>OZ010596.1:90821869-90939369 GCA_963932145.1 Acanthosepion lycidas
AGAAAGAAACAAAGAAACAAAGAAACAAAGAAAGGAAATAGTGAAGGAAATGAAAGATGTTATAGATTCAAATATAAATAAGTGGTTCATGGATAGATAATTATTGGTTGTTCATATATGAGTCTAAGTATTTACTTGATTCAGGGATAGGTAAATATTGTTTATATTTGAGAAAATATGCAATATTTTAGTTTTGAGAATAGACAAACTGTGGTGATGAAGGAGAAAACCAAGTCTTACCTTGAAAAATAACTTGTGCAGTTTGTCAAGAAAATCAGAATCAAGATCAAGTCAACTTTAGTAGGCCTTGAAATATGGTAATTGTTTGCACTTCTCTACTAGTGTTGACCATCCACAACCTTTCTTACTCTAATAAAAAACACTACTTTGGATTACTGGAGAGACACTTAAATCTTTGGGACTAAGTTTTCTCATATCATCTCTCAGTTGCATCTCTGTCTTTGGACAGAGTGCAATTCATTGTGTTGCAACTGAAAAAAAAAAATTGTGAGGTATCTGGTCTTGGGGAACAGCTGCCCATGCTAAAAAGGTGGGATCAGTAGTAATATCAATGCCATTGCAACGGATAGTTGTGGGGTCTGGGCAATTTTGGGTCCAGGTGCACATACTCTGTACCCCACATCAAACTGACTTTCTGTCACATCTTGCCACTATGGAGCAGTGAGTCAATATCAAACACTTGACTATTTGTGGGTAAAGAAGGTTGTTGTGCATTGGGAGTTGCAGATGTGCATTTTTGATCATTTGATTTACATTCATTACATTTTCTGCAGTTAGACTTGCAAAACTGATTCATGACATGTGGAAATATGGCCATGCACTCATGATTTTTGGACCTGCACCTCCCTATTGTGATCTTCCACACAAACATTGCTTATTTATAGATGAATCTAGAAGCATTTTCTTGGTTCAAAGATAAGCAAATATTGGTCATTTATATCTGAAGGTATAAGTTCAATTTGGGTCTAACCAAAGTCATTTTGGGATTAAACAAGTTCATAAAATAGCCAATTTCAAAATGAAATAATCAAATTCAAAATGGAATAAGCAAATTTGATTTGGGACTTAGCAAGTTCAAAATGGATTAGGCAAATTCAGTTTGAGACTGAGCAATTATTTTGCTAAAAATGACTTTAAAATTAAATATTTTCATGATAAAATAATAATGTTTAACTAAACTTTACTATTGAAATGTTTTATCTTCTAGGAGCAATCAATAAATCAAGAAAATTCATGAAAGGTGTATGTTTCCTGTCTCTGGGCATCCAATAAATTGCTTGCAAATTCATCTCTTTTTTATTTATTTCCCACAGAATTCCCTCATTCTGGCTCATACCTGATATCTTTCAATGTATATAAAAACACATCACGATGCAATCTTATGGCCTCTGTGAAAGTGGTTACATTAAATCTTTCAAATAAACCTTTTTCAAATCTGACAAGGTACATTAGCTTCAATTAGCTTCAATCTCTTCCACAAAGTAATCTCGATGTACTGGTAGAATATTTTTATATTGTCCATCACCTCTCCTATTCAACTTCTTTCTTTCCAAATTCTATCTATAAGCAGTAGATTTAGGGACTCCAAGATGTTCCGCCAACTGTCTCCACTGTCCAAATGAATTAAATGCTGCCAATATCTGACTTTTTTTCATTTCAGACTCATTCTTCATTAGATGTTTTCTACACAATGGCATTGTAATAATAGTAGGTCGTGTATCACTGCTGTTTAATTATTAAAAAAGTCAATTCCCACTCACTATTTATGGAAAAAGATAAATTGTTTCAATTTGAACTTGCCTACTGTATAAGGAATGTGTTTAGTCCCAATTCAAACTTGCTTATTTCATTTTGAATTTGCTACGTCCCATTATGAAATTGGCTATTTCATTTTGAATTTGCTACATCCCATTCTGAACTTGGCTATTTCATTTTGAATTTGCTACCTACCATTCTGAACTTGGCTATTTCATTTTGAATTTGCTATGTCCCATTCTGAACTAGGCTATTTCATTTTGAATTTGCTACTTCCCATTCTGAACTTGGCTATTTCATTTTGAAGTTGCTACGTCCCATTCTGAACTTGTCTATTGCATTTTGAATTTGCTACATCCCATTCTGAACTTGGCTATTTTATTTTGAAGTTGCTATATCCCATTCTGAACTTGGCTATTTCATTTTGAATTTGCTACTTCCCATTCTGAACTTGGCTATTTCATTTTGTATTTGCTACATCCCATTCTGAACTTGGCTATTTCATTTTGAAGTTGCTACGTCCCATTCTGAACTTGTCTATTGCATTTTGAATTTGCTACATCCCATTCTGAACTTGGCTATTTTATTTTGAAGTTGCTATATCCCATTCTGAACTTGGCTATTTCATTTTGAATTTGCTACTTCCCATTCTGAACTTGGCTATTTCATTTTGAAGTTGCTACGTCCCATTCTGAACTTGTCTATTGCATTTTGAATTTGCTACGTCCCATTCTGAACTTGGCTATTTTATTTTGAAGTTGCTATATCCCATTCTGAACTTGGCTATTTCATTTTGAATTTGCTACTTCCCATTCTGAACTTGGCTATTTCATTTTGTATTTGCTACATCCCATTATGAACTTGGCTATTTCATTTTGAAGTTGCTATATCCCATTCTGAACTTGGCTACTTCATTTTGAATTTGTTACGCCCCATTCTGAACTTGGCTACTTCATTTTGAATTTGCTACGTCCCATTCTGACCTTGGCTATTTCATTTTGAATTTGCTACGTCCGATTCTGAACTTGGCTACCTCATTTTGAATTTGCTATGTCCCATTCTGAACTTGGCTATTTCATTTTGAATTTTTTCCGTCCCATTCTGACCTTGGCTATTTCATTTTGAATTTGCTACGTCCCATTCTGAACTTGGCTATTTCCTTTTGAATTTACAAAGTCCCATTCTGAACTTGGCTATTTCATTTTGAATGTCCAAATAATAAGTGATGGGGTTTTCTTACCTCAAATTTTTGTTGAGTGCTAAGAGATAAATGTTATTATTATGGCCTGAAAAAGGAAATGGAGATGAAGTCTTTGTTGACACACATGTTGATGACCTGTCCATGTGTACTGCTTGTCCAATAATTAGAATTTGTGTTAGTAAAGTAGAAAAGTGGGGCCAATTATCATTAATTTAGAATGAGTGAATTAATGATAATTATAATTGTAATAATTATTTTATTATAATTATTTTTTACTGAAAAATTAATTTTTATTTATTTACTTTTTTATGGACATGACACTGTGACAATATAATTATTTTTTTTTATTTCTCTATTTCTTTATGGACATGACAAATGACAGATAAATATTGGTCATTTTTTAATCTATAAACATTTACTTGGTTCATGGACAGGTAAATATTGGTCATTTATATTTGAGTGGAACGAAAACAGAAATGTACTCTTATTATGATGGGGGTTCTCAAGCAGGAGGGAATTGTCTCTCAGGAGGAGGAGGGTAATTTCAGGATTTCATGGGGGAATCTTTTACTTTTTCTAGTATCTTTTACAGAATTTTAGCCCATGACTGTAATCTTCATCAGAATAAAATTCGTTTAAATAACCTCAGTTTTTTTAACCTAATGTTTATGAAGTATGCTTCAGTTTAATTATTTAATAATTATCTATGAATTAAAACAAATTGCATGCATTCAGGGCTGGTGCAAGAGTCTCAAGCAACACCATACTGTGGTAACTACCACCACCATTACATACACACAGTACATAGAAACCATGCGACAAGCATTCATTGGTTAATCTCCTCAAAACTAGCTTGCTGATTGGTCAATTTCAACCAATCAAATCACAGGCATATTGAGGAATAATTTTCCCATGCACAAGCTTCTGAGCCTACCACATGATACACAGCTATATATAAACAAAACACGAATAAGCTTCCTCGTGTTCTCTTCAGTCTCTCTTGCGTCTCAATACTTGCTGCCAAAATGTAACCTCAAGAATTCCCATCTTGACCATGCAGACGTTAAAGAACATTACCAATTCACGCAAGTACAATTTTTAACTCTTCTGAACTCTTACCAACTTTATCCAATACACAATTCCTTACATGCTAAAGGAACTTTATTCTTCTAAACTACAGTTTAATATTTACTTCTTTATGAGCTCAGGTACAAATATTTCCAAATCTAAGAGACATAACTCTATCAAACCTTCAGCTTATATGCATGGACATCAACACTAATAAATTCAATTGTTATGTTTTGAACCATTACGTTCTGTCTTGTATTTTATACTATGCGATATTTTACGTCAAATATAAATTGCATTGCATCCCCAAATTGTCCTTAATCATGCCTTTCCTAGTCAAAAAGATAAATATATGTAGCATCTCCCCTACAATACCACCACCAATACCCAAGAGTCATGACCCCACTGCTCTGAATCTATGATACCTCCAATCTATGATACAAGCCTCCCACTCTACTACATCTCAATTGTCGTAAGGTAGTATTCATATAAAATAATAAATTTTATTGTAGCCTAATTATGTACAATAATGAATCATATGCAACAGAGGTGAACAGTTCAACTAGAAAAATTAAAAGTAAATACAATGCATATTATTTACATTATTCAGACTATTGTCCTCATCTTTGTTGCCACATTTATTACAATGTTTCGGCCGTTGTATGCTCCGGCCTTCTTCAAGTGGTTGGAATATCGAACTTAACCCTTTATTTTGCTCACTGGGGTAGAGTGTTCTAGTTCCATGTGTCATGTTTAATTGATGTCAGTTATCAGTTATCTCCTGTTAATTCCCCTCTCCAAGTTCTCCACTGCCTTAACCGGGTATTGAACTCACACTCTTTGGGTCCTTATCCACTGTGCCATGTGTCCTTGAGGACACATGGCACAGTGGATAAAGGTGTTGGTTAGATCCAGTGACAGGACCCAAAGTGTGTGATAAGGACAATAGTCTGAATAATGTAAATAGTGTACATAATACCTCATCTCAGAAATATAGACAGATACTAAAGGGTTGAAACGTTGTAATAAATATGGCAACAAAGATGAGGACAATAGTCTGAATAATGTAAATAATGTACATAATACCTCATCTCAGAAATATAGACAGATACTAAAAGGCCGAAACATTGTAACAAATATGGCAACAAATATGAGGACAATAGTTCGAATAATGTAAATAGTGTACATAATACCTCATCTCAGAAATATAGACAGATACTGAAATACAATGTATCTAAATAAAAATTAGAGACATGTCATAATAAATCATTTCATCTGAAAGAAATCAAGAATGATTTGCGGCAATTTTTAACATCAACTTGAGATTTTTCTTGTCAAAAAGTTGAATACTTTAACACATTTAACATTAGGGATAAAAAATAGATAATATTATATAGTGGTTTTTGAGACTTAGTATGAGCAAAACAAATTCATGGATTTGAACAAAAGAAAAAAGACCCCAGAATGATGTCAAAATCATCAAAAAAATTTCATCCTTTAATAGTCAATTGTCCTTAGTTTAATTTGTAACATATATAAATGTTGGTAGAAAAACAATAAATGTTGATAAGATAGCATGGGTCACAAAGCACAGCCTGGGTCTCCCAATCAAGCTTCACCCACTTTTCATTTGCCTATATATATATATATATATATATATATATATATATATATATATATATATATATATATATATATATGTATATTTTAAGACATTTTTATGTTTATACATTCTTTTTTATAGATACAAATATTTAAGTAAATGCTCTGTTTAAACAGAGCATTTACTTAAATATTTGTATCTATAAAAAAGAATGTATAAACATAAAAATGTCTTAAAATAATTGTCGGACTTTGTCCATTTCATATATGTATATATAAATTAATTAAATAATTAAGAAAGAGACGACCTTAAGGTTCCATGACTACAATTTATTTCCACAGAAGATATATCTTTTCTGGTTGTTTCTTTCTTAATTATTTAATCAATATTTGCTCTGTTGTTACACTGAGCTCTCTGAATTACATCCTCTTTGAAATTATCTGCATCGATTACCAAACCCTTATATATATATATATATATATATATATATATATATATATATATATATATATCATATTTCATGTTTGAGAACCAGCGCTGAGTCTATAAGCATTTACTTGGTTCAGGAACAAGTAAATATTAGTGGTTTTTATTTGTGTCTATAAGTATTAATTTAGTTTTGGGTCAGGGTTATTGGATATTTATATTTGAATTTGTAATCACTTGCTTGTTCCAGGGATGATTGAATTATTTTTCTTACTAATTTTCACTCAATAGAGGACCCAAGAGCCACTCAAGATAGTGTGTTATTGAATCAGTTTGCTGTATGAGCATAAAATAAAGTGCATCTTATGAAGATATGTAAGAAAGTTAATGGTTAACCCTAGACTTGAAATGGTTAATATTGTAATGATAAGGGGAGCATCCTCTCAGAAGTCCATTCCAGTAACAGTTCATGAGAAGAAGCTGTTTGAATATAACAAAAAAATAATGGTGTGTCAAAAGAATGGTTATTGCTTTGACAGCATTATTACTATATACACTCTCGACTCCCTTGGCAATATTTATTAACAGCATTATAAAAATTTGTAAACCAAATACAATGTGATAATTATTATTTACATTATATAAAGGTTTAATATTTACCATTTTATAAAGAAATAAATTTGAAAAGTCTTTTTATTCAAAAATTTATAAAAAATTACAAAATTATAGAAATATGTAAACCAACTACAATTCAATATTTATTATTTACAATTTTATAAAGAAATAAATTTGAAAAGTCTTTTTATTCAAAAATTTATAAAAAATTACAAAATTATAGAAATATGTAAACCAACTACAATTCAATATTTATTATTTACAATTTTATAAAGAAATAAATTTGAAAAGTCTTTTTATTCAAAAATTTATAAAAAAATTACAAAATTAGAGAAATATTTATATTTACTATTTTATAAATGACTATGAAAACAAGTTTTTTTTTATTCATAATTTTATAAAAAATATTAATGAACTATAAACAAAGAAATTTTGAATAATCATCTATTATCTATTTAGCAGTGTCAAGTGAATAACTGCCTTTTTCTACACATCATTTTTTATATACTATTGTTCACTCAATAAAAGGCCCAAGAGCCACTCAAGGTATCAGTTACTGAATAAGGTTGTTGTAAGGGCGTAAAAGGAGGAAGGAAGAAGTGCATATTATGGGAATATGCAGGATAGATAAACAACTGACTCTAGAATTGAAGAGGTTAAAATTGTAGTGATAAGGGAAGCATCCTTTCAAGAGTCTGTTCGACAATGTAACAGTGCTTAGGAAGAAATTGTTTGAATGGAACACAAAAACCGCTGAGTAGGTTTTATTAAAGTGAAACTAATTCTTAATACAAAGGTGGGAAGAAATGTGGTACAAAAATGATAATCATTTCAGATTAAATAATTGTATGAATCTTGATTACTAAATGTAGGTACAATGTATTTGTTTAGGTCTATATTAAATGTTTGGCAAAGTTTAACCTTTGCGTCCATGAGAATATGGTGTCAAAAGAATGGTTATTGCTTTGACAGCATTATTACTATGTACACTCTCGACTCACTTGGCAATATTTATTAACAGCATTATAAAAATTTGTAAACCAAATACAATGTGATAATTATTATTTACCTTATATAAAGATTTATTATTTACTATTTTATAAAGCAATAAATTTGAAAATAAAGCTTTTCATTCAAAAATCTATAAAAGTATTACAAAATTATCAAAATATGCAAACCAACTACAATTTAATATTTATTATTTACCATTTTATAAATAACTATGAAAACAATTCTTTTTATTCATTATTTGGATTTTATTAAAATACTAGCAGCATGACCCAGCATTGCCCATGCTTAATTCAAAAATCGTACAACATAGCAATTGCTATCACTTGACTTAAAATATTTTTGCCCCTTCCTTGCCTTTAAAGGAGTGCCCTTTGCAGTGCTGACGTTGCTACATGCCTTACTTCTTGCCTATCTCACACTGCGAATTTTTTCTAAGCTCTATACTAAACATTAAATCTGTTACAAAAAAGAACTAAACAAAATGAACACAAAACGATCAGCTTTAAAAAAGGACACGTAACTGGAAAAACCGAATGAAAAAAGAATGTTAACAACAAATACTTTTTCACACCCAAGCCAGTTCTGCGGAATCAGAATCAACATTGAGTTTAAGCAAGCGAATGAGCCAATTGGAGTAAAGTGCCATGCAGATTTAAATTTTTCCCATTTGTGATGAATGCAGCTATCGATTCCTTTTGCATGCTAGCATACTAGTTAATATTCGTGTCAGTCAGCTGTTGGCTTTCACACTGGCCAATAGAATCTTCCTGCCTATTCATGGCAGCCAACTATAGGTTCTCACTCTGGCCAGTACAAAATGGCTGCAAACTACATGAAAACTGCCGTAGAAGCATGAAAAAATTGATCATTTCCACTATCGATGGGAGTTGGGAAATGCAAAGTCAGTCTTGGCCTTTCCGCTAACTTAGAGCATATGCATGTAAATTTTGATGCAAATCCTGCCTTTTATAGATAGAGATATTTTAAACAAACATTGCCAAGGGAGACAAAAAAAATGAAAGAAATTCCTGGAAAATGCATTTTTATAATTATATTTACTCATCTTCATGTGATTATCTAAATTTTTTGTTCACAGCCAATTTTATAAATAAATGTTTTTTTCATATTTATTTCTTTATAAAATGGTAAGTAATAAATATTTCATTGAAATTGATTCATATATTTATAATTATAATATATAATAATATTAATTAATAATTTGTAATTATTTACGAAATTCATTTTATATTTACAAGAGTATAAAATACATGAACCAACTATAATGAAATATTTATTATTTGCCATTTTATAAAGAAATAAATTAGAGAAATTTTTTATTCATCAATTTATAAAATGTCTGAACAAGAAAATTTAAATAAACACAAGTAACTGTAATCATGAAAAAAATGCATTTTCTATGATTTTTTTTTTATTTGTGGTCATCACATACTTTCATAGTCTTGTAAATAAGCAATCTAATAAATAAATAGTGTTTCATAATCTTTGTTTTCAATTCTCAAGAATAAAGAAAATGTATATATCCACATTCATAAGTTTGGGTTTTATTAAAATTCTAATCATCGCTTCTTAAAACAATAAACAGCAGCATATCAACTTTTCTTGCTAAAGATTTTAGTCAGAATATTTACTATTTCTTCAAATCAAATTCCTCCTGTTTTTTTCAGTAATATAAAATGACAGTATTTTTCATGTTCTACCGGTACTAACTTTCTCAATAAAAGTCTTGTTTTATTTCTCGTCTTCCCAGTCTCAGCATTCTTCTCTGAAAATTTGCTTGTACCTTCTACAATAAGCAGAAAAGGAAATTCTATTATCTGAATTGTATGTGAATTCAGTTATGGCATTTTCCACTGCAAAAAATAAAACGTACAACGATGACAACAATAAGACTTTGAGACATGTGTTGACATTAATGGCAAGAATGTGTATTTTTTTTTTGTGATGTTAATTACAATATTGGTATTGTGTGTGTTAAAAATGTTCTCAGTGTTATTGGCTCTTTTGTTTCCTTAAAAGTTTGTACTTACTTGTTTTTGTTTGTTCTGAGAATTTCATGGTTAAGGGTACCCTTTGAGACCGTCAACTATTGATTCTCGTGGAACTGTGGTGGACTTCACCACATTAATGTAACTTTAGGTTAGGACGCAGAAAAGGATAACCAAAAGACATTGTTACACATAAAATATGTATTTAACAAGATTTACAGTATCAAATGTGAAAGAAAGCATGCATTTAAGTAAGAAAAGGTTGAATTAACCAAGAGTTGTCTCTCTTTAACTGTTATTTTAGTGTTTCAAGTTCACTGGAAGAATGTTCATGAGAGTCTCTTGTAATGTTTGTACTTGTAAGCTTTTGATGTGCAAGAAAAGATTATGTGAGTATATACAAGGTATGTTCAGCATGTGAGTGAGAAGGTTGGCGCATGGTTCCAACTGTTGTAGATTCATTTGGCAGCTGAATTCTCACTAAAAAGGGTTAGAAAATTCTTGCTTAAATAAGTGACTATAGGCTCCAGCTCGCTGCACGGGAAGAATTATTCTTCACATGCAGACAATCTGATTGGTTGGCATCGAGCTTTGGGGAGACTTAAGAAAGCTTCTGACTACAGTGTAACCCGGATATAAGAGACCCGGATATAAGGGAAACCCGGATATAAGAGAGATTTTCTCTGGTCCCAAATAAGAGCCTGTGTTAATGTAAACAAAATAGACCAAACCCGGATATAAGAGACTTCTTTTCCGGCCCCGACAACTCTCTTATATCCGGGTTACACTTTACATGAAAATAGAGCGATTACAAAATTGTCGCATTGATGCGATTTGTAAATTGTCTATAATAACGTAGCGGTGATTTATTAACCAATGAATGCTTGGCATTGTATGTGATTTGTATGTATGTATGCATGTGCATGATAGACTCACACAGAACAATAGTGATACATCTGTGTTATTCCTGCTACTGCTACTGCTACTCTACTGCCTTTGCTTGAGGTGGAAGGATCGTTTTTATACTGATGAATTTTCAGATTTTAGACTGGTGCAATATAATCATTATATATCATCAATGGTGGCAAGATTGTTTTAGAATGATGAAATTTTTATCTTTATTTCCAGGATGATGAAATATCCTTATCATCAATCATCACTAATGGAAAGCTTGCTTTTAGAATGATGGAAAATATCATCATCATTCTGGATCATAACAAGAACAATCGACCTCTGAGTATTAAATAAAGGGTTTGGTTCAAAATTTCAACATATATCATCTGAAGAAGATCAGAGCATACAACGGTCGAAATGTCATTAATAAGGCAATAAAGATGAGGACAATGCTTAGGGTTAGGTAAATATTGTAAAGAGTTACAATACGACATCTCAGAAATATAGACAGATATAAATAAACATACTATTGCCAAATGTCATAAATAAATATATATATTTAAAAACATTGAAATTTCACACATACACACACGCACACACATACACACACACACACACACACATATATATATATATATATATATATATATATATATATATATATATATATATATGTCAAATGTCATTAATAAGGCAATAAAGATGAGGACAAGGGTTAAGGTTAGGTAAATACTGTAAATAGTTCCAATACCACATCTCAGAAGCATAGACAGATATAAACATACTATTGTCAAACATCATAAATAAATATATATATTTAAAAACATTGAAATTTCACACACTCACTCACACACACACACACACACACACACACACACACATATATATATATATATATATATATATATATATAGGAAATTTCAAAGATTTTATTTTAGTAAGAAATTAATTAGGAAATTAATTTACAGGTAAAAACATTTTTTTTTGTATATTTTATTTTTCTTAATGGATAAGTTGGTTGCATGTTAATAAAATTAAAAATGAATTATTTATAATTATTGCCACTTTTCTGTAAAAAAAAAAACAAAAAAAAACATATTTATAATATTATTTTTTATTTTTTTATTTCAATTTCAAGAGACAAAATTGTGAACAGAGTTAAATTAAATATCACAATAACGAATGTAGGCTACCAAATGTTTGTATATTGAAGCATTATTTATTATTACAGTTTGATGGCTTAAATTTATATTTTTATTATTGTATTGAGGAAAGGAAAAACAAACGCAAATTTGAAGAAATAAATGCTAAATGTATAACCAAGCAGAAAAGCCTTGAGAAAAAAAGCTACTGAAGCTGCTGATGCTGCTTTTATGTACTTTTTTTTCGCCCCTCTTCCTTCTATAGTGAATCAAGTCGCACTGCGCAGCCGCTGTTTGTAGTTTCACTAGACAGGAGAGTTCCGGTACCGTGAAAATTTTTTCTTTAATGGCAGGGAATGGAGTGGCCAAGGTACAACAAACAACTTTATGACGTCTGGGTTCCCTAAGTGTGCCTTGGCATCCTTCCTACCCGATCATCACCACTGCCCAGACCGTCTGCTATGTGTTGCAACGCATTTTACTGGCATAGTCAAATCACTTGAATCGACGTGTGGTGGCAGGTAGGGCCTCTCTAAAAACTGATACCTCTTCTTCTTTTAACGTTCGATTTCAACAAATGGAAAATGAAAATCTTCCACCCGACCTCAGGGTTTTTTTTTTTTTAAATTTCTGGTTTCGTTTTCATCCTGTATATATATTTTTTGTTCCTCTTTGGTGTATCTGTCATTAAATGATATAACTCTTTGCTTTTGATATTAGCTAACAAACAATAAGCATTTTTCTGACCTCCTCTGTCCTGTTAGTTTTGGTGTACTAAATTTCTTCTTATTTTTATGTAATAATAATAAATTGCATATCTTCAGTGGTCTGTGCTTCTCTTCTCCTTCGTCTGATGGTTAGTTAGACTAAAAGCGAACTGCTTTGTATGATATTTTATATATATAATATATGGGATAACGAACTATTTGACTTCCCTCTTTTTCTTATAATCATCTGTCCTGTTTTTTTCCCCCTCAATACGACGCATTGGTTGATCTCTCCGTCTTCTTGCATATATGTCGTATGTCTCTCACTATCAAACGACTGTGTTGCATGAAGAAATAATAAAATATTGCTTATATTTTTTTATTTCTTTTAAAATTCGTCCTGGAATTATACCTATGCAACAATAACACTGGTTGATCGTTATCTAATTCCCCACCTCACACTCAACAAGACAACTGTGTGTGTGTGTGTTCTCTTCGTTAATGTTTACCGTTTTTCCAGACTTGAGATCATCTTTCCATTGCTACTGTGTAAAATTAATGGAAAATATCTTAGAACGAAAAACGAATTGATCACACGTTATTTAAAAATAATTACCATTCTATTCTGACCTCCTCTATATTTATGTACATTTTTTAATTTTTAGTTTTTTAAATTTAAATCCAGTATCAGCGTACCATTTAATTTTGTCATAAATATTTGTGTCGTGCGTATAATAATATTATTTTGGTGTTTTTTTTTTTTTATTTATTTTATTTTGTAGAGATCATCCGTTGATTGATTGGAAGTTTGTAATAAAGAGCATTTTGACCTTATTGAACTGTTTACGGTAGTTTAGTTGGTTTTGTGAGAATTTGTTTTTGTTTTTTTTTTCGTTTGTTTCTCTACTGTTCAAGAATAAAATCGGCAAAACATTCAATATCACAGAAAATTATTTAAATCCAATTCCTGTAAAATTATTTTTTTAAAGTATAATCTTTTAAAAACCGTCTTTTTTCTGTCAAATTGTAGTAAAGATTTAGTACAGATTTGAGATTTTTATTTTTTTTTTTTTATTTTTTTTTTTTTTTTTTGGTCAAATATTTGAACTTTGAATTGATAGATGACACCAAAAATTAGTTTTTTTTTTTTTTGTTGTTTTTTTTTTTTTAATAATTTACTTAATTAAAACCTTGTTTATTAGTATTTTTAGCTCTGTTTAAAATGATTTTGTAATCTATGTTCTTTGTGATCTTTCTCTAGAAGCATTTGAATAAACTGAAAATCTTTCTAGAGTCATTGAACAAACTGAAAATGACACTGGTTGAACTTGTGTAAGGAACGAAACAACCATACAATCAAACGTGGTTCGTATATTTCTATAAGGAAAGGAATTCATTTACTATTTAATGGCTCATCTAGTTTTATGTACCATGTCCTTTCAAGATATTAGCGATCGTGACACTTCACAATTTTCTATATTTTGTAACTTGTGGGAATGGAAAGTATTATAATTTTTATGCCTCAATCTAGAATTCAAACAATAATGAATGAATGTGTTAACTAACAAGACATGTTACAGAGAGGTAAAGAAAGAAACAAAATTGAAGTTATGAACAGTTCAATACAATGTTCAGTCTGTGTGTCTCAAGTACTTACATACCTCATGTCTATCTGTGCGAAAGGAAGTGTGTTGCTGCTCCAAAAGTCGAAAGGAAAACAAAGAAAGACCCTATAAAATATTGCACTGTCTGTGATTATCGTCAGAGGCCAGTAATCCAGCAAGTTCTTAGTAAATTTTGTCTTTTTGTTATCTCTCTCTTCTACTGTCCATTTAACACAAGCTTGTTAGGTAGGTTATACAGTGTAACCCGGATATAAGAGAGTTGTCAGGACCAGAGAAGAAATCTCTTATATCCGGGTTTGGTCTATTTCATATACATTAACACAGGCTCTAATTTGGGACCAGAGAAAATCTCTCTTATATCCGGGTTACACTGTAATCAGTTTTTTTTTGTTTGTCCCTCATCTCTTCAATCTGTCTTGTGAGTGTTAAATTTTCCAAGCCCTCTTGCCTCATGTGCCCTAGAAATTTCAACTGTCTCATAAGTGCCCTTTTTGTTTTAATTTTCCCTAAAACCTTGTTGTTCGCAAGTTTGGTCCATGGTATTCACAGGATCCATCTGTAGAATCACATCTTTGTTGCTTCATTTCTTCTTCATCTGTGAGGAAAGTATCCAGCATTTGCTGCTATGTAGGAGTACAAATATTATATAGCAGTTCAGCACTCTTTTCTTTGTTTGTAACAACATTTTCCTATCTCTTAATACTTTGCTTAGTTTATGAAAGGCATGAAGAGATTGTCTGGCATTCACTGCCATATAGGAGGTTATATATTACATAGCAGTTCAGCACTCTTTTCTTTGTTTCTAAAGACATTTTCCTTTCTCTTAATACTTTGCTTAGTTTATGAAAGACATGTAGATATTGTTCAGTACTCACTGCCAAACAGGAGGATTGATATTACTCTTTTTGTTTTTTTTTTTTTTTTTAACAATACTTTTCTGTTTCTTAATATTTTGTTTAGCTTTTCAAAGGCATTTTGATGTTGCACTTTCAATCCTCTTACAGTAATGGATTCTGGTACAACTTCTAAATCTCAAAATCACCTCACTGTATAGGTTGAATAAGTCTGGTAAGAAGACACAACCTTGAGAATAATTGCTTTGAATATTGTTGCCGCATCTGGTTTGGTGCTCCTGCTATATATTTAGAGATTCTTGATAAAAAAAACAAAGAAGTATCTTAATGTTGTTGTCTTGACCTGTCATCTCAGCTTCAGTCACTTTGCCACCACCATAACATAGCTTCCCTCTGCCTTTTCTATAAATATTTTCATGGTAATTGTTCTGCTGAACTTTCCTTTACAGGACCTAGACGTTATGAATTTAAACACAGTATGAGATTGGAGCAAGGTCTCATATTTTAGTTGAAATGGCTTAATGTAACCGTAAGTTCTATACTAACAGTTTCTTCTCTGACACTTGCCACTTATGAAACTCACTTCTGGCTTCCTGCTTCCCAATCAAATTTAATCTTCAAAAATTTAAATGTAATGAATGTCAATCATTATCTTCTGTTGTTCTCACTCCTTAGTGTTTTTCTTATATACTTTCCCACTCAGTAACCCCCCTGCGTGCTGGTGGTTCTGTTGCAATGCTTGTGGCGAAATAATTTTAAAAAATTGAAAGATTTATCACACATTAATGTGTAGCTTTTCTGCTTTAAAGAAAGTTTTTCTTAGTAAAAAAAAATATTTCTTAATGCTCTAAGCATTATATTTGGTAGGTACCAGTGAAATTAATGCCTACCAGTCTAGAGATAGAAAGTCTTAATAAAGAAAATATCTCTCCCAACAGGAATCTAACCTGTACTCTCTTTTTAATCTAGGAAACTGCTTTCAAGACAAGTCTACCTAATGATTAAGCTATTATGAGAATACAGTTTAGACTCTTGAAAAGGCTTTCAATCTATAGGCCAGTAGACATTAATTTCACTCTTAATTTCTGCAATGAGTTATTTACATTCAGATTACTGTCCTCATCTTTGTTGTTGTTATCACATTTTGGTTGTTGTGTCTTCTGGCCTTCATCCAACATTAGCGTAGTGCAGTGTTTCTCAATCTATTTAAGCAGTGGCACATCAGGGGGAGCAAATGAAAATATCACAGCCGACTTAACAAAATTTTTAAAGGGTATATATTTAAATGTTATGAAATAAAAACCATAGATTTAAAAAAAACACAAATAGGTACTTACTTTATTTCAATGTTTCTATTCAACTATTTGTGCAGCTTATTTAGTGCGAAACCTGTGCTTGGTGGGGTTTTTTTGTGATTTCTTCACTGTTTAGTTGAATGTACGATAAGCAGGCCCTCATTTCTTCTTCAGTTGAACGTTGTCTTTCTCACTTCTTATTTTTTGTTATTTAGGGTTGAGAAGCTTAATTCATATAAATAAGTAAAATATTGCAATAAAACGGATAAAGCCTTTTTAGCTAATGTGGCACGAATAGTTTAATACTTATTAATTTATTCAAATATTAACTCTGTACTATTGGTGCTTCCACACACACGTGATAATATTTTGCAGCGCACTTAAGAGGATTGTGCAGCAAACTAGTATACTGTGGCACAGCAGTTGAGAATTGCTGCCCTAGTGCATTAAAGCATTTGTTTGTGAATATTATGG
The DNA here is from genome assembly GCA_963932145.1 of Acanthosepion lycidas. Classification (NCBI taxonomy): domain Eukaryota; kingdom Metazoa; phylum Mollusca; class Cephalopoda; order Sepiida; family Sepiidae; genus Acanthosepion; species Acanthosepion lycidas. The sequence continues at coordinate 90,838,567 of OZ010596.1, forward strand.
CATATTAGTTGTGAGTTTGATCCTTGGGTAGTGGAAATGGGGGTGGCCAATAACTATGCAGTACTGGGAACAAGAAGAGGAAACATGATAGTGGAGCAAGAACAATACTCACCAAGATGAACCCAAAATGTACTATCCTAAATTGTCACCATACTGACTAAACTCAGTTTGGTGGGTGCATAAATGCTCGATAGGTGGCAGTCTTAAACACTACACTGATGTCAACAACAAAAAAAAAATACCTATATATTTCCTTTTGTTGTTATAAGTAAATTACCACATAGCGGGTAATTTACTTAAATATGATAGCTGTGACTTGATTTCAATCAATGTCGTCGCTTGATCCATCTTCAAATATGGCTAGTGTGCATATGACATTTTAGTCCTGCTATGGTCTTATATTGTCTTGTGCAGATGTGGCAATGTGTGATGAATGAACTTTCTTTCTCTGTGGTGTCTTGATTATTTTTATGGCTTACCTTATTTAGACTCCACCATATTCATAACATATTAGATCAAATTCTCTGGCAGCATGTTCAGAGGAAATAAACATCAAGACCTTTCTTAAAGAAGGATGTGTACTGTAATGGATCCTGACCAGGCATCTCAACTTCAGTCACTTTTCACCAACATGATATGGTGTGGCTTCCCTCTATCTTTTCTACAAATATTTTCATGGCAACTGTTTCATTGATTTTTTTTTTTCCCCTGGTGCCCCAAATACATGAATTTAAGCATGCTACTAGATTGGCATCTAGGTCCCACTTGTTTGCTGTTGAAATAGCTAAATACAACAGCCACTTCTACTCCAACAGTTTCTTTTCTCGCACTTCCCACCTTTTGTTTATGTGCTTCCCTGATAATTGCAATCTTCAAAAAATTTAAATGTAACATCAATCGCCATCTTTTATCTTTCCTTCAGTCCTCTGTTTAATTAGTCTTTTCTCTCACTTTTGCTCCCTGTAAACCCCAGCATACTAGTGGCACACCTGCCTTGCTTGGAGGGAAATGAGTGAAAAAGGAAAACAAAAAAAAATATATATATATATATATATATATATATATATATATATATATATATATATATATATATAATTGCAGCAATTGTTTTTGCAAACAAGCATTATTAAAAAGAATAGACTTTTTATATCTATTAAATGTGTTAATTGTTTTTTTGTTTTTGTTAGAGTAAAGATTATTGAGCCCATTTGCATTAAACAAAAGCAACCAACCATTAATAAAAAGAACAATAGTCTAAAAAAACTGTGCTCTTGACTGCATAACAAAAAAAACAAAAAAATTACACCTCCTTACATGTTGCTCGTATGACATTGTGTTCCACTGCATTGGATTTTAATTTCAAGCAAAATCTAACAACACATTTCAGACTGCGCTGCTTAAAATACATTTGATTTTCTTTTGTCCCAACCAACAATGACTCGTGTGTGCCCTAAAATTGGACCTAACAATACAAATTCTGGGGATTTTTTTTTAACAGCCACATTTACAAAAACTTAATAAATTTAATAGTCATAAAATCTCCCCCCCCCCCACTATCCAATATATATATATATATAATACAAGTAAAAGGTTTATCACATTCACCATCCTGACTCCAGAGTGTCCACTCATTGACTGCTTATACATCTGGATATTTTTCCCCCCATAATACATGTGTGCATTTGTATACATGCATCTGTCTATATATATATATATATATATATATATATATATATATATATATAAAGTGAACACTGAAGTCAACAGACTGTTTCATGCTAGGTGCAATCGTCAGCATAAAACAGCCTGTCGCCTCAGAGGGTTGACTTCAGTTTTCACTTTTATATTTACATACACTCTATCTCTGATATTGAGCACGTCATCCCATAAATATAGCACACCTTAAAACTAATATATATATGCAGATTCATGGGTAGTAGTTTGAAACCCAGAGTTACAAACTACTATCCATATAACCACCTATATTAACTATCACAGATATTGGGCACTTTTCACAAAAATCCAAGCAAATACATAAACAGACACACATATATATATATAGTCATCCACAAACAGACTGTTTCTCTGTATCACAGCTCTTCAGTGTGGCTAGACATCCAATTGCTTCACGTCGAAATATGGTGTTTACAATGGACATTGTTTGTGCAGCATACTCTCTTAACCAAAACAGCATAGCCTGTACTGGTACACGGTTTGCCACATGTCTGGTGCTGAAGTGATACCAGTTTTTTAACCAGGATTTTCCTTCTCATAGGGAGATGTTCTAACGAGGAGTAAGAGGTCACCCTTTCTCAGTGGTATAAATATGCACCTAGACACCAACACAGGTATTTCTATGACCCACACCAAAACTCAATCAATCTGAAGTGATGCGGCATCCCCTTCTCTTCCTAGGAAAAAGAAGGCGAGGCAGCCTGTCCTGCTTCTCATCCATTCGGAGGTTTAATTTGAACATCAGGATCAACTGTATGCAAATATTAAACCAAGTTGGCAGCATGCTGCTCCTCTCAATGGTAGCCTTACCTGCTACCATGGTTTTGATCATCAACTATTTACACAAAATGGGTTTACCACATGTTCACGCTGTCTAAAAGTCTGCAAGCATCTGTAGACCTTGGGAGACATGTGTGTCCATAGAAGTTGCATACCTCATCCGTAATAAGAGCCTCCACTATATATATATAGGATTAATCCTATATCATGTGAAAACACCAGTTCTTGTGTGATCACCAAAGATAAGCAACATTGACCCTTGTTAGCACCTTGATGGGTGAATTCTAGAGAATACCATGTGCTGTAAACTTGTGTTTATACTGCAACTACGCTGAGCAGACCTTAGTTACAGTTTCTGGGAGAGAGCATGTTATCTAGTGTGATCAACAATTTGAACAAGGCCAGCACGTCCAAGCCCTTGGCTTGATGACTTGTGTCTTCGTGCTGGCACAGCTGTCGATGACCCATAAGAGTTCTCTCTACCCAATTTCATTCACAAGGCTTGGGTCAATCCTTGGTGTGTTTTTTAGGCACTTTCCAAAGGTTCTGCACACTGGGATCAACCTTGATACAATTCAATAACATCAGGAAGTCACCTTTCTGACAAATCAACCATGGTGAGATTCGAATCCAGGTCTCATGGTCATAAAGCACACATTCTAACCATTTGGCCACACACACACATATATTTGTATTTCATTCTGGCTTAGTCTCTTAGGTTCACCTTAGCAAAGTCATGTGTATACCTCTTCCTCCTTCTTTCTTCTCGTATATGTCCTAAGTAACAGGTAGACAATTCTGAATTAAAAAAGCCATGACTATGTTATGGAATTCCCCCACCTTGTCAGCCAATAGACATTGCTTGACACTCGGTAGATACTATGACAATCAGTAGTATAAAAGAAAAACTCACTCATTCTTTCTTTCTTTCTTTCTTTCTTTTTTCGCTCCATGGATGACTTCTTAGTCTCCAGCCAAGCCGACTACTTAATTTCACCAAACCACATGGCGCACACACATGCACACACACACTCTACAGCTAAGTACATAAATGCTTTCTCTGAGTGCTGCCAGTTTAAAAATATGAATATAATTTCTTACTTCCTTTGAGGCACATGTTTGTTTATATGTATAAAAATCCTTTACATGTGGAATCTCTTTTGAAAGTTCTCAACTACTTTTGTTACAAAGTCGTAACTCCTTCTGCTACAAACTATTAACCACATCCTCTATAAAGACAGTCTGTGCAGAAGACATTAGGAAACAACTCCACAATCTTTACCAAAAAGTCATGGCAATTCATAGACAATAAAGAAAAGGAATCTGTGGAACAGAAAACGAGGAAACCTCTCCACTATTTTTTCCAAGAATCAAAGGAATCTGTGGAGAGCTATTATTACCTATATCCTGAAGTGACCTGGTATTTAAAAAAAAAAAAAGTATACTTGCAACCTAGCCCATATTAGGAAATATAGGTATATATGCAAAACACGATTTAACATTTGTATAGTCATCTCCCTCACCTCTATCCTGATTTAACATTGACCCAGAAATGTTTTTTTTTTCCTTGTCAATCTGTCACATTTGCTTAGTACACGTGTACTTAAAGAGACTTGACAACTTTTTTTTTTTTTTTTTTTTTTTTTTTTGTTTTAATGCAAGTTATGTTATTTGTAGCCCTTTTTACACATTTGGTTCATTGACAGCTACACAAGATTTTTAAAAGGAATAATTTTATTCCTTCCTTCTCTTTCCTGCTTTCTCTCTTCATTTTTGTATCTGCTTGAGCCGCCTTTTGGCATGAAATACCCATGGATGCAAGCCAAAAATGTTGGTGAATAAAACATGTTTACGTCGGTTTTAAAATTTAGTAAGAGTGAACTCTGCATAATAACTAACTTCTAGGCAGCCGATTGATGTCCAACAGAATTCTATGTCGTCATTTTGATGGAACAATTTTTTTCTCTGTCTTCCTCTTTGCTTGACTTTTATTAATGCACAAACATTTAAATTGAGTGGGCTCGCAAGCAGACGTTTGGTGTTTTTGGAATGTTTCTTACTTTGAGTCTGAAAGTAGACAATCTCATGATTTTTGAACCTGATCTTTATTCTAACTGCTAATCTTTAAGTTCGGATTATTTGAAGTTAATCAAAACTTGCACATGTTTAATCGCCTCAAAGATGAAGAAGAGACTCTAGGCAATGGGGGTATGGTTCTACAGAAGGATGCTAAGGATACTATGAACTGAACTTGTGAGCAACGGGAAAGTTTTGGAGAGGATGCAAACAAGGAGGAAATGTATAGTTAACATCAGGAAGAGGCAACTGAAATTTCTGGTGCATGTAATGAGAAAGGAACACTTGAAGAATCTAATACTCACAGGGGGGATAGAGAGAAAGAGAGTTATGGTAAAACAATTCAAGGCATACTCAGCAAATGGATGGCAGAACGGGGTCTGGGAGATGTAACAAAAGGACAAAACATTGAGAACTACATGGAATGGGACAAGTGGAGAGCCATGTTTGCCTGTGTCCTGAAGAGACACGGTACATAAAAGTTGCTTTTTTTTTTTTTTTTTTTTTTTTTTTTCCTCATTTTTGCTTGGAGAGTCATTGGAATCTTGCTGAAATCAATGTTATAAGTGATATGTTTAACTTGACACTCTTTCTAAAAATAACCCATGTTAAGTGGCTTTTGGAGGCTCTACAAAACAAAATTCAGTCATAATTTTTGCCATATTTTCCTTGCTTTTTTTTTTTTCATCTACCAACTTTAAATAACACCAGCAAAAAGGCACAAGACAATTCTGTTACTCCTTTTAAGTGTAAATACTTAAATATTAAAACAATTTAAATTTTCAAAATGTAAGAAAATTCTTCCCAGGAAGCAGAGCCAGTGCAAGGGTCTTGTGCCCCACCCCTCACAAAACTGATGTTATCTTGGCACTACATCTCATAACAGATTCAGCTTGCATCCACCAATGGATCTCAAATGCCCTAACCACCAGGGCAGCCAGCAAAATGCTGCTATAAAGACAGCTCAACATGCTTGTAGATGTCTATATTTCTGAGATGAGGTATTATGTACACTATTTACATTATTTGGACTATTGTCTTCATCTTTGTCGCCATATTTATTACAACGTTTTGGCCGTTGTATGCTCTGGCCTTATTCAGGTCGTTGGCATGTCGAACTGAACCCTTTATTTCGCTCACTGGAGTAGACTGTTCTAGTTCCACGTGCCATGTTTAATGGATGTCAGTTATTAGTTATCTCCTCTTAATTCCCCTCTCCCCTGTAGGAAAATTCTTACCAGAAATAGATTTTTCAGGGAAAAAATATTACCAGAAATAGATTTTCGGAAAAAAAATATTACCAACTGTGAAAATTTTGTCAGCATTAAATAACCCATTGAAGTTGATATACCATAAAACAAACCAAACCAAACCAAACCAAACCATTAGGTTAAAAATGTCAGTTTTTGACATAACCTTTTATTTATCAGAAAATCATGATCTAAACCTTTATTTCTATCTTTTGTGGTGTGCTTAAATACATTTTTGACACCTGAAAGAAGTCTAAGTAGTTTGGAGGAATTATCTAAAATACACTATTTATATTCAGATGATTGTCCTCAGCTTTGTTTTTGTTATCGGCTGTTGTGCGCTCAGGCCTTTCTCAGGTGTATATCGATCTGAATAGCTTACAGAGAATTCTGAACTGAACCCTTTATTTAATCTACAGGGTTAGACTGTTTTAGTGATATTTTCTATTTTTTATTTTTATTTAGTACTGCTTGCCTATTTCCACTGAGTGCAAGTACACACTGTTTGATTGAACTCGCAATCACTGTTACCAAATTCAAAAACAAGCACTGGGTCATTGTCCAATAGGACAATTTGCTGTAGTGAACTTGGAGCCATAAACCTAACCTACCTACTTTTCACTCCTAAATCCCAGAGGACTCTGGGTAATTAGGCCTTTAAAATTACTCTCTGGACACATCCCACCAGTACGACTACATCTGATTATCTTGATCATCTGTTTTATGCATTGTATTTTTATGACCTCTGACCTGTGATTTCAGATATATTTATTGTTTCTTTTTTTTTTTTTTTTTTCTTTTTCCAGGGAAACAATAACCATGGCATTATTTACTACAATTTTTTGCGGTGGCCAGCCAAGGCGATTATCATGTCAACGTCATCATTTGCCTGTGCCAGTGTTACATCTGAATTTTCCGGCTTTGCTATAACAGGGAATTAAAGATGTATTATTTAGGCTGAGGGACTCGGCCTTTCTTCTCTTTTTCTCCTTCTTTTATTTATTTTTTTTTTTTTCCTTCTGTGGATGACAAAACATGTTTATCTTACCCCACCTTACACATTTATCATCCGCAATACATTATATGTAAATTATATATGTATATATATACACACACACATATATATACATATATATATATGTATATATTTAAGCACATCATATAAAGTAGTTTGTCTTACTGTTCTTTTTCTTCCCGATTGGTGTGCATTAATCCCTATAAATTGGTTCAGCTACAGCTGATTGTGAAACTTTGGCCAGTTTTAATGAAATTGGAAAAAAAAAAAAAATGATAATGTTAAAAGCTTTGCTACGACCCTGCCAAGAATGGAAAGGAAATATGTTCAGAAATTGCTTTAAGGAGTTTATAATTCAGTCGAGATATTTAAGATTCTCTTTGTAAATAAATAAAAAAAAAAAAATAAAAAAAATTTTTTTTTTTAAATCTGAGAAGAAACTGACATAAAGATATACTTTGCCCTCTAGCCCTCCCAAAAAAAAGAAAATGGCTATGATTGATGATTATGTCTTTCTTATATCTCATATTAGAAACTCATTTATTACCAGTGATGATACTGGTATGTACGAGATGATAATTGAGGGAGAGGAACAGGAAAAAATGCTGGAGAAGCGGTTAATGTCTTGGCATGTCGGTGCTGGTGGTAGCCTTTTGACACAGACTGCAAGCTCGTCGTCGACACCAACAACCCAACAGAATTGTTCACAGTCCAATCACGAGAGCCATGGTCTTCTAGATTTGGATGGCGGAGACCTATCTCGCTCTTTTGACATCATGCCTGACATGGACTACGGTGCTCATCGGCGTCGTTCTAACACTGCCCAGCGTTTGGAGCGGATGAAGAAAGAGAAGCGCAACCAGGTGAAAGTGAAGCACATTGCTTGGAAGACAGTCCCTGCCGAATATAACCCTGATGAGGATGGGCATCTGTTTGAAAAGAAACAGATCCTGACGCCTACAAGGACAGTGGATGGTGGACCTCCTGCATCTATGCTGTCCCAGCAGTTGCAAACTTCTTCAGGAATTATGTCGAATCCATTTCTTGAATACGCGAAATATGACGGCAAAGCTCAGATTGGAGTGCCTACCAAAAAAATTGACATCTTCCTTACTATGGCACCTCCAAGCGAGCGGGCATTTCCATTGCATGTGGTCGTTGTTGTCAATGCCAAAGTACATGAACTGATAGGCTTGATATGCTGGCAGTATACGAACGAGAGTCGTGAACCACCCCTCAAAGACAATGTTTCTATGTACAGCTTGCATATTGCAGAAGATGATGGGGAAGTGGACATGGACTTTCCGTGTTTGGACAATCGAGAACCAGTGTCAAAGTTTGGATTCGGTAAACTTGCTCTTGTTGAATTAGAAGAGCCCTCGCCCCCAATGAAGAACTCTGTGATTATAACGGTTAATGTGCCGAACAGAGGTTTCCATAAATTCCAAGAGGAGGACCTCACCAGGCCTCTGCGTGACATTCTGTGGAAAGTCCTAAAGAAGCGGAAAATCCGACTTCTACCCGGCATGAATTACATTCTTGAAAAGCAGAAGGAACCTGGAAATGCGGTCGACCTTGACACGCTCCTGTCGAATTTGGACAATTATGACTTCTGCCTGGTGCGTGAGCACAGCACCCGAGGTGAGAATGAGGATGAACATCCCCCTGATTCCAATGAGGTGGCTACAGTCTTCATGAGCCACCAGTACAAGTGCTATATTGTGAACCTGGTGCAACGACTTCGGATCAACACGGAAGTGCACCTGGGTGTCAGCGGTGAGAAGGTCGAGATCGACCCCGTCGCGAGCAAAGGGACAACGTTATTTTTTCGTCAGAAGGCTGTGACTTACGAGGCAGACATGATTGCTGCCTGCGACCTGCAAGAGGAGAAGTCCAACGGCAAGACTGTGTTCCGCTTGATTTGTTACGCGGGACACGATTATCGGAACTATGACTTTGAAGCCGACCATGCAGTGGCAAAGGAGATCATTCAAAAAATTAATAACATTTTGAATCTTCTCCTAAGTCAGGTGAGGAAGACGTATTTGGCTTCACGGGGAAAGAAATATCTGAAAAAAATGCATTCCAAGTAAACAAAGATAAGAAAATAAAAAATTCAAATTGGCAACAAAAAAAAAAAAAAGAATTAATAAAATAGAAAAAAAAAGACAAAATCTAGGAAAGATAACAAACCAAAATATTGGTCAATATTTTAATGTTACCAAACTTACCTATGTCACCAATCTTACTATTCCATAGGTGTGGATGTGCAGGTAGCATAATAGCTATTGGCCCAGAAAGTGGAATCGGCAAGCCAAGTTCAAATTCCTCAGGTTGATACCGTTTTGTTAACTTTGTGGTAATGGTAATATTAGCCGTTTCCTTATAAGGAAACATTTGGCATTCATTCACTGAGCAGCCAGTGCTACTCAAGTTAAGTCTTTCTTCATTCCCTGGCCATCATGCCAGGATCAAAGAGTAATGTCCTCATTTCTAATGGTAATATTAGCCATTTCCTTATAAGGAAACATTCAACATTCATTCATTGAGCAGCCAATGCTACTCCAGTTAAGTCTTTCTTCACTCCCTGGCTATCATGCTGGGATCAAATAGTAGTATCTGTTCTCATTTATGATGTTAATGGTAATATTAGCTGTTTACTTATAAGGAAACATTTTGCATTCATTGACCAGTTGAAATTTATCAAATCTTTCTCCTAAAACATATTTTTTTTCTTAGGAAAACAGGTTTCTCAAGTCCACTAGCTGTTATCACTCTTTCCAGTATTGATGGGGGTTTCCTTCCTCACCTTTTGTTTGAAGTTGTGTGGAACATTGACATCTTGATTATGTCCTTATTTTCACTTCAATTTACATGTGCTATCCATTTGTTGCTGTTGTTGAAAGTTCTCAAGGGATGATGTTTCTGTTATTTGGTACAGTTCTTTGTGATTTTGTAGCACCTGTCCACAAGGTTCAAAGAGTGATCATCACTAAGGCCTAGAGGTTTCATTTCTTGAAGCCATTTTTAATCATTGATCTGGGGAAGTGATTATATACAGCAAAAAAAAAAATGACTACGTTATTTTTTCATCAGAAGGCTGTGACTTATGAGGCAGCTATGACTGCTAGCTGCCCTTGGAAAAGGCATGAATCAGTTTTCCTCCAGCTATGGGTTAAATAGCAGGGTATATTGGGCTCTCTAACCTTGGTTAGCCGCCAGTCTAGGAGAAGGAAATCTCTGAATTCAAAAACCTGAGGAGAACTGTTTGGAAACTTTGTGGCACACTGTGCATCACAGATGAAATATTGCAAGCCTCTTACTGCTCTATTGCTATGGAAAATGTTCAGATGAGCTAGATACATTAGTTCCACTGACTCTAACCCTCACAGCTAAGACCCATCATGCTTCGTACACTGAGATGACCCGCCCTCGTTTCTTTTGTATTGCATTAGTAAGAAGTAAGTTCCACATGAACGATGCCTTCCCATGAACTGCAGAACTGACTCCCAAGAAGATGCTTTCCACTACAATTTTAACCTGTTCAAGTCTAGACTTGACTGTTATTTTGTTCTCCCACATGTCCTTATAAACTGTGACTCTTATTCTTACCACTCACACAACAAATTTCTTCAGTAACCCTCTATCTTGAGTGACTCTTGGGCCTTGTACAAGGTGAACAAAAAAGAAAAAATCCTTTCTTCACTATTATAATCAAGTGGTTCCATTTCAAGCCGTTGTGTTGAAGCCAATGAGAGAATCAGTTATACTGAATAAAAAAGATCTTTAATCTTTTAATGATAATGGTTTTTGTTGTAACCTAGAAAAGGTTACTGAATAAGAATAACCAAAATGAAGGTTGGGAATGGAACGCTAATCTTTATAACATTAACAGCATACAAGATTCACCAGCAGCGTGTAGTAAGTAATCCACTGCTAGTGGTGAATTAGTAGTGGATTATATTCCACCGTATTTATGCGGATTGGGATATACCCATTATAGTCCGTGTAACAGTTTTGAGTTTATTTTTATTCTGTAGGAAACGGATATCAGTCTCAGTTAATCGAACAAAATTTTAGCAGCAAAAAGAGATTTGAAAAAGAACATCTTTAGTTTTTCTACAAAAATGCAACTCTCCAAGAAATAATCATTTTATTCAAAATTCCTTTTCATATTACAATCAAGCCCTGCAGATCATATAATATACATATAGATATTCTCCACAACCCCCGGAAATTTCAGTTTGTTATGTAAAGTCATTGCAAATTGATCCCTCTATGCAAGCCAAAAATAATAATGATGATGATGATATGATAAGATGATATCGATGATGATGATAAGATGATATCGATGATGATGATGATAAGATGATATCGATGATGATAAGATATCAATGATAAAATGATATGATAATGATAAACAAAATGTAATTGTAATAAAAAGTAATAAGATAAATAATATAATTATAAATTAAATAGAAATAAATAATAAAAATATAATTAAAAATAATGCTAACAAAATAATAAAAAGAAATAAATAATAAAAATAATGATAAAATTATATAATATAAAATGATACTAATAATAATAATAGAAATAAAAATAATGCTAAAATAATACTCATAAAAATGATAATACATAAAAACATAAATAAAAATAATGCTAATAAAAATAGAAATAAATAATGATGAAAAATTAATATTAAAAGGAAAAGGTAAATAAAAATTTGCTGTAAATTCATATTTTGCAGTTGTTTTGGAATTCAAAATCTTGCATATAAGCATTATTTTAACAACACTGGATAAAGGTAATTAAGAAAATGCTTTGTGATATGAGCACGCTTTTTTTATTGGCTTGTGTAGGGTGTTCAGTTTACAATAGATTTATAAACTGAACAGCCCTCTTAAAAATTTGAAAAAGAAAATTTAAATCTGTGATCTAGACTGCTTATTTGATAGCAGTATATGAATAAAAAATTTGATGACAAAAATATTACTTTTGGAGAGGTATGTTTCTGTAGAAACGGCAAATCTTTGTATAAAATTGCCCTTGGCAGTCTTTCATTTCAATCACAGTTCTTAAGCCTGAATTGGGAGTAATCATAATGATGACTTCCTTTTATTACTTATCCAATACAAAGCCTAATAGCTATTCAGAGTAAAGGGTTACTGAATGCTGTTGTATTGATGTGAGGGAAGGAGGTGAACAGAGAAAAGCATCCTCTCAGGAGTCCCTTCCACAAAGTAGTACTTGGCAAGAAGTGGTTTGAATGGATCTTCCTGCTTATCAAGGGAATTAGGATGTTTCACCATTGTGCTCATGGCATGGTGGTTGTGAGCTGTGAAGGCCTGAACTAGTAGAACTAAGGAATGTAGCTCGTCAGAACATTTTTGATGGATATAGTGATAGAATAGTAAGTGGCTAGCAATGTTTTGTATGGTGGGAAATAATTCATCATCCACAAGCTCGTGTGGACTTTTGATAAATGGAAAGTAGGGATTGCACAGCTCCAGCTGAGATATAGCAGTGATATTTCATTTTTGGTCTCTTCTGTCTTTTCTAATGTGTATGCTGGATACTGAGGAAGTTGAAGGAGGCTGCAGATATCTGCCAATGAAGTACATGTCAGGGCAATCATGAATTTTAATGCAATGCAGTTAGCTGAGCAAAGTTGCTGCTGTGGAATTCCCCTCTCCTTGGTATCGTTTGAAATCGTCAAGGAACTTGGTGTACCCGACAATAGGCAAATAGACAAGAAATAAACAAATTCTGTTGACAGTTTTGTTTTCTTTCTATTTTTTTTTCTTTTTTTTTTTTTTTTCTTGAAGAATGTTTTGTTTTTGTTCTTGTTTTGTTTTGTTGTACTCTTACAAGGACTGGAAAAATGGCTGGTTAAAATGTTGTGTTTAGAACAGCAAATTGACAAATATACCTGATTGGATATAGCTAACCTTTAGCACTTTAGCATCATTATTAATATTACTTCAGTTTCCACTGCATTATTTTTCAAGGCCTCTCAATTGCAGTATCCTTATTGTTAATTACACTCAAAATTGTTTTCCGTTGCCATAGCAGGATATGACAACACAACTATGAAATTCAAACACTATTGTTCAAGCATCAGAGTCTCCTTCAGTGGCAGAATAAACTTTTTGTATAGCAAATGAAGTCACATACAGAGCAATAAAGGCTAATGTGTCTTCTCATAATGATAGACAATTAAAAATACTGTTTTTCTTCTGTCGACTAACTCAACGTACAACTCCTTGAAACGGGTAAATTCACACTGTGTGGGTTTGGGGGACTTCTAAAAAAGACTAGAAATATTGTTTGTTTTCTTTAGAAACGGCTTCAATATAACTTTATTGCAAATTATTCAGTTTAAATACAGAAGGCATAAAAATGACTTCAAAGGGCCGGCTTGTACTCTTTTCCTGTTAACCAGAGGTTGTTGCCAGACAGAAATGTAAATTAGTCCTGGCAACACAGATGTCCATTTCAGTTTCATTCAGACTGTGTGTGTATATGGACGTTTGCGTGTGCACATGTACATTTTAATTCAATGACAGACCTAAAAATATTTGTACCAAAAAACTTTGAAAAATAATTCTATTTGTTACTGAATACTTTCTGAAAAATTCAATAAAAATCTTATCTATTTTTTTTTTTTTTTTTTTTTTTTTTTTGTTTAGGCCTTAAAAATTTGCTCAGTCCAGAATAGGCATTGTCGACACTGAATGAGAGGGGAATGTATTATTCCAATGTTTTATTTTAAACTGATTAAAAGGTGCACAGGCAGCACATGACGGACAAAGAATCATTTCATTTTTAATAATGTAGATTTGAATCCAGGGTTACTTAATTGTTTGTTTTCACTCTCTTTCTCTTTTTTTTTTTTTCCTTTTCTTTTTCTTTCTTTTTTCTTTTTCTTTTTCGTTTTCTCTTTCTTTTTTTCTTTTTCTTGTTTCTTTTTCTTTCTTTTTTCTTTTTCTTTCTGGTTTTTATTTATTTATTTATTCCCAGTTTGGTAATGCTCAAATATTGACCAAAATATTTACACAAACCGACACAAACATACATATGCACATGAAGCAGTGCTGAAAACTTACAGCCCAACACACTTCCCAAGAACTAGTATTCAAATGAATACAAATTTGGTGTAATGGATTGGGTTATTGTGAGGAATTTTCAGTCCCTGTTTGTGTGTACTAAAATATATATATAATATATATATGTGTGTGTGTGTGTGTGTATAGAATTTGAAAGATGTTAAAAAAAAAAAAAAAAAAGATGCACTTTCAACAGTCATGAAAAAAACAAAAAAAAACATAACAAAGTATGAAAGATTGCGTGTATATGGGGGACGAGTTTTCCCCTCAGTCAAAATATAACATCTATGTATCTTAATGGCTTGTGTAATCCATCACTCACTCTCGCTCACTCTTATTTTCTTATTTTAGATTGTAAATTATGAAAATAGACGTATGAATCAATATTTGCCTTTTCTTGTCACTTCACATATACACCCCCTCCACAAAAATCCTCACCTCGACCCCTTCTAAAAATTAGCCCATTGTTAAAAAATAATTGTTGTTTTTTTTTTGTTTTTTTTCACCATGTCTCCAATTTAGAATATACCTTATTTAAATATTTGACACCTTTTAACACCTTTCTTGATGTTAAGAAAAAAAAAATGTGCCAACAAATATTTTAAAAATAACTAATATGTTAAATGTAAAATTCATAGTATTTATTATTTGTGTATGCGTACATGTGTGTGTGTATGTATGTATGTATATATATATATATATATATATATATATTAAAAAGAAGAGAGATACCGCAAACGTTTTTGGTTGTAATGTGGATTTTTTTTTTTTTTTTAAAATATGTTTTATTTTCCATAATTTTACTACACAGGTTTCTGATCTGGCGACCATCATCAGGTAAAGGGTGGAGATTTTCGCATATTATTAAAAATAATTAATTTTTTTTTCTCCTTTATGTTTTTCGATGTTAAATATCCTCGATATGAGACATTCTCTTTTTATGTGTTAGTAATCCACACGCATACTGACAGAAGCACACAAAAATGGAAATGGATCTAAGAACACGCAGGGGTCATTAAAACATTAAAAGATAAGATACCGATAACTAATTCATCGTTTCTCTTGGACCAATCTTAATTGTTTTATGACCCATTGCGCAGAACTCTTCTCTGTCAGTTCAAGAAAGAAATTCAGAAATATAACGCATAAAAAGAGAATGCCTCATATCGAGAATATTTAACATCGAAAAACATAGAGGAGAAAAAATTAATTATTTTTAATATGTAGAAATCTCCACCCTTTCCCTGAAGACGGTCGCGAGACCAGAAACATGTAGTAAAATTACGGAAAATAAACCATTTTTTTTTTTTAAATCCACATTACAATCAAAAACGTTTGCAGTATCTCTCTTCTTTTTAATATACACACTTTTCTCTTGTTGGGACTACTATAACCTCTTCCTTTTATATTTTCATATATATATATATATATATATATATAATAATAGACTCTCCCATTGGTTTCAACATAGGAGGAACTGACAGCTTAGTGATTCAGTTATGAAAGTTTGTGCGATAATCTTAAGGGGCATTTAAGACCCGCTAGTGATTTACAAAGGAGACCACATATGGAGAAAGTCTGAGGATTGTGAGATGAGATCACTTTTAGATTGGCTGACCTTTTAGATTTTGCTCTCACTTCTTGAAGATGATTCAGACAATCAGATTGAAAATTGCTGAGTCCACTAAAACATGTTGATTCCATTCTACCCGCTCCAAAGCTAAGCGCTCAATGGTGTTATGTGATGTATGTATATATAGCAAAAATCCTAAATTACCTCATGTGGTTGCGCCAGTTTGAAATAGACTATACACATGTGAGGTAATTTTGTTTTTTTGCTGTATAAAATATATATGTATATATATATATATAATTGTTTTTTTTTTTAAATATATAATCATTCCAACACTGGAATTCCCATCTTTCAAAACTGAAACTTCAATTCACACCTATCTACTCCTATTGAAAGAGAAAAAATAAATAGCAAATTACAGCTGAATTTTTACATATAATGGATTATATACATATTTCAGTTCTGTAGATTGGTTAGGGCACCACGTACTGTAGTCGGAGCCATCATGGATGTGTCTAAGGCAAGATAGCTTGACTCAGTCCCTCCCTCTTCCTCAATGTGGTTATTAATTTCATTGTTAAAGGAAATTAAAGAAAAATGGGGTAGCAACTCAAATACATATACCCACTAAAAAATAACTTTTAATATAATAAGAGATAATGTTGGATAAAAAGTCCACTCGAAAAATACTGTTTATGTTTCAGACATGAAACTGAAGCTAGCAGAAGAAATCCAAATGAGAAATGTAATTTCCTTAAATGGGTGATTCAAACCTTGATCTATCAGCACAGCCTCCATGGCCGAATTAGTAAAGGCATGTTTCGGCTATAGAAGCAGTTTTCCTGATACACAATCTTTCTTTAGTACGACTTCTCGATCTATATTCGTTGTTATGAATTTCACTGTTCACTAAATCATTATTATCTCGAGAAAAAAAAAAACAATTCTTACAATCTAAAGGTATTTTCTGGCTTTAGATAACCTGCAAAGGGTTCATAAGCCATAGCAAATGAAACAATCAGATCCTTCATTGTAACTACTTTGACAGTAACACTCTAGCTTGAATCAATCAATGAAATACTGATTAGCTACAAAGGTTTGGTTTGGTTTATTTTGTTTTACGGCGTATCATCCTCAATGGGTTATTTAATGCCCACAACATTTTTAGGATAGATTCGTATGAATAGAATATGTATTCTTTGGTTTAGATTGGTTTGGTTTATTTTGATTTACGGCATATCAACCTCAATGGGTTATTTAATGCCGACAACATTTTTAGGATAAATTCGTATGAATAGAATATGTATTCTTTGGTTTAGATTGGTTTGGTTTATTTTGATTTACGGCGTATCAACCTCAATGGGTTATTTAATGCCGACAACATTTTTAGGATAGATTCGTATGAATAGAATATGTATTCTTTGGTTTAGATTGGTTTGGTTTATTTTGATTTACGGCGTATCAACCTCAATGGGTTATTTAATGCCGACAACATTTTTAGGATAGATTCGTATGAATAGAGTATGTATTCTTTGGTTTAGATTGGTTTGGTTTATTTTGTTTAACAGCATATCAACCTCAATGGGTTATTTAATGCTAACAAAAATTTTTATTGCTGGTAATATTTTGTTTTGTCAAAAATCTGTTTCTGGTAATATATTTCCTTCAAAATTTTATTGCTGGTAATAATTTTTTTCAAAAAAGTATTGCTGGTAATAGTTAACTATTTGCCCATAGCTGGGACCCTAACAGGTGCTACCACCCCACGTCAGGGTGGACCTGGGAACACCAGCAATTAAGAGGTGGTTCCACGCTCCTCAAAACCTCCTGATCAGAGGCCTTGCTGTTGGACGTAGTTTAACGTCTTACCCAGGACGATAGCTACAAAGGAATGACATGTAGATTTATTTACATATAAATGTATAGAAACTACTGTGGCCACAAAGTAAGGGTTCGGTCTACGTATTGATTGTAATATAGAATTAATCCCCCACTTTATACTCACTTTTTTTTTTCTTTTTTTAAATCAAATTCTGATTAAGTGTGAATTTACTTTTCTCCCCATCCAAATAATAGGTTAATTAGTACAAGTTGTATCATTAAACCATTATTATCTTAAAAAAGAAAAAAAAATTTCATACGATCTAAAAAATATTTTCTGGTTATAAATAAAATGCAAAGGATTGCTAAATCATAGCAAATGAATCGATGAAATCAAATCATTTATCGTAACTATTTTGGCAGTAACACTCTACCTTGAATCAGTCAAGCAATGAAATACTGATTAGTTACACAGGTATGACTTAGATTTATTTACATTCTCTGGAATAATATATGTGTGTAAAGGCCTGCCTCATGACAGTTTTAAATTTTCTGTTTCTTTCAGTGATCAGTATTTGAGCCAAGATTAAAATGATGTCAAATATTGAATTTTTTTTCACTTACTTAGACGACTGATGCTGCACGACATTCCTATTTGCCTTCATTTTTGCTTATGCTGATTCAAAATGTTTCAGCTTTAAAATAGGGTTGAAAAACAAATCCATCAATCAAACATTGTGTTTGTCCGATGTTAATCTAATCTTACCAAATATTCACTTATCTCTGTATTTAATTAATTTCTCTTGTCAAACCATTTGTATTTTTCCCTCTTGTTGATAGAAAACAGGTTTCCAAAGGAAAAACTCTTATCAGCAAATACAATTCAACATGATCACACGACTAAAAAAAAATTTTTTTTTTTTTTTTTTTTTTCAAATCCACTCATATTTTTCTTTGTCCTTTAAAAAAAAAAACTGATGTCAAAATCTTTTCAATTTAGTATATTCACAATATGAGACATGGTAAGAACAGCTTTTGTATTAAATGTTATGGTTTTAAAAAAAAACAAAACACATTGTCGATAATAATCCAAAAGAAACAAAGTGAAATGAAAAAAAATATAACAAATGGTTAAAAAAAAAAAAAAAAAAAAAAAATTTGTATAACAGACAGAAATCAGGGAGGGTTGCAATTTAAAAAAAAAAAAAACTATTTTCCTTATGTTAGCATTCTATGAATAATTCTTCATAAAATCTGATGTTGAGTTGTTTCAATTTTGCATTCCTGTTGTCTGTCTTTTTGTTTTTCAGGTAAATCGAATGCTTATTTATTTAAAAAAAAAAAAACAAAAAAAAAAACGCATCTATATTATGCAAAAAATATATCCTCCTATTGTAGCAAACCACCCTCATTCTCTTCATATTCCCCTTGTGAGATATAAGTTCCACTCAAGCAGCTTCTTCCCACAAACCACCACCTTGTGGAACTAACTCCCAAGAGGTTGCTTCCCCAATCCTTACAATCTGAACCCATTCAATTCTAGGTTTAACTGTTATCTGACTATTGCTCATGCTATTCTCTACCTTTATAAGAATCAGATCAAAAATGGGGTGCTGTTGTCATATTTAAATGTGAAGTGCCTGGTCCTTACTTTCTATCACTTGATAGAGTCGAAAAGCGTCTCCAAATCCTTAGTGAGGAAGAATTATTTTCAAGCCTCTCACTAATCTATCACTACTGTAGAAAGTGCTCAGGTGAACTACATTCCTTGATTCAGCCAGGTCTAACCTTCACAGCTAGAACCAACCATACCACTTACATTGTAGCAAACTACCCACATTGCCTCTGTATTCCGTCGGTGGGAAGTAAGTTCAACTCGAGCAGCTTCTTCCCATGAACTACTGCCCTGTGGAACAGTCTCCCAAGAGGATGTTTCTCCAATCTCAACCTGTTCAAGTCTAGAGTTAACCGTTATCTTCCCAACCGATCCATATAAATTACTCCTTAACATAAACCTCTACTTTGAGTGGCTCCCAGGCCTTGTACAGGGTAAACTTTTTGTTGTCTCCATAAAGAAGGTTACAAACAAAGGTGGTACTCGAGTGAAAGGAACAGCAACACAGGTATAGCTGAAAGAAAGAGAGGATTATTGTAAAAGAGAATACACTACTGAAAGGCAGGGAATCAGTTAGCAAGCTAGTAATTCCCCGAAGCAAGGATATTTTCCTTACCTCCCCATGAGGCAGCTGTTTTTTAAGCCTAAGCCCATAGGCTCAGGCAAAAATTCCCCGGATTCACATGGTCAGGTAGCTGTCTACCACCCCAAACAAGACTCTGTCCTTCGACATAGCCTTGTCTGGGTTCCTCTCTGG
This sequence comes from Acanthosepion lycidas, assembly GCA_963932145.1. Lineage (NCBI taxonomy): Eukaryota > Metazoa > Mollusca > Cephalopoda > Sepiida > Sepiidae > Acanthosepion > Acanthosepion lycidas. Next base: position 90,858,297 of record OZ010596.1, read on the forward strand.
CCAAAGACAGAAAATCCGACGAACACAGCTGGTGACAAATCTCCAACTAATTGTCGAAGCAAGGTTATTTACCTCACCACCCCACGAGGCAGGATGTGGCACAAGGCCTTTTTTTAATGCGGAGTAAAAACCGAGCTCGTGGGCTTGGGCAAAAATTCCTCGTAGGCCCTGTAAAAATGGGGCCGGGTAGCTGTCTACCTCCCCAGACAAGACTCTGCCCGAAGCCATAGCCTCATCTGGGTTGCTCTCTGCTTGAAGGCATAGAGTTCGCCCAGCTCAGCTTAAGACGAATCTCCAACTAATTACTGAAGCATGTCCGCCAGGTATTTCCTGTGCTCACTACATATATCTGCTGATATAGTCAGTCCACAATAGGGAGTGTGGGACATTTCATTACAACACCTTTACTGTAAAAAAAAAAAATGTATCTGCTGTGTAATCCTCTACCTCAAGTGGTCCAAGGCCTTGTACAGGGTGAACACCACTGTAACAAGTAAATAAATAAATCAGAAGCAATGGTAATATTATATTACAATTCTGCCATTACCTCAGATATATAATGAACCATTCCATTTTGATTGCAAGGAAGGACAGAAGTAAAAGATACATGAGAAATGCTGTTTGGTTCTAGTAAGAAAAAGAAAGCTTACATAATAAAGAAAGAGGAAACGATCATGCTCATATGTGTTTAGCATCTGCTTCAGTAAAATGGAAAAGGCTTTGGTGTACAGAAAGATGGAGAGGGCTGGTGGATGCGACAGACATATCTTTGATTTTAGATAGATGTTCTTGTCTTTGCAGATGGTTTCTCAGTTTTGCGACAGCTGCAATTCTTCGTGATGCTCTTGAAAACAAATTGTTTCTTTGCATAAACAGGAGAGCTGCCAACTTGCTCTATTCCGTAAATCTTTTTGTATCTTTAAATAATGACCTGCATTCATACTTAAAATTGTTATTATAATATTTAGTCAAAGTTAGTCTAATGATGAAATAGGAAATTTTCATGGGTATTTTATAGTCATGGAACTCACAGTGAGTTTATTTATCCATTAAATAGGATACATCAGAAAATTCAAATACGAAATCGTGAAACCATTACACATATTCTTAGTTATTATGATTCTGCTTACTCCTTAGCACCTATGTCATGGTCTGCCAATACCACATAAATAATAGACTGTCCTGTTTTGATTGCAAGGTAATATGGCAAAGACATATAGGAGACACTATTTGCTTTCAATGAGAAAAAGGAAGAAGATATTGGAGGTGATGATGTAGTCATGTTTAACATCTGCTTCAGCAAAATGGAAAGGCATGTCATCTTTATCTTTTCATTTGTATCCTCTTACTTCTTTAGATAATGACCTACATTCTTGTTTATAACTGTTATTGTAAGTTGTTTTATCATTTCACCCCAGCCAAGGCAATAAAAGCACTAAGATGCAAGGTGTTACTGAGTGTGGGAGAATGAGAAAAAGAAAACATTTATTAGTCGGTTGATTTTGTTTAGCAGTGTATCAACACCTCTATGGGTCATTTAATGCCGAAATCTAAATATTTAGATTTTGGTTGGTTGATTTTGTTTTGCAGCATATCAACACCTCTATGGGTCATTTAATGCCAGAATCTAAATATTTTGAATGCAGTTTTATGTCTTCAACTGCAGATATTTTGTACATCATTTTATACTTTCAGAGTAAATGTATATTTCTTTTAGATATATAGTTTGTTGTAATGTATTGTTGATAATTTTATTATAAAAATGTACTTTTGATTTTTGTTTAGGGGAGGGGGCACTATTTGCCCATAGCTGGGACCCTATCAGGTGCTGCCAGGCCGGGTCAGTGTGGAACAGCAGCAATTAAGAGGTGTTTCTACCATTCTTGGAATCTTCAATCTCCCAATAAGAAACCTTGTTGCCACATGTAGAACAGAAACATTTAGTAAAGAGGGAGAGAATAATAAAAGAACAGGAATTAAGAAGACAGAAGATGACATTACATTTAAATTTTTGAAGATCAAAGTTTGACTAGAAAGCAGGAAGCTGGAAGAGAGTTCCACAAGTGAGAAGTGTGAAACTGTTAACCTAGAACTTCGTTATATCTAGCCATTTCCACTGTAAAATGATGAGACCTCGACGCCAATCTAGTACTGCACTTAAATTCATAAAGTCTAGGTATCAAAGAGGAAAGCTCATCCGATCAATTGCCAAAAGTTATTAAAATTCTTAAGCTCAAATAACACTGAAACAGGGGAATTTTCATAGGGTTTCTACCGTCATGGAATTTCCAAGGGGCTTATTCTTTCATTAAATTGATTGATTCGTTTTCTACGTCTTATCAACCAAGTTATTTAATGCCAGAAAAAAATCCTTTTTTTTTTTTTTTTTAGATAATAATGATTTAGTCATGCAAGTCTTGCTAATTAACCCATAGCTTGGGGAGAAGAGGTGCACTCATACTTTTCCCAAAAGTATATGCATGTAATTGAATATGACCAACCCAATGGAAATCGGAACTCAGCGCTCTGATTAACAATTCCAAGCCATTATTCATTACACCACCCGCACATCCAAGCTTACAGCACCTGGTATTCTCAAGTGGTCACCCATCTAGGTTCTGACTGGGCTCGACATTGCTTAACCTCAGTGATCGTACAGGAAGCAATGTTTCAATGCTATAAGTAGATGTAAGGCTCTCAAGAACAATGTTAGGGAAAGCTACGACAAAGTGAAGAAAGTGTTTTATGTGACACGTTACATTCTTTAGGACTTCTTCAGACTAAAGTCATGTTTACATTGATATAACTAAATCTATGCATAATAGAGAATGCTGAGAATTTTAAATTTAATTTTTTTTTTTTAAATATTTGTTTTTAGTATAATTAGTAAGCATGGCTAAGGTGTAGCACACGGCTGAAAGTATGGGCCACTCAGTGAGGATCGAACTCACTATTCAGTCATAATTGTGACTATATCAAATCAATAGCTACATCTATTGCAATGAAAGTTGTGTCATTGTTACGTGCCAGAAAATTTTTCTCCTCAGAACCCATCTTGCACATTTACAAATCTACCCTTTGTCCATGTTGCCATATCTGGTCTGGTGTTCCAGTTATATATCTCAAGATCCTTGACAAAATCCCAAAAAGGATCTGCAATATAATCGATCTTGACAAGGCATCTCGACTTCAGTCACTTTCTCACCAATGTGACGTGGCTTCCTTCTATCTTTTCTACAAATATTTTCAAGGTAACTGCTCTGACGAGCTTTTTTCCTCTGGTGCCCTGACTGCATGAATTCAAGTGTGCTACTAGATTGGCATCTAGGTCTCACAATTTTACTGTTGAAATAACTAAATGCTACCACCACTTTTACTTCAACAGTTACGTTTCACGTACTTCCCAATTGTGGAACTCTCTTCCGCTTCCTTGCTTCCCTGATAACTGCAATCGCCATCTGTCTTTTTGAACCCCACTCATCTTTTGTCTTATTCTCAGTCTTCAGTGTTCTCTTTCATTTTCACTTCTTGTAAACCCCCACCCCGCGTAATAGTGTCATTATCGCCTTGCTTGGAGAGAAATGATTAAAAAAAAATTTGATCTACCAAGAATGTTTTATGTATATGGTCTAACTAATTTCATTTAGTTTGTTTTTGATTTTTTTTCTTGTTGTTGTTGTTGTTAATGTTTCCATTACTCTATCACTATTAGTACGATGTCGGATCGTCAGTAACAAAAATTGGTTTAAAATTCATGCTTGGAGTAACTCTTAACTCCAGAAAAGAATATCGTCGTCGGCACCACTTGCATCCGAGTTAAGGTTCCTCCATTGTCTCCAAGAAGCTTGAACCCAACATATCTTAGGAGACCAAGTTTTGGGCATTGATCGCATTACAGGACCGGTGATGGTCTTGGCTGGACCTGACGGGCCTTGCGTTGCTTTTCTTTCTTTTCTTTTTTTTTAACATCCTCTATAGTCTTTCTCTTCTCATCGAAAGTGGAACAACCGAAATGAATTCGCCAGGATGGACGGTCACTGGCTTCTCTTTCCCGGGTGTTAGGGCTGGTTTCAGCTTGAAGGAGGGAAAACTTCAGTTGGTCTTTGAATCTGAGTTTTGGGGGCTTTGCGATGTTGTTTGCCGTTGACGAGCTCGCTGTAAAGGAGTGTGTTATCGGATGACATGTCCTGACCACGTGAAGCCATGCTTGAGGATGGCGGCTCCAATGCTCGGCTTTTCTGAGCGACTTTAGTTACTTTTCCCACTGCTGTAAGGTAGCTTCCATATGGCTATTCCATAAATATTTTCATGAGAATTATTTTTATTTCAATCAATAATATAGTATCTGCAGCTTGAATAATATATATATACGTTTAAATTCACCTTCATCCCAACGGCTTAGTGGTAGAATCCCCGACTGACGACAATTCAGTCAGGTTTCGATCCTAGCTTTGTGTGTGTGTGTGTCCGAATTTGGTTCATCCGGTGTCTCCATGAAGCTTCAACCCAACACAGCTTGGGAGATTAAGTCTTGGGCACTGATCGTATTGAAGGAGGAAAGACTTCATTTGGTGCTTGAGAGGGGAGGGGAGGAGGCTGCTATGTCGTTTACAATTGACGAGATCGCTGTAAAGGATGGGGCAATTTAGGTGATATGTCTCCCTTACCTGAGGTGATGCTTGAGGATGGACGCTTCAATGATTGGCATTAATGAGCCTTTGTTAGTGCGTCGATCCTGCCATTTGATACTGGGGACCTGAACAGAGCTTGACTTGTTGGAAACTTTCAAGTATTTTCAATATAGGGTTCATGTCACACAAGCGTAGAGCAAGGTGGAGATGACAACGTCGTGGAACAACGTGACTTTTGTTCGGAGGGAGAGTCCATGGTTTTTGAATACACGCTTGCTGAGTCTTCCAAAGGCCTAATGGTGCGGTGGTCAATGTCTCTTTTGCATGTTCCGGGTTGTGAGAGAGTGTTGCCAAGCTAGTGAAGGTCGTTGTAAGCTTCCAGTGACATGTCCCCTATGAGGATAATAATTTCTAGTATTCCTTGTCCAGGATAGGCTATGTAAGTTTTAGGTTGGTGCAAAAATAATGTCGTTTTTTTTTTACGTCAAAAACGACATTATTTTTGCACCAACCTAATATCTTCCGTCCCAAAACGATGGTCGAAATGAATATATGCAATAGTTAATTTAAAAAAAAAATTATATTAGGTTGGCCAGAAAGTCCTGACTCACTTAGGAAGCAAAAAGAAAACAACAAAATTTTATAGAGCAACACCAACATTTATTCTTCAAAATAAAATCCATCATTCTCAATGATCTTCTGCCAGCGATCAGCCAGCATCTGAATTTGTCCCAGATACAAGTCTGCTGGATTTGAATTAAAAAAAAACTGTAAACAAGCTTTCTTCACTTAATTAAAAGTCTCTTTTTCTTTCTTTCTATACCCCTCTCTCTCTCTCTCTCTCTCTCTCTCTCACACACATAGACATATTAGGTTGACCAGAAAGTCCTGACTCACTTAAGAAGCAGAAAACAATATTTTATGGAACAACATCAATACTTATTCTTCAAAATAAACTCCATTATTCTCGTCGATTTCTGGTCATCTATCAGCCAGCATCCTAATCTCTCTAAGATACCAGTCCACTAGCTTTGAATCAAAAAAACTGTAAAAAAAAGCTTCCTTCACTTCATCAAAAAGGTTGAATCGCTGGTCGCGGAGGAAGTGTGGAGTAGGCCATAGTCACTCGGAGCAGCATCGGGCCTGAATGGTGGATGTGGAAGATTCTCAACACCGTTCATTTGTTTGAACTTCTCCTTAGTCAACCTGGCGCTGTGTGGCCTCGTATTGTCTTGCTGAAACAAAGGCCGACCTCGATTGACCAAAGCAGGATACTACTTCTTTAGTTTATCGTATACGCGGTCTAGCTCTTGGCAATACAGCTTAGCGTTGATGGCACGACTCTGTGGAATGCAGTAATCCTTGAAAATTTCACCAAACGAAGATCAATCAAATTGTTTTCTTTCTGCTTCCTAAGTGAGTCAAAACTGTCTGGCAAACCTATACTTTATTATAACTCATTTTTATTGGCTATGAAGGGAAATAGCTTTTAGTTACTGAGCAGCTAAGATTGTTATAGAATAATTATTAATAACTAGTTTAAAAGACACCCTATCGGGGGTGCATTTAAGCTGACTCCCACGGAGCGCTCTTGATTGCCCTTCATCACAGGTAGAGAGGAGTAGTTGCGATAGGCAACAATAAACTACAGAAGAACTCAAAATTGATCGCTGCATTTAAGTATTACATTAATATTTGAACTTACCTTTTAAAAGTTTAACGATAATTCTTCCGCCGCCACTTAATTTAAAGACAGTTTGATGTACGTAGGTCCTTACTTTCTGTATATTTTTATTTCATGGGTGACTTTTACTAGATTTCCCAAATATATTTCCGAGTTCTAAAAATTGTTATCGTACAAAAAAATTTGTCGCAAAAAATCACGTAAAAAAATCGCAGTAATGAAAAGTTAGGAATCCCCAAATTTCAGAATTGCGGGTCTGGATCCAGGCCAGAATGTTTTTAATTTGTTCACGGAGTTGGCCTGATTCCAAAATGGTATGATATTGTAGCATCCAGCTACCAATTTCTTATCAATGTTGAATTTTGTACATTTTTGTGCAAAAAGTGGATCAGAGAGCCTACTCAGCTTAGTAAATATTTTCAGGAAATATCAGCTTCTAATTAATCAATAAACACACAAGTGGGCGTTGCAATCCACCCACGTACAAATATTTTTCCAGCGCGTGACCAAGTCACGTTTTCCCGCCATTTTCTGTGAGCCTGTCACGTGATTACATTAATTATGAATAGCAGACACAAGCTTGTCGCTCTCTCTCCTCTTCTCTTCCTGCCAAGATGTGACTCTAAGGATTCTCGTCTCGACCATGGGCGGTCAGACGTTAAAAACATATTCACGCAAGCACGTACGTACGAAATTTTCCAACCTACATTACAAATATAGGAAACATTTCCAAACAAGCAACAAGAACTTTTCTCTTTGAAATATTCTTCTGAAGCTACAGTTTATTCAGCATTTCTCAGTTTTGTGATTAATTTAACTTTTGTGAGTTCAGATAAAAATATTCACAGTCTAAGGGACATAGCACCAACAGATCTTTAACTTCTATGAAGTTACATCATGACACAAAATAAATACAAATGTTATTGTTTCAAAAAATATAAATTGTGTGGTCATGTTATTCACCCAGCCATAAACAGACATCTGCAAATGGTCCATTCTTATTGCCACTGCCACTACATATGGTGACCCCGAGTCCTCTACAATATGATGGGCTACAGTTCCACAAGTGCGAAGTGCAAGAGAAAAAAAACATAGAACTTACCTTGTAATGATTACTACTATGTTTGCCACGTCTACATTTTTCTCAACTGTGATTGGTCAAATAATATATACTAAAAATCACAGGACAATTTACTGATCGCATTCACCACGCTGAATTTTTCCTATCGTTAACTCACAAACATCCTTTTGTTATAAAATCACCGATTGGTTAATTTTTCATCCAATCAGATATTTTTCGTGTTCTTTCAAAATTTTTCCCGCGTTCGTCCTGGGAGCCACCGATAGTAATATAAGTTCAGATTCATTCCCAAATTAAAGAGTAGAGTTGAAAACAGTACAGTTGAAGACAGTAGAACTCAACTACTCACACGCGTCTATACAGATTATTCATTCTACTCACTCCGCACGCGCACACACACACACACACACACAGAACTTGAATATCATACACCATTAGTTACAAACACACAACCGCACGATCTTCTGAATACACATTCTATTTTAACACAGAACTCTAAACATTATATCCTGAAAATTTGCTTATTTAAATATCACCATATTCAACTAACAGGAAAAAGGGAAACTACATTTTTCTCCTTATTCACACATTACAAAAATTACCCTGTATTTGTTGTTGATTTTAATATATGTTTTATTGTTGAAACACAAATCGGTTTTCCATTGTTTTTCCTTGATTTAAAAAAATGTATAAATGTTAAATGTTCTTCAACACGCAGCCACATTAATCTTTTCAACAAAACATCATTTACATTGGTAACCCCAACATTTAAAGAATGCAGCATTTACAACCTCTATCCATTTCAACTGTTAAATTATGAGACCTACCTGCCAATCTAGTGCTGCGCTTAAATTCGTAAATTTTAGGTACCAGAGAAGAAACACATCAGAACAATTATAATGAATATTTGTTGAAAAGGTTCATGGAAACTGTTTTTACGGTGGTGGGAAAGAAGTCGGTCGTCATAGATAAAGATTATTTGTACAAGTCATACGAAAAAACAAGCTGAGCCAGTCCAAGTCTGCTAGTCATTCATACTATTCTCCTAATAGCAGTGGCAGCCAATCGTTATCCAAGCCACCAGAAAGTAAAAAGTTATTATCGCCATCAAAATTCTACTATTACTAAAAATAAATGGTATAAGCTGATAATTGTTTCTAGCTCACAAGTTCAAAGGGAAATAACTCGTTTATTCACTGCGCCCGTATAAAACGAATTGAGACTGATGAATGTTAGCATAATAATAATAATAATATTACCATCATCATCATCACCATCCTTGCTGCACAGGACCAATGCTTGTTAACTAGGAATTATCAAGCACATATACGAAAATAATAGCCCAAAATGCAGATTCTGTGATAAATATCCAGAAACAATTAATCAACTTGTATCAGGTTGCACGATATTAGCACCCACTGAATATAAAACCCGGCATGAGAGAGTGGGCCAATATCTGCACTGGAAAATTTGCAATTTCTACGGGAAGGAAACTGAAAGAAACTGGTATGAACACCACCCAGACCCGGTTACGGAGATAGGACCTGTTACAATTCTATGGGACTCCACAATACACACTGACAGAACAATCAAAGCCAACCGCCCAGATATTGTTATTAAAGACCACAAACAAAAACGGTGCCTCCTTCTTGATATGGCAGTCCCTGCTGACTGCAATGTATCTTTGAAGATATTCAAAAAGTTGTCAAAATACAAGGACCTTGAAATAGAAATCTGGCACATGGGAACATCAACAATCCCTGTTGTAGTTGGAGCCCTAAGATTGGTTGGGAAAGATTCCAGTAGACTAATTGAAGGGATTCCTGGAAGTCCATGCCTCAAAAAGATACAAAAAATTGTTCTCACAAGTACAGCCCACACTTTACGAAGGGCTTTATCGATGTAATTTTTTTTTTTTTTTTTTGTAAGTGGAAAGTGCCATGATGCCATTTCTAACCTTAGGTCTTTGGGCGGGACCCGGAAAGAAATGTGTAAACGCCAGAAATCAAAGGATATAAAGATAATAATAATAAATCCCTTAAAGAAATAAAAAAAAAATTGTACTAACAAGCATAGCTCACACATTACGAAGAGCTTTATTCATATAAAATGCGTGTTTTCTTGTGGTTTTGTTATCAGTGGAAGATTCCATGATACCATTTCTCACCTCTCTCAATTTTAGCAATTATATTATTTTTTTGTATGGGTATTCAAAAAGTTAAAGATTCTGAATTAACTCCTTTAATTGTCATAAATATTTTATTACATCAAATGGGTAAGAAAATAATCAAAAAGTAAAAGCAATATATTAAACTCAGAAGTACCCAGTGACGTGCAAAGGTTTGGTGATGCCCGGAGCCAACTCCTTGATTGTATGCCCCTTAGACTTAATTAGGGGGTACTTATAGGGCCTACTACCTAGAAATATGAGAAAGGAAGACATTTTAAACGTGTAAAACAGTTGCGGACATCAATCTGTTGTTTTTTCCTCGGCCCTTAAGAGGGCGGAAAAATGTTTCAAGCAGACGACCGCTTAACTTCTTCACGTGAAACATTGAGCTGGTTTCTCTAGCGGTCTCTTCTTTTTTCTTTTCGTTTTTTCTTTTTTTATTTTTATAGCGGAAGTTATGTGTGGAGCCGCGATTAATTTGGTAAGACACTAGTCCATTAAACATGCACTGTTTTGCAACTGGGTTCAGTCTTTTCTTCTTCTCCTTCCTCTTTTTATTTGAAGGTTATTGTCTTCTCATCAGTTTGAAGAGAAATATAGAAAGAGAAGGAATAGAGAAAAGGAGAGAGATAAAGAAAGAGATATGGGTTTTAAGGGAAAGCAAATGCCTTATTTTAATTTTAATTCTTTTTTGTTTGCTTATATATTTTATTTTATTTTGATATTTTTTTTCTGGACGCACTACGATATAAGGTTAAATATAATTTATTTTCTAAACATAAATACCAATTTCTTGATGATTGCGCTGCTGGTGTTCCGTATTGATTTATTTCTTAAATTTTACACGCTCTTTTTAATAGTGGGATTACAGTAGAAAATTAGAGTTGTTGTCCTATCACAGGTTACCGAACGTACATAAACATTATTTTCATTATATCTTAATCAAAAAGTAAACATTACGTTTACAAAATCCAGTTAATTAATCCGAAAATTTACTAACAGACATCGAAACACATCTCTAGGACAAATATTGAAGTTTTAATAGGTTTTTCAATTTGTTGTATACATTTTTTGCTTATAATGGCGGTTCGGATAGTGAATGTGCCAATGTTTTAAAAATGCCGAAAAAAATTTAATTACATAAGGATTTTTTTTAAAAATAAGGATTAGATTAAGGTTATTATCTTTTAAATAAAACCAAGATTTAATTTTAAAAAAACCCCCAAAAAAACCTATTATTCTCGAGCCTACTTCAGGGAAAAAAATCTTATAAAACCTACAGATTTCGACTATCAAGTGTGGAGCATATTGTAGTATCTGTTCCGACAATTTGCTGGTCTTAGTTTTCTTAGCTGGTCATGAATATGACCAGCTAAGACAAGTTGGTGCCCGATCTCGCGTAAGCGAGGGATAGGCAAAAATAGCCCAATTTGACCAGTGGCTTGAGTGTAGGCGCTCGTGTTCCCCACGTTAAATAACTGACCTTGTGTCGCATCCTGACTTGGTGGGAAGTCTGGTAAATACTTGTAGAGATGCAACTGTCTCCAAGCTATTAAGCTCCCCCAAACAGCGCGTGCTGAAAAGATAGGTTTGTCCTACACTTCGCAAAAAAGAGCATAGCATGAAGAAAAAAGGTCCCTAACTTGATAAAACAATTTTTTAACGTCTGAATGCTTATGTCTATTAAGACGAAAGACCAAAGTATTTTCTGAATTTTTTTCAGATTTTTTTAATCCTTCCTAAAAATTTTGAAAAATCTTGTTTTTCTTGATTCAAAAAAATTTCGTAAATTCGGTTTTATCGGCCCTTTTTGTCTGACTTTGTAAACAAAATCAAAGTTAGTTTAAATTAAAAATCATGTAGAATTCAGTTACATCTTTTTCTTTTCTTATCTTAGGAAAATTAGAAAATTTAATGTAATTTGAAAGAAATATCACTTACTTTTTTTTATCAGAAAATTTTTTAGGAGAGGCATTTCCAACCGTGGTGCATGCTTTTGCGCGTGTTTGAGAGGTGTTTTAAAAGTTAAAAAACTGATGTACGTCAATACTCAATATATCGACAACTTACGTCAGGGAAATTTATCGGACGGTAGGACAGAAGTGATATATTTTTTGTTTTTTTTTAAATCAAACGAATCCTCTCCAACAACAACAGTTCGAACGATAAGTGAATATTCGCTGAAAAGAATCTTTTCAAAACCAGCTTTTTCTGTGAACCAAATACCCAACGAATTTAACTCAGCTGAAAAGACTAGTTCTACTCCTTTTTATCGTTTTGAATTCACGTGCTTATAAAGTTTAGTTTACAAATGATTATAAACAGGCATACCAATTTACGAGATGAGGATATTTCCTTACTATGCATTTGTTTGATTCATTCAAATTATTGTTCTCATCTTGGTTATTATAGACACGATTTAACTTTCGATATTATTAATGATCCTGCGCCAGACGAGAGATAAGTTGAGGAAATAATGTTCAAAAATTAAAATAAACGAACCCGAAAACTACCAAAAATAGATAAGTTCTCTCCCTTGACCAACTATTACTATACGAGTTACTTCCCTTTACCCAATGACTTCTTTGATAAGGTATATTTCTGTCAAAATTGCTGATTCAATAAATAAATAAATAAATAAAATCAGATGTTTAACGAAAATTTCGGACGTTCTAGAAACGATTAAAAAATGTAAAAAAATAATCAAATAATACTTTGACCCTTCTTTGTGATAATAACATAAACATTTAGGCAGTAAAAAATATTTTTATCAAGTTTAAGGCCTTTTTTTATTCATGCTATATTTCTTTATCGATCTCATAAACATAATATAACTATTATAATTATTTTCTTTTTTTAAAATATGATTCCATCGCGACACAGAAATTTCTGTTTCAAACTGAAACTAAAGTTGTAAATTTAATTATAAAAATTAAACTCAAAATCCAGAGTTTCGTTCTTTGTAAACCTATGTTAGAATATTAACTATCTAAGAAATATTAATAAGCGCAGACAATCTTAATATTTTGAATTGTTATGGTTAAGGAAAATTCAATCTATTTTGATTAGGCCCTAATAAAAATAGATTGAATTTTCCTACCAGCTACCCCCAATCATTAGAGGTAGGTATGTTGTAATTTCCCTAGACAACTTATGCTATCATTTCATCGTGACATATATTTGATATATGAGTAGTCGGAGTTAGCTACTCTTTAATTCCGTAATTGTTCACTAAGGGGCGCTCTCCTTACACTATAAATACTGGGCGACTTCTTGCCTCGTTCTCTTTTCTACTTTACATTTCAGCGGACACATTTAGAAATGTAACCTCTCGTAGAAATCAGCGTTTTCGCCCACTTATGGGAAAACGCGATGAAACACACATATACATACGTACGAACATTCACAAATATACAAACTCTTTACGTTCACACACAAACACAAATGTTAATGTCTTTGTCACTTGTACATTTGTTGTTTAATACATGCATTTGTTGACATATATATATATATATATATATATATATATATATATTATACATAAAATCCAAAGTAGTGCAGCGACTACTAATACGTTTGCCACGCCTATATTTTTCTCAACTGTAATTGGTTAAATAATAAATACTGTTTACCACAGGACAGTTTACTGATCGCAGTCACCACACTGAATTTTTCTTACCGTGAATTATACAAACATGCTTTTGTTAAAAAATCACCGATTGATTAATTTTTTATCCAATCATATATTTTCTGTGTTCGTTCCAATTTCTCCTGCCTTTGTTCCTGGATCCTACCAGTAGTTATAAAAGCAACGTTTCGTTCCAAAAATAGACAGTAGAATTCAGCAACTCACACGCGTCTACACAGACTATTCATTCTACTCACTGCGCACACACGGACGCAGAACTCGAATTACATTTCACCATCAGTTCTCTGTGAACAAGCCAAGTTACAAAACAACACTGTTAGTTATACAAATAACACACAACTGAATCAACTGTATGTTCTTCTGAATGCAACATTCTATTTCAACATAGAACTTTGAACATTCTATTCAAGAAACATCCTTAATTAAATTTTATCTTAAGCTAACAGATAAAGGGAAACTACTTTTTTTCTCCTTAATATTCACACATTACAAAAATTGTTTTGTATTTTTTGATTTTAATATATATTTTATCGTTGAAGCAAAAATCGGTTTTCCATTGTTTTTCCTTGATTTAAAAAATGTCTAAATGTTAAATGCTCTTCAACACGCAGCCGCATTAATCTTTTCAACATAAGCAGCATTTACAGTAGAATCAGCAATATTATTGTTCCTGATCAGGTGTTTTGGTTTCACTTACTTTTTCACCACCGTAAAGTAGCTTCCCGTTACTTTTTTCAATAAATACTTTGATGGTAATTGTTAGGATGAACTCTTCGCTATGGTACGTATAAGCGCAGTACTAAATTGGCAGTAAGGTCTCTTCAATACACCGTTGAATTGGTTAAATGTAACTGCAACTTCTGTGCTAAGAATTTTTTTTGTCGCACTTTTCGCTTGTGGAATTCTCTTCCGGCTCCATTTTTTCCAGTCAACTTGACCTTCAAAAATTTAAAATTTGCATTGTCAGTCGTTTTCTCCTGTTTTTCCTGATTACTCTTTCTGTTGTTATCACCCCCCACCTTAATAATGTTTCTTTTTTCTTTCACGCTTAGTAGATTCTTGTATCTAAGTCGTTTTATTGCCTTATATGGCTTAAAATGATTTTAATAAATAATAAGGAAAGTCAAAAGAGAATTACAAGTGACATTTTTATATATTTTAATTTTTCTTCATAACAAAACAAATCTATCTCAGTATATTTAACGAAGGAAAAAAATATACGCAAAGAACGAAGATTTACAATAATCTTTGAATTAAAGAAACGGGAGGGGAGTGGAAAACCATGATCGCCTACGTCACGGAGAAACATGTCATAAAAGACAAAAAAGAACAACAACAACAAAAAAAAAAACAGAAAAAGCAGTTATCGATAAAAGCAAGTGCAGCTATAAGATTAATTTACTTCCCTTTAATCATATTATCTCCCCTTGATTCTACAGTTAAAAATAACTGTAAAATAAAATATATTCTTTTGAATCAATTCACTCCAAGAAAGGCGACAACGCCTTTAAGATGCAAGGAGATACTGGGAATGGAAGAGAAAGAAAAACCTTTAGAAGGAACACAATTCAAAACAGGAAACAAGGGATATGCTTCTACTCCTGTTCAAAAGATCGGAGAGGTGGGAGAGGTGTATGAACCTGACCATAGGCAACACTATACTCTTACTTAAAATAAAAAGTTTTTCCAACAATATCGGAGAGAAAGTTTTCATTTTTGCTTTCGTAATACCTAATAAATCCTTGTAATAATTATATTGCCAGATAAAATAAGCAGCGGATTTAAACCCATTATAATTATAAAAAAAAATTTCTAAAATAGGCTTCAGTTAAAACCGGCATTTCTTTCAGAGATTGTAGCTATTTTGCTTAATGTTCGCATTTTCTTGATTTCAAATGAAAAGTACGAAATTTTCAAACATATTTCAGTGAGAATTTTCACTTTGAAAAATTATAATTAAATTATAATTTGTATGAGGCTAAGTCAAAACTTATCTGCACTTTAATCATAACATATCTTTAGGTTTGTCACTCTGTCTTCTGCTCATGCGTAATTATAGCGTTTTGGTCACGTGATCGAAGCTTGAGCTTGATCGCGTCAATAGTCAGGCTCAGAAATAAGGCTTGATATGATCAGTATTCATTTGAAATGTTATCAAATACTCGACCATCCAACACATACACACACACACACATACACACACTCTCTCTCTCTCTCTCTCTCTCTCTCTCTCTCTCTCTCATGCATTGGCGAGAGGAATTTAAACCAAATATAACTTCTATCTCTTTTTCTATTATTTCATCCCAAGCAAGGCGATAAAGCAACTGAGACGCAAGGAAAGAGGGGGTGTCCGAGAGTGAAAGAAAATGAAAAACATTACTAATGCTATGAAGAAATGACAATAAAATAGAACAGGATAAAAAAAAAACAAAAAAAAAAAAAACGGATTTAGATTTTTGAGGGTTGTAGTTGACAAGAAAGCAGGAAATTGGAAGAGAGTTCCACACACAGGAAGTGCAAGAGAAGACACTATCAGAATAGAACTTACGATTACACTTAGCGATTAAAGAAATAAAATGATGAGACCTCGCTGCCAATTTAGTACTGCGTTTAAATTAATAAAGTTTAGGTATCACAGAGGACCTTAGTTAGTTTCTCTCTTTGCCTATGTAACACTGAGTTTATTTTAACGCCGCATCGGTACGACAGCCGGCGGAGCGTAGCAGGGATCGTATTCATTTTCAGGTGCAGTTGGAGATTCAGTGAGAATCTTTAAATAATCTGCAAAAAGTTGATAAGTCGTAAAAACAAATCAGTCAGTTGTGATAATTGGCTTGCCATAACAATACGTTCATGTGGTACCATTATATTTCGAAATTTTAAATTTACTTCAAATAAATCCTTCTTGTTCAAGTAGCATAATTTATTATATATATATATATATATATATATATATATATATATATATATATATATATATAGTGCTAGCAGCAAGCAGAAATATTTCTCCTCCCGATGATGGCCATTTCGGCCGAAACTAGTCGAGGAATCTAAATGGGATAATAATAAAAAAAAACGAAAGAATACTACAACCCAGTGTGTCTGAAGATTTTAATTTTTTAATTTTTTTTTATTGTTCAATATATATATATATATATATATATATATATATATATATATATATATATATATTGTGCTGTTTCTTATTTTACTTTCCATACACACAATAAAAATTAACTCACACCACATGTATCCAAAAAATTACAATTGCGCGGGAACTCTCTCCTTACCATACCCTGTGGGGTCAAAAACAAGGACGGCGCACACAAAAGTGCGGACGTAGTGGAAAGCACACCACGTGATCAAATATATGATTTATTGACCAATCAGGGCCGACATAAGAAACCCATTTCTTAATCTCCCCGGAGCCTCATCATTCAGAAATAAGGAAGATAGAAACTCTCATCAGACCAGAGGGAGTACAGCGACATCACAGCTTTACGGACAATTCCATTGTGTACAAAAAAATAATTCTTATATATTTTTTTTTACGAAAATAAACAAAAGTTTATTTTACTTTATTTGTAGTGTATTTTCTTTTTATTATTTGTTTGAGGGACTTCTTTGCACCCTCTACAATATATATATATATATATATATATATATATATATATATTGTCTTGACATTCTCAACTTAATACAAGCTAAAGAAAACATTCATTATCCACCCTAAAATATTTTTCAAGCTTTCTGATCTGCAAATCTTTTCATGGCACATTCTACACCTATATTCTTTACAAGATCATTTTCTATTGACAAAGTAGCCAAAGAATTTAATCTGTCTTGCTTGAGTGATGGACGACTGCGAGTATGTTTTTAAAAGCTTTAGTTTGGAAGATCCCAAGCACATAAATTAACGGCATTTTGGCGCTCTCCGCCTTGATGGCATCCTGAGGGATTGCCCGAGTTACCAGTTCCTTCAGTCTGCTTTGCGTGTATGTCATATTGCGGTTACATTCGTTTTTCATGACAAAATGCAAATCAAAAAGTAATTTGCGAAATATAAAACTAAGGGAAGTAACTGCTTAATATTTTAGGGGATTACCTCCCTTGGCAATATGGTTGAAAATCACAGATATAAAATTTAAAAATATATATTTATTAATTTGAATGCGCGAGTTGAAAAGTTAAGTATATTTATAACCTTAAAGCTTGAAACATGCTTAATCAGTAGATTAATTTGAGCCTTGTCATGTTTATAAGCTTAATTCTTGAACTATAATAGTTGCTCTATTCTGAGCCAGGTCATGTTTAAGCTGCATTCTTGAAATATAATTAATCCCTGGACTAATTTGAACCTTGTCATTTGGAAACATTTTGAAATAGGCCAAAATTTATGCTTACGCCACCGGAAGTATCCCACATTGAATTAGTGAACATTATGGCAGTAAGGGCGGACGAATGACCAACAAGAAGTCCGATTTTTTCTTGTCGATTCGAGTTTAGCATGTGCATTTACACGGAATTATGACGATTTGGGAAAATTTTAAGAAATATTTAGCGCGTGGGCGTTTGGGCATTAAAGATCAAATTTACCAATGCTGCTTCCAAGTCGACCAACTAAAAGTACCAATCCCCAAAAGGCTTCCTTCTGAGATTACTTAGGGAAAACAACATAATATTTCATCAGAACACTAGGTCTTTTATGGCCATACAATAAGATTTGATGAATCGTCTGTATTTCTTGTTCATAATGTTCACCTAATGCAAGTCTCAAGAGTCACTCAAGTTAGAGTTATTTTTTTTCAATAAGATGTGTGATATGAATGTAAGATTAGCAAAAGAAGATTATCGTTCACATTTGACAACACGTCCACAAGAGCGACCTTCAACGAGTCCTTGGTATTGTGGGGCCGTTACTGGAGACGTTGTGATCCAGGGGATTAAAATCATGAGGGCTCATGTTGCGAGGGTGGATTGTGATATCAAGCTGAAATTTCTCGGTTGGCTAAATTTAAGTTACGTGGACCATGTGGGAGGGAGCATAATTCTGCCGTAAAAAGCATGACCCCGCTACGATCGATCCAAGACTTGAGCACCTTGTTAGCACCTCAATAGTTTTGAACCTGAAGAATTTGTAGGACCCTGTTAAAAATTGTAGAAAAATTCAATAGATCTGAGTAGTATCCCTAAAATTTCAATTTTGTGCAAAAATAGGCTCACAGGAACTTCAAATTCAAATTTCAACATTAGCATTTATTAACAAATCAGCGACATAGTCTCAAACGCCATTCAAGCTTTGAAAAAGCAGACAACATTTTTGTTGTTTACTAAAACATTTGAAAAACACCCAGAAAATGATTAACAATCTTTGACCTCCTAAAAATTGAAATTAAAATTTCGGAAATATATTTAATAACCAATAAAACTTCAGAATTTAGCAAATCTAACTTTTAACTTCCTGTGATGCGATTTTTTTCTTATAAATAGCTTAACGTAATAGTCTTTAATCTTTAAGTTTATCTTCGATCGGTGATATAAATAATACTGAATTCTCAAATTTTCGCTTACTCAAATTGATCTATTGAGTACTAAGTTCATTCTTGAAAAATTATTTCTCGTTTTTAAAGTATTTTTATAAACCAGTTCACAGTTAATTTTATGAAAAATACCTGAGCGAGATATATAAACAATTCGTAATTGTAGCAGCGATGCAAATATTATCAGCTGATAGGTCACACGCTGCTGGAATTACATCATAAACACACATAATATAACGCAAATCGTGAATTTTCGCATTAAGAATTCACACATACGTTTCACTCTATACTAACACAATTCATTTCTTTTGTGTTGTAAAAAGAAAAACAAAGCATTTTTTGCGCGAAATTTGTTTGCAAGGAAGTTTATAACGTGTTTCTTTCAACTTAAAAGAAAACAAAGATTATTTTTATACTCAATAAAAAAATTATTTAAATTTGTAAAACTGTGTTTGAAGGTTATTTCTTTTCTTCGTTTTCACACACTTTCTCCTCTACACATACCACGGCTCTGATTCTTCCCTGCTCCGATGACCATCACAGATGTCCATTTGGTGCGCAACACGTTGGACATCTCTATTGGTTACGAGCAGAGCTATCTGTTGCTTTTCTTTTTCACCTGGACACTTTCAAGGGTAGCGGCTAATGCCTTTTCATTATATACCAGATTGTTAATGCTCTCGATACGTCTGAACGAGAAATGAAAACGTTAATATTTAGCGCATGCTGCGTAACATTAAGTTAGGCCGTCTCCCTTTTATTTCTCTTAATATGTGCTCTCAAATACCTGGCGCACACTGTTTATAACAATGCGATAACATCGATAATAAACATCACTGCGTTGTACCAGACAATTTTTCTAACCAGAATCCATCTTGTACATTTACAAAACCACCATTCGCCCGGGCATTGAATATTACCACCATACTTCGTCTGGTGTTCCCGCTATATATCCCGAGATTCTCGACAAAATCGAAAGAAGGAACCTTAATATTATTGGCCGTAACCTGGTATGTTAAGTTCAGTCACATTCCCCCCCCCCCGGCCGGCTTCCCTCTGTCTTTTCTATGAATATTTTCGTGGGAACTATTCTTATAAACTCTTCTCCTTTGTGCCTCGAATGCATGGAAAGCATACTACTGTGGAACTCTATTCCGGTTTCTTGCTTTCCTTCTACCTACGATCGTCAAAAAATCAAATGCAACGTCAATAGCAATCTTCTGCCTTCCTAAACACTGTTCTTTTATTGTCCTTTATCCTCATTAAAGTCATCTCATTCTCTTTCACTCTAAGTAACCACTAGTAGCATAGTGGAATTATCACCTTGCATGAAGTAAACTGATTCAAGAAAAAACTTGACAATACAACCAAATATGGCCGATGGTAGAGGATTTAACCAAAGTTGTTGCTTGAGGAAAATGAATAATGGATTTATTCAGAAAAATGGAGAGGACATTAAGAGCCGGTGAAAAGGGTCTAATGCCCCCACCCCGGAAACTATGATACGGGGTTCCCACTCTATCTCAATTTTAATAAAGTAGTATTCATATAAAATACAAATATCATTGTAAACTAATTATGTACAATGATGGATCATGTGAAATATAGGAGAACAATTCAGTAAGAAATATTTAAATGTATTTAAATACAAATTAGAGACATGTCATAATAGGTCATATGCATTATAGGTGAAAAATTCAACTAGAAATATTAAAATGTATTTAAATACAAATCAGAGACATGTCATAGTAGACCATACACATTATAGGTGAACAATTCAACTAGAAATCTTTAAATGTATTTAAATACAAATTAGAGACATGTCATAATAGGTCATATGCAATATAGGGGAACAATTCAGTGAGAAATTTGAAATATATTTAAATACAGATTAGAGACATGTCATAATGGGTTATATACATTATAGGTGAACAATTCAACTAGAAATCTTTAAATGTATTTAAATACAAATTAGAGACATATCATAGTAGGCCATGTGCATTATAGTTGAACAATTCAACTAGAAATCTTTAAATGTATTTAAATACAAATTAGAGACATGTCATAATAGGTCATATGCAATATAGTTGAACAATTCAACTAGAAATCTTTAAATGTATTTAAATACAAATTAGAGACATGTCATAATAGGTCATATGCAATATAGGGGAACAATTCAGTGAGAAATTTGAAATATATTTAAATACAAATTAGAGACATGTCATAATGGGTTATATACATTATAGGTGAACAATTCAACTAGAAATCTTTAAATGTATTTAAATACAAATTAGAGACATATCATAGTAGGCCATATGCATTATAGTTGAACAATTCAACTAGAAATCTTTAAATGTATTTAAATACAAATTAGAGACATGTCATAATAGGTCATATGCAATATAGTTGAACAATTCAACTAGAAATCTTTAAATGTATTTAAATACAAATTAGAGACATGTCATAATGGGTCATATGCAATATAGGGGAACAATTCAGTGAGAAATTTGAAATATATTTAAATACAAATTAGAGACATGTCATAATGGGTTATATACATTATAGGTGAACAATTCAACTAGAAATCTTTAAATGTATTTAAATACAAATTAGAGACATGTCATAGTAGGTCATATTCTATATAGGTGAACAATTCAACTAGAAATATTTAAATGTATTTAAATACAAATTAGAGACATGTCATAGCAGGCCATATGCGATATAGGTGAAGAATTCAAATAGAAATCTTTAAATATATTTAAATACAAATTAGAGACATGTCATAGTAGGTCATATGCTATATAGGTGAACAATTCAGCGAGAAAAATTTAAATGTATTTAAATAAAAATTAGAAACATGTTATAATAGGTCATATGCAATATAGGTGAACAATTCAACTAGAAATCTTTAAATGTATTTAAATACAAATTAGAGACATGTCATAGTAGGTCATATTCTATATAGGTGAACAATTCAACTAGAAATATTTAAATGTATTTAAATACAAATTAGAGACATGTCATAGCAGGCCATATGCGATATAGGTGAAGAATTCAAATAGAAATCTTTAAATATATTTAAATACAAATTAGAGACATGTCATAGTAGGTCATATGCTATATAGGTGAACAATTCAGCGAGAAAAATTTAAATGTATGTAAATAAAAATTAGAAACATGTTATAATAGGTCATATGCAATATAGGTGAACAATTCAACTAGAAATCTTTAAATGTATTTAAATACAAATTAGAGACATGTCATAGTAGGTCATATTCTATATAGGTGAACAATTCAACTAGAAATATTTAAATATATTTAAATACAAATTAGAGACATGTCATAGCAGGCCATATGCGATATAGGTGAAGAATTCAAATAGAAGTCTTTAAATATATTTAAATACAAATTAGAGACATGTCATAGTAGGTCATATGCTATATAGGTGAACAATTCAGCGAGAAAAATTTAAATGTATTTAAATAAAAATTAGAAACATGTTATAATACGTCATATGCAATATAGGTGAACAATCAACTAGAAATCTTTAAATGTATTTAAATACAAATTAGAGACATGTCATAGTAGGTCATATTCTATATAGGTGAACAATTCAACTAGAAATATTTAAATGTATTTAAATACAAATTAGAGACATGTCATAGCAGGCCATATGCGATATAGGTGAAGAATTCAAATAGAAATCTTTAAATATATTTAAATACAAATTAGAGACATGTCATAGTAGGTCATATGCTATATAGGTGAACAATTCAGCGAGAAAAATTTAAATGTATTTAAATAAAAATTAGAAACATGTTATAATAGGTCATATGCAATATAGGTGAACAATTCAACTAGAAATCTTTAAATGTATTTAAATACAAATTAGAGACATGTCATAGTAGGTCATATTCTATATAGGTGAACAATTCAACTAGAAATATTTAAATGTATTTAAATACAAATTAGAGACATGTCATAGCAGGCCATATGCGATATAGGTGAAGAATTCAAATAGAAATCTTTAAATATATTTAAATACAAATTAGAGACATGTCATAGTAGGTCATATGCTATATAGGTGAACAATTCAGCGAGAAAAATTTAAATGTATTTAAATAAAAATTAGAAACATGTTATAATAGGTCATATGCAATATAGGTGAACAATTCAACTAGAAATCTTTAAATGTATTTAAATACAAATTAGAGACATGTCATAGTAGGTCATATTCTATATAGGTGAACAATTCAACTAGAAATATTTAAATGTATTTAAATACAAATTAGAGACATGTCATAATAGGTCATATGCAATATAGTTGAACAATTCAACTAGAAATCTTTAAATGTATTTAAATACAAATTAGAGACATGTCATAATAGGTCATATGCAATATAGGGGAACAATTCAGTGAGAAATTTGAAATATATTTAAATACAAATTAGAGACATGTCATAATGGGTTATATACATTATAGGTGAACAATTCAACTAGAAATCTTTAAATGTATTTAAATACAAATTAGAGACATATCATAGTAGGCCATATGCATTATAGTTGAACAATTCAACTAGAAATCTTTAAATGTATTTAAATACAAATTAGAGACATGTCATAATAGGTCATATGCAATATAGTTGAACAATTCAACTAGAAATCTTTAAATGTATTTAAATACAAATTAGAGACATGTCATAATGGGTCATATGCAATATAGGGGAACAATTCAGTGAGAAATTTGAAATATATTTAAATACAAATTAGAGACATGTCATAATGGGTTATATACATTATAGGTGAACAATTCAACTAGAAATCTTTAAATGTATTTAAATACAAATTAGAGACATGTCATAGTAGGTCATATTCTATATAGGTGAACAATTCAACTAGAAATATTTAAATGTATTTAAATACAAATTAGAGACATGTCATAGCAGGCCATATGCGATATAGGTGAAGAATTCAAATAGAAATCTTTAAATATATTTAAATACAAATTAGAGACATGTCATAGTAGGTCATATGCTATATAGGTGAACAATTCAGCGAGAAAAATTTAAATGTATTTAAATAAAAATTAGAAACATGTTATAATAGGTCATATGCAATATAGGTGAACAATTCAACTAGAAATCTTTAAATGTATTTAAATACAAATTAGAGACATGTCATAGTAGGTCATATTCTATATAGGTGAACAATTCAACTAGAAATATTTAAATGTATTTAAATACAAATTAGAGACATGTCATAGCAGGCCATATGCGATATAGGTGAAGAATTCAAATAGAAATCTTTAAATATATTTAAATACAAATTAGAGACATGTCATAGTAGGTCATATGCTATATAGGTGAACAATTCAGCGAGAAAAATTTAAATGTATGTAAATAAAAATTAGAAACATGTTATAATAGGTCATATGCAATATAGGTGAACAATTCAACTAGAAATCTTTAAATGTATTTAAATACAAATTAGAGACATGTCATAGTAGGTCATATTCTATATAGGTGAACAATTCAACTAGAAATATTTAAATATATTTAAATACAAATTAGAGACATGTCATAGCAGGCCATATGCGATATAGGTGAAGAATTCAAATAGAAGTCTTTAAATATATTTAAATACAAATTAGAGACATGTCATAGTAGGTCATATGCTATATAGGTGAACAATTCAGCGAGAAAAATTTAAATGTATTTAAATAAAAATTAGAAACATGTTATAATACGTCATATGCAATATAGGTGAACAATCAACTAGAAATCTTTAAATGTATTTAAATACAAATTAGAGACATGTCATAGTAGGTCATATTCTATATAGGTGAACAATTCAACTAGAAATATTTAAATGTATTTAAATACAAATTAGAGACATGTCATAGCAGGCCATATGCGATATAGGTGAAGAATTCAAATAGAAATCTTTAAATATATTTAAATACAAATTAGAGACATGTCATAGTAGGTCATATGCTATATAGGTGAACAATTCAGCGAGAAAAATTTAAATGTATTTAAATAAAAATTAGAAACATGTTATAATAGGTCATATGCAATATAGGTGAACAATTCAACTAGAAATCTTTAAATGTATTTAAATACAAATTAGAGACATGTCATAGTAGGTCATATTCTATATAGGTGAACAATTCAACTAGAAATATTTAAATGTATTTAAATACAAATTAGAGACATGTCATAGCAGGCCATATGCGATATAGGTGAAGAATTCAAATAGAAATCTTTAAATATATTTAAATACAAATTAGAGACATGTCATAGTAGGTCATATGCTATATAGGTGAACAATTCAGCGAGAAAAATTTAAATGTATTTAAATAAAAATTAGAAACATGTTATAATAGGTCATATGCAATATAGGTGAACAATTCAACTAGAAATCTTTAAATGTATTTAAATACAAATTAGAGACATGTCATAGTAGGTCATATTCTATATAGGTGAACAATTCAACTAGAAATATTTAAATGTATTTAAATACAAATTAGAGACATGTCATAGCAGGCCATATGCGATATAGGTGAAGAATTCAAATAGAAATCTTTAAATATATTTAAATACAAATTAGAGACATGTCATAGTAGGTCATATGCTATATAGGTGAACAATTCAGCGAGAAAAATTTAAATGTATTTAAATAAAAATTAGAAACATGTTATAATACGTCATATGCAATATAGGTGAACAATTCAACTAGAAATCTTTAAATGTATTTAAATACAAATTAGAGACATGTCATAGTAGGTCATATTCTATATAGGTGAACAATTCAACTAGAAATATTTAAATGTATTTAAATACAAATTAGAGACATGTCATAGCAGGCCATATGCGATATAGGTGAAGAATTCAAATAGAAATCTTTAAATATATTTAAATACAAATTAGAGACATGTCATAGTAGGTCATATGCTATATAGGTGAACAATTCAGCGAGAAAAATTTAAATGTATTTAAATAAAAATTAGAAACATGTTATAATAGGTCATATGCAATATAGGTGAACAATTCAACTAGAAATCTTTAAATGTATTTAAATACAAATTAGAGACATGTCATAGTAGGTCATATTCTATATAGGTGAACAATTCAACTAGAAATATTTAAATGTATTTAAATACAAATTAGAGACATGTCATAGCAGGCCATATGCGATATAGGTGAAGAATTCAAATAGAAGTCTTTAAATATATTTAAATACAAATTAGAGACATGTCATAGTAGGTCATATACTATATAGGGGAACAATTCAGCGAGAAAAATTTAAATGTATTTAAATAAAAATACGAAACATTTTATAATAGGACATATGCAATATAGGTGAACAATTCAACTAGAAATCTTTAAATGTATTTAAATACAAATTAGAGACATGTCATAGTAGGTCATATTCTATATAGGTGAACAATTCAACTAGAAATATTTAAATGTATTTAAATACAAATTAGAGACATGTCATAGCAGGCCATATGCGATATAGGTGAAGAATTCAAATAGAAATCTTTAAATATATTTAAATACAAATTAGAGACATGTCATAGTAGGTCATATGCTATATAGGTGAACAATTCAGCGAGAAAAATTTAAATGTATTTAAATAAAAATACGAAACATTTTATAATAGGACATATGCAATATAGGTGAACAATTCAACTAGAAATCTTTAAATGTATTTAAATACAAATTAGAGACATGTCATAGTAGGTCATATTCTATATAGGTGAACAATTCAACTAGAAATCTTTAAATGTATTTAAATACAAATAAGAGACATGTCATAATAGGTCTTATGCAATATAGGTGTACAATTCAACTAGAAATCTTTAAATGTATTTAAATACAAATTAGAGACATGTCATAGTAGGCCATATACTTTTTAGGTGAAGAATTCAACTAGAAATCTTTAAATGTATTTAAATACAAATGAGAGACATGTCATAATAGGTCATATGCAATTTAGATGAACAGTTCAACTAGAAATATTAAAATGTATTTAAATACAAATTAGAGACATGTCATAGTAGGTCATATGCCATATATGTGAACAATTGATCTAGAAATATTTAAATGTATTTAGATACAAATTTGAGACATCTCATAATAGGTCATATGCAATATAGGTGAACAATTCAACTAGAAATTTTTACATCTATTTAAATACAAATTAGAGACATGTCATAGTAAGCCATATACAATGTAGGTGAACAATTCAAATAGAAATGTTTAAATGTATTTAAATACAAATGAGAGACATATCATAATAGGTCAAATGCAATATAGGTGAACAATTCAACTAGAAATCTTTAAATGTATTTAAATACAAATTAGAGACATGTCATAGCAGGCCATATGCGATATAGGTGAAGAATTCAAATAGAAATCTTTAAATATATTTAAATACAAATTAGAGACATGTCATAGTAGGTCATATGCTATATAGGTGAACAATTCAGCGAGAAAAATTTAAATGTATTTAAATAAAAATTAGAAACATGTTATAATAGGTCATATGCAATATAGGTGAACAATTCAACTAGAAATCTTTAAATGTATTTAAATACAAATTAGAGACATGTCATAGTAGGTCATATTCTATATAGGTGAACAATTCAACTAGAAATATTTAAATGTATTTAAATACAAATTAAAGACATGTCATAGCAGGCCATATGCGATATAGGTGAAGAATTCAAATAGAAGTCTTTAAATATATTTAAATACAAATTAGAGACATGTCATAGTAGGTCATATGCTATATAGGTTAACAATTCAGCGAGAAAAATTTAAATGTATTTAAATAAAAATTAGAAACATGTTATAATAGGTCATATGCAATATAGGTGAACAATTCAACTAGAAATCTTTAAATGTATTTAAATACAAATTAGAGACATGTCATAGTAGGTCATATTCTATATAGGTGAACAATTCAACTAGAAATATTTAAATGTATTTAAATACAAATTAGAGACATGTCATACCAGGCCATATGCGATATAGGTGAAGAATTCAAATAGAAGTCTTTAAATATATTTAAATACAAATTAGAGACATGTCATAGTAGGTCATATGCTATATAGGTGAACAATTCAGCGAGAAAAATTTAAATGTATTTAAATAAAAATTAGAAACATGTTATAATAGGTCTTATGCAATATAGGTGTACAATTCAACTAGAAATCTTTAAATGTATTTAAATACAAATTAGAGACATATCATAATATGTTGTATGCAATATAGGGGTACAATTCAACTAGAAATCTTTAAATGTATTTAATTACAAATTAAAGACATGACATAGTAGTCCATATACATTATAGGTGAACAATTCAACTAGAAATCTTTAAATGTATTTAAATAAAAATTAGTGACATGTCATAGAAGGCCATATTCAATATAGGTGAACAATTCAACTAGAAATCTTTAAATGTATTTAAATACAAATTAGTGACATGTCATAGAAGGCCATATTCAATATAGGTGAACAATTCAAATAGAAATCTTCAAATGTATTTAAATACAAATCAGAATCATGTCATAACAGGTATATGCAATATATATGAAGAATTCAGTGAGAAATCTTTAAATGTATTTAAATACAAATTAGAGACATATCATAGTAGGCCATATACTTTTTAGGTGAAGAATTCAACTAGAAATCTTTAAATGTATTTAAATACAAATGAGAGACATGTCATAATAGGTCATATGCAATTTAGATGAACAGTTCAACTAGAAATATTAAAATGTATTTAAATACAAATTAGAGACATGTCATAGTAGGTCATATGCCATATATGTGAACAATTGATCTAGAAATATTTAAATGTATTTAGATACAAATTTGAGACATCTCATAATAGGTCATATGCAATATAGGTGAACAATTCAACTAGAAATTTTTACATCTATTTAAATACAAATTAGAGACATGTCATAGTAAGCCATATACAATGTAGGTGAACAATTCAAATAGAAATGTTTAAATGTATTTAAATACAAATGAGAGACATATCATAATAGGTCAAATGCAATATAGGTGAACAATTCAACTAGAAATCTTTAAATGTATTTAAATACAAATTAGAGACATGTCATGGCAGGCCATATGCGATATAGGTGAAGAATTCAAATAGAAATCTTTAAATGTATTTAAATACAAATTAGAGACATGTCATAGTAGGTCATATGCTATATAGGTGAACAATTCAGCGAGAAAAATTTAAATGTATTTAAATAAAAATTAGAAACATGTTATAATACGTCATATGCAATATAGGTGAACAATTCAACTAGAAATCTTTAAATGTATTTAAATACAAATTAGAGACATGTCATAGTAGGTCATATTCTATATAGGTGAACAATTCAACTAGAAATATTTAAATGTATTTAAATACAAATTAGAGACATGTCATAGCAGGCCATATGCGATATAGGTGAAGAATTCAAATAGAAATCTTTAAATATATTTAAATACAAATTAGAGACATGTCATAGTAGGTCATATGCTATATAGGTGAACAATTCAGCGAGAAAAATTTAAATGTATTTAAATAAAAATTAGAAACATGTTATAATAGGTCATATGCAATATAGGTGAACAATTCAACTAGAAATCTTTAAATGTATTTAAATACAAATTAGAGACATGTCATAGTAGGTCATATTCTATATAGGTGAACAATTCAACTAGAAATATTTAAATGTATTTAAATACAAATTAAAGACATGTCATAGCAGGCCATATGCGATATAGGTGAAGAATTCAAATAGAAGTCTTTAAATATATTTAAATACAAATTAGAGACATGTCATAGTAGGTCATATGCTATATAGGTTAACAATTCTGCGAGAAAAATTTAAATGTATTTAAATAAAAATTAGAAACATGTTATAATAGGTCATATGCAATATAGGTGAACAATTCAACTAGAAATCTTTAAATGTATTTAAATACAAATTAGAGACATGTCATAGTAGGTCATATTCTATATAGGTGAACAATTCAACTAGAAATATTTAAATGTATTTAAATACAAATTAGAGACATGTCATACCAGGCCATATGCGATATAGGTGAAGAATTCAAATAGAAGTCTTTAAATATATTTAAATACAAATTAGAGACATGTCATAGTAGGTCATATGCTATATAGGTGAACAATTCAGCGAGAAAAATTTAAATGTATTTAAATAAAAATTAGAAACATGTTATAATAGGTCTTATGCAATATAGGTGTACAATTCAACTAGAAATCTTTAAATGTATTTAAATACAAATTAGAGACATATCATAATATGTTGTATGCAATATAGGGGTACAATTCAACTAGAAATCTTTAAATGTATTTAATTACAAATTAAAGACATGACATAGTAGTCCATATACATTATAGGTGAACAATTCAACTAGAAATCTTTAAATGTATTTAAATAAAAATTAGTGACATGTCATAGAAGGCCATATTCAATATAGGTGAACAATTCAACTAGAAATCTTTAAATGTATTTAAATACAAATTAGTGACATGTCATAGAAGGCCATATTCAATATAGGTGAACAATTCAAATAGAAATCTTCAAATGTATTTAAATACAAATCAGAATCATGTCATAACAGGTATATGCAATATATATGAAGAATTCAGTGAGAAATCTTTAAATGTATTTAAATACAAATTAGAGACATATCATAGTAGGCCATATACTTTTTAGGTGAAGAATTCAACTAGAAATCTTTAAATGTATTTAAATACAAATGAGAGACATGTCATAATAGGTCATATGCAATTTAGATGAACAGTTCAACTAGAAATATTAAAATGTATTTAAATACAAATTAGAGACATGTCATAGTAGGTCATATGCCATATATGTGAACAATTGATCTAGAAATATTTAAATGTATTTAGATACAAATTTGAGACATCTCATAATAGGTCATATGCAATATAGGTGAACAATTCAACTAGAAATTTTTACATCTATTTAAATACAAATTAGAGACATGTCATAGTAAGCCATATACAATGTAGGTGAACAATTCAAATAGAAATGTTTAAATGTATTTAAATACAAATGAGAGACATATCATAATAGGTCTTATGCAATATAGGTGAACAATTCAACTAGAAATCTTTAAATGTATTTAAATACAAATTAGAGACATGTCATAATAGGTCATATGCAATATAGGGGAACAATTCAACAAGAAATATTTAAATGTATTTCAATACAAATTAGAGACATGTCATAGTACGCCATATGCATTATAGGAGAACAATTCAACTAGAAATCTTTAAATGTATTTAAATACATATTAGAGACATGTCATCATAGGTCATATGCAATGTAATTGAACAATTCAACTAGAAATATTTAAATGTATTTAAATACAAATTAGAGACATGTCATAATAGGTCTTATGCAATATAGTTGAACAATTCAACTAGAAATCTTTAAATGTATTTAAATACAAATTAGAGACATGTCATAGTAGGCCATATACTTTTTAGGTGAAGAATTCAACTAGAAATCTTTAAATGTATTTAAATACAAATTAGAGACATGTCATAGCAGGCCATATGCGATATAGGTGAACAATTCAACTAGAAATCTTTAAATGTATTTAAATACAAATTAGAGACATGTCATAATAGGTCATATTAAATATAGGGGAACAATTCAACTAGAAATCTTTAAATGTATTTAAATACAAATTAGAGACATGTCATAAAAAGTCTTATGCAATATAGGTGTACAATTCAACTAGAAGTCTTTAAATGTATTTAAATACTAATTAGTGACATGTCATAATAGGTTATATGCAATATAGGTGTACAATTCAACTAGAAATCTTTAAATGTATTTAAATACAAATTAGAGACATGTCATAAAAGGTCATATGCAATATAGGGGAACAATTCAACTGGGAATCTTTAAATGTATTTAAATGCAAATTAGAGAAATGTCATAGTAGGCCATTTGCAATATAGGTGAAGAATTCAAATAGAAGTCTTTAAATGTATTTAAATACAAATTAGGTGACGTGTCATAGTAGGTCTTATGCAATATAGGCGTACATTTCAACTAGAAATCTTTAAATGTATTTAAATACAAATTAGAGACATGTTATAATAAGTCATATGCAATATAGGTGAAGAATTCAACTAGAAATCTTTAAATGTATTTAAATACAAATTAGAGACATGTCATAGCAGGCCATATGCTTTATAGGTGAACAATTCAACTAGAAATCTTTAAATGTATTTAAATACAAATTAGAGACATGTCATAGTAGGCCATATTCATTATAGGTGAACAATTCAACTAGAAATCTTTAAATGTTTTGAAATTCAAATTAGAGACATGTCATAATAGGTCATATGCAATATAGGTGAACAATTCAATTATAAATTTTTAAATATATTTAAATACAAATATGAGACATGTTAAATATAACAACAATGTTTTGCAGCAATTTTTGGCATCAACTTGTGATTTTTCTTCTCAAAAAGTTGAATAATTGGACACATTCAACATTATGGATGAAAAATATTAATTTTTATGTAGTGTTGTTTCGAGACTTAGCATAAGCGAAACAAACTCACGGATTTGATCGATAAAAAAAACCCCAGAATCCTATCAAAATCCGCGAAATTTTTTCTTCCTTTAATAATACTCAATTGTTCTTAGCTTAATTTGTAATGTATAGAAATGATGGTAGAAAAAATAAAACAAATGTTGATACGATAGTATTGGTCGCAAAGCTTGGAACCTGCCCGGTGGGAGGTTTGGGAATAGTAAGCACCGGTCGTGAAGTTATTACAAGTGTCTACAAAAATCAACGATGGATGCTTAAAAAAAGAAAATCGTTGTCGAAATTGTAAATAGTACACGTTAACAGAAAGCGCCTGATCATTTAGAAGTGAATCATATAAATGGAGATAAATTCAAAAATGGGTTTCACATGATTAAAACCTGAAATATGAAACTGGCCATTTTTACGGATGATCAAATACTTTGATAAACAGAATAGACAAAGATGGACAGATAGCGAGTGACGCCGACCCAGTGACAAGTGAATACAAGGAAATAGATAAATGAAGACATTGATAATTACGTGATAACAGAATATAAAAAATAGAAAAATAAAATGCTTCTTTCGTGCAAGCATAAACTATTTTCTTTTGTTAGACGATCTGTTCATGCATTATGTATCTTGGGACCAGAGTTCGATCCTTGGCTATTTTTCTTATCTCGCTCTCATTTTTTTTCTCTTTAATTGGTCAACAATTTATGAAAAGCAAAGAAAAATGTTCACAGCCCATGACAAAATGTCCGTTCATGGCCGGCCAGTCGCGGGACAAAAAGTTCCTATATTTGCTGTATGTTTTTCGTTCTTTTTTAATGCGACAATTTCTGTTTTATATGGACAAAAGAAAGAAAGAAAGAAAGAAAGAAAGAAAGAAAGAAAGAAAGAAAGAAAGAAAGAAAGAAAGTATAACCAAAGGGGAGAAACGGAAATGAAAGGAGTGAAGCAAGCAAGCAAGAAAGAAAGAAAGAAAGAAAGAAAGAAAGAAAGAAAGTATAACCAAAGGGGAGAAACGGAAATGAAAGGAGTGAAGCAAGCAAGCAAGAAAGAAAGAAAGAAAGAAAGAAAGAAAGAAAGAAAGAAAGAAGATAAATAAAGACAAAACAGAAAAAAGGTCGATAAAGAAAGAAATGAAGCTAGCAAAAAAGAAAGAAAGTATAAGCAAAAGGGAGAAATGGTAGATAAAGAGAG
Source organism: Acanthosepion lycidas (assembly GCA_963932145.1). NCBI lineage: Eukaryota > Metazoa > Mollusca > Cephalopoda > Sepiida > Sepiidae > Acanthosepion > Acanthosepion lycidas. The sequence goes on from OZ010596.1 coordinate 90,891,881, forward strand.
GAGTGAAGCAAGCAAGCAAGAAAGAAATTAAGAATGGAAGATAAAGCAAAAGGTGAAGAAAGAAAGAAAGAAAGAAAGAATAACAAAAGTGGGAAACGGTAGAAAAAGAGAGGAGTGAAGAAAGAAAGAAAGAAAGAAAGAAAGAAAGAAAGAAAGAAAGAAAGAAAGAAGGAAAGAAAGAAAGAAAGAAAGAAAGAAAAATAAACAAGCAAAAGGGAGAAAAGTAGGATAAAAAAAGAAAGGAGTGAAGAAAGTAAACTAGGAAATAATAAATAAATAATTAAAAAATAAATAAATAAAGAAGATAAAGAAAGAATTCTTTCGAAAGAAAGAAAGAAAGAAAGAAAGAAAGAAAGAAAGTAAAAGAAGATTAGGGAAGGAAAAAGGAACAAACAAGCAAACAAAGAGACAAAGAGTAAATATGTAAAGAAGGGACGAAAAGCCTGGAACGAACAAAGAAGGAAAGAAAGAACTGAACGAAAAATGTAGAAGCAAACATGAAGTAATAATTCATCGTGCAGTTTTTGCTTATCTGTAAGTTGTTCATTTTCTGTAAGACGCGTATGACTCGACAATAGACTACTAAAGGAACAATTTCTATAATTCATATGGCACCGATATCTGTGAAAAGAAAAGAAAAAAAGTAACACTTCATCATGGAAACACACCCAGAAGGATGAAAAATACATAATGATATTCGTGTCTTATTAGTATAGACTGATATCTGCAAACTTACTGAGAGACATATATCTTCAGACGCTTACGTTCATTTGCATGGGCGCCTACCGTGGCACAAACAAACATGTCTCGGAGACGAATTCGCAAAGTTAATGACTTCATCCGTCATTGGCTGTCCTGTCGTGGGTAGTGAGCTATACATCATTTGCATTTACACTCCCCACTTATGCCCCCTGTGCCAATGTAAGCTAGAATATCTAGAGCGGATTTTGCCACGGCCTAATGATTAACAAGCTAGTTTAGTAGGTTATTTCTAACTAGCCAAGTCTCCGTCTTACGAACAGTTATCTTAATAATAATTTTAAAATAATTCAGCAATCGATGTTATTTTATTTATGGTAACTGGATTTTTAGCGATTGCCTTACTCGGTTTCCATCATTCGATACTGTGTGTCTGAAAAAATGGCGCTTTTATCGCGGTCGCCATGACTTCTCAGCCTTTTGACTAAGAACAAATTGTACTATCTGTTTTTATCAACTCAATCTAATTATATCTCTCCACTTCTTTCTTTCTTTCTTTCTTTTTATCTTTTTGTCACTGAAACAAAGTATCTATCTATATTTCTGAGATGAGGTATTATGTACACTATTTACATTATTCTCATCTTTGTCGCCATATTCATTACAACGTTTCGGCCGTTGTACGCTCCGGCCTTCTTCAGATGGTTGGAATGTCGAACAGAACCCTTTATTTTGCTCACTGGGGTAGACTGTTCTAGTTCGACGTGCCATGTCAAATGGATGTCAGTTATCAGTTGTCTCCCGTTAATTTCCTTCTGAAAGTTCTCCACCGCCTTAATCAGGTATTGAACTCACACTCTTTGGGTCCTGTCACTGGATCTAACTAACGCCATTATCCACTGTGCCATGTGTCCTCAAGTTCAATACGAATTTAGAAAAAAGGCACGTAATATTAATATTTATTTATAATATATATATATTTATTAATATTTGTTTACAATATATGTAATTTTACAAATTAAATTAAAATTAAAACTTTTTTTTACTTACAACTGGATTTTCAGTGATTTTTTTTTTGTTTTTTTTATAGAAAAATAATTTATTCTACTTTTTTTTTACTTTAACCGGTTTCGCTTAGCTTTTCAAAAAGTTTTTAACAGTTTATATCTCCACGTGTTGACGCTTATGTTTTGAACAAATGAAAAAATGTAAAAAAAAAAATGAAATAAGAGGCGTAACTGGCTATATATGTCGCTTATGATAAGGAAAATTTACTAGAATCTATTTATGTAATGATTATATATATATATATATATATATATATAGTCATCTGCGAAACTAAGCCATGCTATATATATATATATATATATATATATATATATATATATATATACACACACACATACATACATATATAAAGAAATATAGTCTTAAGGTGTGCTATATTTATGGGATAAAGAGCTCAATATCAGAGACAGAGCATGTGTAAATATAAAAGTGAACATTGAAGTCAACACTTAGAGGCGACAGTCTGTTTCATGTTAGACGCAATCGTCTGGCCACGAGTGCTGTTATTTTTCTCAGCGCTTTATATATACGGGTCAGTGTTTCATTGTGGGTAGTCTATTTTGGCGTTTATTTTACCGGAAGTCATTTATTGTTTATATATATATATATATATATATATATATATATATATATATATATATATATATATTATCTATCTATCTATCTATCTATATATATATATATATATATATATATATATATATATATATATGCTCTAGGTCTGCTCTACTTACCGTATTGAGCACTTTATTTAGTTGTTTTGCGTACTCGTATCAGTTTTTTTTTTTCTTGGGAATTTGGACTTGCATGCTGGACGATTATTTTCGGCTAACGTACATGTTCTTTGTTCTTTCTTTTTTATACCTTTTTTTTCCTTTGGTATTGGTTTGATTATTTGCATATCAAGACACCGAAGGTTTTCCGAACGAGTATAATTTCTTATACTTATAAGATTATTACTAGTATATATATATATATATATATATATATATATAGAGAGAGAGAGAGAGAGGGGAGAGAGAGAGAGAGAGATTTTATAAGGTCGATTTTACTTTTTTTTTTAACTAAAATTCTCCATGATTTTCTCTCGTACATTCATATCTGCTCGATGCGTATCCAAACGTAAACAAATGACGTCACACGTTATGAGATGGACAAAGTCCCACAATTATTTTTTTATGTTTATACGTTCTTTTTTTTTATCTTGCTAACCAAAACGCTCCTCTGTGGCTAAATCGGTAAAAGCACGTCAGGCTATATGACGGTTCCGTATAGGATACAATTTCGATTCCTGTCGGAGGACGCATATTTTCTATGACAATTTCTCAGACATTCAGACCGGTAAATGTTAATACATTAATACTGTTTATTAAAAACAGAGCATTTACTTAAATATTTGTATCTATAAAAAGAACGTATAAAAATGTCTTAAAATAATTGTCGGACTTCGTCCATTTTCATAATGTGCAATTTATTATGTTATTGCTATATTCATTAAAAATATTGCTGGATGTTGGTTAATTGATTTTGATATAGAGATTCTGGAGAATTTGAAGTTTTTGTTTATTATTTTCGTGGTGTAGTATACGAGAGTTGTCAATTGTGAAGGTGGACGGGGATGTGTTTTTAGGTGTTGCATCCGACAAAGACATCTTAATTATGTTGTGGTCGTCATGCCAACATATGTGCTTACTTTTTTGTCAGAGATGGATTTCATCTTAACTTCAAGAAACTGATCAGTATAAAAATAAGTAGACACAATATGTCTATATTATTCAATAAAACATTTGAATGGAGATATACTGCATATATATATATATATATATATATATATATATATATATATATATATATATATATATATATATATATATATAATAAATTATGCGACTTCAACAAGAAGGATTTATTTGAAGTAAATTTAAAATTTCGAAATATAATGGTACCACATGAACGTATTGTTATGGCAAGCCAATTATCACAACTGACTGATTTGTTTTTAGACATTTTTATGTTTATACATTCTTTTTATAGATACAAATATTTAAGTAAATGCTCTGTTTTATAATAAACAGTATTAAACAACATTTACCGGCCTGAATGTCCGAGAAATTTTCATAGAAAATATTCGTTCTCCGACAGGCCGGTAAATGCTATTAATACTGTTTATTATAAACAGAGCATTTACTTAAATATTTGTATCTATAATATATATATATATATATATATATATATATATATATATATATATATATATATATATATATATATATATGGGTGTGGATATGTGTGTAAATACATCATTTAGATTAAACACACAGGCACACGCGACACCATTACCTATAAATATAGGCATTCATTTTTAATTGATATAAGCAGGTGATAGGTATTTGTATGGCTTAAAAAGACAGTAGTTGTAAAGTGTGAATCACGAGGCTCTGTCATGTGGATATGAGCCGGTGTTGCAAAAATTAGTTTTTGTTTGGTGGCCATTGGTCGATCAATACAAGTCACGTACATTTGAATTCTTCAATTTAAAAGGTTGGCTTCTGTTGAAGACTCTGATATTTCAAGGTGTCTACTAAGTTTTAAGTTTAGAAGCCAAGAAGCCGTAAAATCTTGCAAGATAAATAAAAGGGTCTTTTTTTTAAAAATCTTTTCACTGCTTCATTATAACCAATAGTAAAAATCATGACATTGGCTATAAATAGAAATGCCGCCAAAAGTCTATAGATATGGCTTTTCTATAGACTTTTGGCGGCATCAAGGTTTACGGATCAAGGTCCCTGACAAATATATATAAAATTTATTTGAACATACGTCTTCAAAACGGACAGAATTTGAACCAAATATTTATGTTCACTTTTCAATCCAAGCTGCTATCCATTACTCCGCCGTGCCTTATATATATATATATATATATATATATATATATATATATAAAGTCAAAGTCAAGTGAAATTATCCACCTTTTTGCCATAACATATCTTAAGGTTTGTCACACTGTCTTCTGTTCATGCATGCTTATAGTTGGTGCTATTGTGGTCACGTGATCGAAGTTTTAGCTTGGTCGCGCCAGTTGTCTTGCTACTGTTACAGTGTAAACATAACCGCTCCGTTAGCGGTGTGCACCACAAGAAAACAAAGAGCAGTGATCCGAATCCTCTGGTCGGAAGGTGTTCCAGGAGCTGGAATTCATCGGAAGCTTTTAATACAATAAGGCGACAGGGCATTACTGCGTAGAAATGAAGGTCGTCCTGAACAGGTTCTCTTCTAGTTCTTTTCATACGAAAACTGGTGTTCCCCAAGGCTCTATCCTGGGTCCTAAATTGTTTCCGATTTTCCTCTATGCAGATGACTGTACAATTTACTCCTCTTTCAATAGTAAATCCGGCATTGCTGACAAATTTAATCTGGCCGTTGGTCTTGAAAAGGATCTTTAATCTGTGATTGACTATGGCAGGAAAATGCCTCCAAAACGAAACTGCTCTCATTTACCCACCATAGAGAAACCTCCCTGCCTCCTATCAGCATGGCTGATACTCAACTTCACGAAAACGTCTCTCTCTCTGCGTCTTCTTGGTCTCACGTTTTCCATTGACCTGAGGTGGAACAACTACATTGAATCAATAGCTGCATCTACTGCAAGGAAAGTTGCATCTCCGTGTCGTACCAGAAGGTTTTTCTTGTCTGAGTCTATCTTTCACATTTACAAATCTACCATTCGTCCATACATTGAATGCCGTTGCCATATATGGTCTGGTGCCCCCGCTTGTTCATCATGAGGTTCTTGAAAAAATCCCAAAACGAATATGCATTGTAATAGGTCCTGACCTGGCATCTCGACTCCAGTCACTTTCTCACAGCCTTAATGTGGCTTCCATGTGTCTTTTCTACAAATATTTTCATGGTAACTGCACTGATGAGCTATTTTCACTGGTGCCCTGACTGTAAGAATTTAATCGTGCTACTAGGTTGGCATCTCGGTCCCACCCTTTCATTGTCGAAACAGTTAAATGTAACCGTCTCTTCTCGTCCAACAGCTTCTTCTCTCGCACTTCCCGACAGTGGAACTCCCTTCCTCTTACTTGCTTCCCTGATAACTACAGTCTTCAAAAATTTAAATGTAATATCAATCGGCATCTGCTAATGCCTTGATTTTCATCCCCGTTCTTCTTCTTATCCTTTCCTCAACCCTCCCCCTCTTACTTTCACTCTCTGTAACCCTTTGCGTACTAGTGGCACTCCCATCTTGATTGGGATGACATGCTTAAAAAAATATGTGTGTAAGAATGGATCGAGAATTTTAAAAGTGATCGGACAAGCACGACGCACGAAGAAGGAGCATGACGCCCGTCAAACTGACGAGAAATTTCAGCAAGTTCGAGATATAATAATGGCGAACGGGCCAGTTATCATTCTATCAGGCAGCGGTGTTATCTGCAGATTCCGATCACTGTTCTTTGTACCTTCTTGATCCTCCTCCACACTGCTCGCGAAGCGGCGATGTTTATACTGTAACAGCAGCAAGACAACTGGCGCAATCAAGCCTAAACTTCGACCCCGTGACCACAATAGTACCAACTATAAGAACGCATGAGCAGCAGGCAGTGTAGCAAACCTAAAGATATGTTATGGTGTAAGTTCCAATGATTTTTGACTTACCCTCGTATATGTTAAACGTAACAATGTATCGGATGCTTTTTGCATTCACTACACACACACACACACACACACACATACACATACACACACACACACACACACATATATATATATATATATATATATATATATATATATATATATATATATATATATATATATATTATACTAAAAGTCTGTGATTGTGTGCTTGCGTGGTCCGCCCGGTGCATAATAAAATACTAGTTATTTATACAGTAAATATTTGTATTTTAAATTTCTTCAAACAATCCTTTTAATTAAAGTTAAAAAAAAAAAAAAAAAAAAAAAAAAGACACAAAGTGATCCCGCTTTGCTGTTTCGTTCAGTTGTTTGTAGAGTAATTATTTGTATTTCAGCTTTCTTTAAACAAACAATATTTTAAATATTCAAAAAAATATTTTGGGGGTGCAGATTCAAAAATATTTTCAAGTGAATATGATTTTAAAATATTTTCTGGCATATTAAAAAAAATATTTTTAAGTTTATCTGATTTAAAGTCCAAGTTCCGTTCCTATTAAATGCTGTAAACAATCAGTAAAACGTTAAACATGAAGTAGTAAACCAAACCAATGATGACACGAACGAATTGAAATCTTTAACTGAATCATAATAAAATTAACTTTCATTTTAATAGAATATTGAAATCGACTTCAATGTTTTGTAATCTGAACTGTCTAGTATATATATAAAAGTGGACATTGAAGTCAACACAGAGGCGACAGTTTGTTTCATGCTAAACGCAATTGTCAGGCCATATATGTATATATATTGAGACATGTTTCATTGAATAATTTAGTTTTATTTACTGATTTTCAATTGGATCCTTTCATATTCCCGAACAAGCTTTTTGGTGTCATTATTAAAGGAAGAGATAAAATCCCCCTGTTGATACATATTATTTTATTCAGAGTACTTTCGACAAAGTAAAATGTCATCATCAGGGTGTTGTTTATTTCAAGACAAATATTGTAGTGTTCATTATTTTCAAAGACAAAATTGTTGTGTTCATCTGAAAGTTAAATTTTTTACTTGTGAAGTGAAGAACTCTGAGTCAGTGAATGATCGTTTGATACCACTTCAGGGAAAGTAATTAAGTATGATTTGTGGAGAGGTTTTAAGAAATAAGTAGTAAAAATTATTAGTGCAAACCTTGATATTTTAAACTATCTACTGTACACATTTTAAAACATTTGTGCAATATTCATAATTGATTTTTATTAAAGTTTGGTTTCAATTTTTTAATAAAGATAATTCGAGAATTTTTAGTTTATGTTTATTATTTTCAAGAAAAAATATAGATGTATTTTCAACAAGAATTTTTCTGAACTGGGAATGAGGACAGGTATGATGATCTAAATGTTTAGAATGGTTGGACATGTCATTCAGATGAAAACTTAGCCGCCGAGACAACGTGGTCGTAGTGTGTCCAACATAAATATTATTTTTTCCGTGGGAGATACAATCTCCCAAAGGACATTTAAATTTATAAACAATGTTTTTTGCCCCCGTTGGAGATACAATCTAAATTTATAAACAATGTTGGTTTTCTGCAACACATTAGTAGGAGGGGAAGAGTTGTTACGAATGATTGAATTAGATATACTAGATTTAGTGTAGTGCATAATTAATTTTAAATTTTTACTAAGATCTGTGGGGGATATATTAGTATTTATTAATTTTTTTAGGATATTTTCGCCTTGTTTATAATTAAAATGTATTTAGTTGCAATATAAAAGATTATATTGCTGGCCAAAAACCTTAAGACCAGTGAAAATTAAGAAAAAAATACACATTTTGCGTTGTTAGACTTAAACTTTCGTTTGAGTAGATCTTTAAAAAAAATGAAAATAAGAAAAGGAAAAATAAAAATTAAAAACTTTTTTAGAATTTGCTAAGGAGAATTTGAATACTGGAAAAAAAGAGGCTAAATCCTAGCTGATCAAAAGTTTAAGACCATATTTAAACAAAACTTTAATTGGTAAATACGTAACGAAATTTAGTCATTTGCGTCCAAGCATTAGCGCAGTCAACAACTCCCACTGGTATCTCCTGAGTTACATGAGATAAAAACGTGGCAAATTTATTGAAATTTATCACTTGTCTATTTGAAGTTTTCTTTCACCTCTTGAATCATTGGTTACTCCTTTTCTTTATTTAAAATAATCATTATAGTGAATTTATAAAAATCATAGGGCTTCTTGTTCTTATAATGGGGCTTCTGGTCCTTATCATGGGGCTTCTGGTCATTATCATAGGGCTTCTTGTCCTTATCATAGGGCTTCTTGTCCTTATCATGGGGCTTCTGGTCCTTATCATAGGCCTTCTTGTCCTTATCATAGGGCTTCTTGTCCTTATCATAGAACTTCTTGTCCTTAACATACGGCTTCTTGTCCTTATCATGGGACTTCTTGTCCTTATCATACGGCTTCTTGTCCTTATCATAAGGCTTCTTGTCCTTATCATGGGGCTTCTGATCATAGGACTTCTTGTCCTTATCATGGGGCTTCTGGTCCTTATCATAGGACTTCATGTCCTTATCATGGGGCTTCTGGTCCTTATCATAGGACTTATTGTCCTTATCATAGGGCTTCTTGTCCTTATCATGGGGCTTCTTGTCCTTATCATAGGACTTATTGTCCTTATCATAGGGCTTCTTGTCCTTATCATAGAACTTCTTGTCCTTAACATACGGCTTCTTGTCCTTATCATGGGACTTCTTGTCCTTATCATACGGCTTCTTGTCCTTATCATAAGGCTTCTTGTCCTTATCATGGGGCTTCTGGTCCTTATCATAGGACTTCATGTCCTTATCATGGGGCTTCTGGTCCTTATCATAGGACTTCTTGTCCTTATCATAGGGCTTCTTGTCCTTATCATGGGGCTTCTGGTCCTTATCATAGGACTTCTTGTCCTTATCATGGGGCTTCTTGTCCTTATCATAGGACTTCTTGTCCTTATCATAGGACTTCTTGTCAAACGGCATTGTATACTTAAGCTTAGATGAGATTTTGTCGTTAAGTTTGTCTGAATTTTGTCGTTAATCTATTCGGTGTATTACTTTATTATACTAATACTAAAGTTTCCAGCAATTTTTTCCATAAACTTTTTTTCATATAAATTCATATCATGTTTATTACCCTACATCCTATGTTTTGACGCCCATCTTTCAGCTAAATTGTGTATTTCATTATAAAATAACGATTCCGATTTAGTATTTTTTTTTAATCATTTCACCCCAAGCAAGGCAATAAGGCCGCTAAGGCACAAGGGGTTACTACTGAATGTTAGAGAACACGAGAAAAAAACGCTATTAAAGAGAGAGAAAACAATAAAAGAACTAGAAATTAAGAAGACAGAATATTGATATTGCATTTTAATTTTTGATGATCAAAGTTGACTGGGAAGCAAGAAACCGGAAGGGAGTTTCACGAGCGAAAAATGCGATTGAAGAACCTGTTAGCATAGAACTTAGGGTTACATCTAGCTATTTCAGCTGTACAATGATGAGACCTAGCAGCCAATCTAGTACTGCGCTTAAATTCACAAAGCCTAAGTGCCATGGGGGAAAGTTCCCGATGAAAGTATTTATAGAAAAGGTACAAGAAAATTATATTACGGCGGTGGGAAAGGTCAGAACCAGTAACATTGCAGATTCTTCTTTGGATTTTATCAAGAATGATGAATGTGTAGCTAATGATTGAAATGCTATTTATTGTTCTCCAGTCTGTAGTTATGGATTTCAACAAGTGAAGCATTTTTTTTATATATATTTTTAAAAAGCACGGAATAGCTCACAAAAAAGGAGGAGGAAAATTATAATTACGTGTACACAGAGTGGTCAGAAAAGAAAATGTCCACGTAGTTTGTTTGACATTAACTAGTTGGTTTGCCGGGAACTAAGAAATCTCCCTGTAGTTGAAGGGTGTCGTGTTGTCGCTATATCGCGAGGTAAAAGAAGAGAGGAAGTTCCTTTGTCATGTTCATTTATAGTCCTGAAACAGCACCAGAGGTGCAACACGTTATAAGAATCCTTTAGCATAAGTTTTACTACATTATTTATATGCAGGCTGTCGTCACCATCTTTGTGGTTATGATTACATCAGCTTCAACATGAACCCCCCCCCCCACGAACAGACAAGGACATTTGTTAGCAGAATGACGCTTGACTCAAACAAATGAATAATCCAACAAAGATTAGGTTAAATCATGCAATGAGGAAAATTCACTTGTTGATCTCATTTCACGGAAACTGTCTTTTCTCCTTTAACACATAGTTTATACAAATTCATATTTGTGAATTCATATTTTTCCAGGTGTTGGATCTTCATCCAAACTTTTTTCCAGTTCTGATGTCTGCCAAAGTGTTATACGTCCTTCTTAAATTCTCCACATTTTAAACACCACAATACATTCTCCACACATGCTTGCTCATACTCAGGGCCGGCACCAGAGTCTCACCTCCCACCCACGAATGATTGAGACGTTCAGGGTAGTAAGCACAGGCCCTGTCGATTATTATAGTTGATGATTGACAATACAAAAAGCCCCCACCCTCCCCCCCAAAAAATAAAAAAGGGCTGCTGAACCTTAGCCTTTTTAGGGCACCAATCTCGTCGAGGGTTCCAGCGTAGTACGCACCACACCAGCCATACAGATACACGATATATGTTATTAGTTGATGACTGACAATGAAATTTCAGTCTAAAAATAATTTTTAAAAAAACGTATCGGGTGGCCATAAAACAGTGTTGAAAAAATGAGAGGGGCCACCCATGACCCCCAAACCCACCGCCAGTCAGTCGTAAGATGCGCCGGCCCTGATTCTACTGTTTCATTAGTTATGTTTACTCATTTCCATTGCTCTTTTTCGCAAATTAAAGGTGAAGATTAAACCATATCTAATGTACCTTTTTTTAAGCCTTGGTTTTAAAAACTAAAAGAAAACTAATCACTTTTCTGAATAATATTTGTATTCCACTGTTGTTTTATGGTAAGTGTAAGTGCCTTTATAGTTATTGAATAGCTGACTATATATATATATATATATATATATATATATATATATATATATATATATATATATATATAAATATGTAATGAAAAACAAACCACTTTAATGTACCATTACGATAATTTATTTCACCTAAATCCTTTTTTAAGGATTCAGGATCATCAGGTAAATCTTCCAACAACGAATTGAAAAAAAAAAAAAAAAAAGGATTTAGGTGAAATAAATTATCGTAATGGTACATTAAAGTGGTTTGTTTTTCATTACATATTAGCTCTGTCCTAACATTGAGCTCTCAGGATTTCATCCTCTTTGGATTTACCAATTCGGTTTACCAAGTTCCTTACAACTTAATTATATATATATATATATATATATATATATATATTTGGTTTGAAGCTAACTTAAGACATGAAACTATATATATATATATATATATATATATATATATATATATATATATATATATATATATATGGTTAGAACTGTGTAGCGGAAAAAACATATTTTAAATCAATTAATTTATAATATTTATGCTCTGTAAATTTACATTGAGCACTATTTTGTAAAAATAAAAATATCTATAAGAACGCCGGATTATATATCTTACTGTTCTTTCTTTTCCTTTATATATACATATATATACATATATATATGTACATGGTTTGATGCTAACTTAAGACATGAAACCATATATATATATATATATATATATATATATATATATATATATATGTTTGTATGTATGTATATAGTTTGATGATAACTTAAGACATGAAACCATATATATATATATATATATATATATATATATATATATATACATGGTTTGATGCTAACTTAAGACATGAAAGCACATATATGTGTGTGTGTGTATGCAAATATATAGAAAAATAGGAAAGAACACGTTAGGTAAATAATCCGAGGTTCTTTAGTATTTTTGTTTTTTATTTTTATAAAACAGTGCTCCATACAGAAGTAGAACTTAAATTATAATTATTTTTTTAAAAATATAATTCCTTCGCTACATAAGAGTTCTCATGTTTCAAAAACAAGAAACAAAAACCTCAATCTAATTATTGAAATTAAATTGAATTAAAGTATTCCTAAATTTTCGCATGAGGATGAAACAAGGCTTGATACTTTAATTCACTTTAATTTCAATGAGGTTTTTGGTTCTTGCTTTTTGAAACATGAAAACACTTATGTAGCGAAGGAGTCATATTTTTTTTTAAATATTTATATATATATATATATATATATAGAGAGAGAGAGAGAGAGAGAGGGAGTGAGAGAGAGATTACCAATATTCACACTATACAAGGCCCAAGAGCCACTCAAGGTAGATGATTACTGTGTGGAGTTATATTAGCGTAGTAAAATGGCCGGCGTTAGGAGTATAGTGCTGAAGTAGAGTTTAAAAGGAACCGGAAACTCAATTCTAAACAGGAAACAAGGAATAAACCGCTACTTCTGTTTAATATGCCGGGAGTCGTGTGAATCCGGACGACAAAACGTGATCTGTCAGCCGCAGCGTGACAAAACGTGATTAACGTTAAAGCTTGGTTTTAATTTTAACTCTTTAGATATATAAATTAGACTCTAACTCATTCCAATTACGTTTTACCTACGAGGTTTGATCAAAAAGTATTGGGACGGACTGTTGCTATAGTAACGGAGCTTCGCACAGATTGACATTGAACTCTGTCGTACATGCGCACTAAATTATAAAGTTTTCGCTCCGTTTCGCTGTTTATAGCAGTGCTTGAAAGGAAAGTGTGTAGTGTCTCATCACACCATAGAGATTTCATTAGTGATCATGGCTGATGCAGCAGTTTCTGGCCTAGTAAAATATTACCCTGGTCCGACAACCTCCATACCCCCTTTTCCGCGTAAAATGTTAATTGTTTCATTCTTTCATTTTCACTTTTTTTTTTCTTCCTACATATGGGTATCAATATAAAGAAAATCATTCCTTTTTTTTTTTTTTTTTTTTGCTACAAACAAAAATAAATAAATAAGACATAAACGAAAGAAAACAATTTTTTGCGTAAAGTATTTTTATTATTTTTCTAGAATTACAAAAATTAAATAATACAACAAAAATTCCTTTTTCTTTTTTTTTAGCAAAAAGACATTTTTTTTTTTTTTGCAATTTAATCTGAGCCTCTTTTTTTTTTCTTAAGTTTTTTCTCTCACTCATTTTTCCTTTCTCCTGCTTTTTATCTGCAATCGTTCTCTCGCCCTTTTCTTTCTTTTCTTCTTTCTCTCTTTCACTCGGCCTTTCTCTCTCTCTCTCTCTCTCTCTCTCTCTCTTTTTCTCCCACTTTTTGTCTGTAATCTATCCTCGCTATTTCTCTCTTTTGCTCTCTTTTTTTCTTTATCTATGTATGCGTTTGAACTGCACTAACAATGAAGCAATTTATTACCTTGCTCCCAAGACATTAAACTACTTCTGATAATGCAAGCAGCGTAACACCTTCTTCAGTCAGGCTTCTCCGAAAACTAATCAAAACTCACTGTTATGGCTTCTGCCTGAAACTGATGGTTCTTCCTGTGGGTTTCGAGCCCTGGCAGATAAACTGGGTCACGAGAACGCGTAAGAATACAAGACAAAAATCATTCAATTGCAGAGAAAATAGGTCATCAATAAATTGCAAATGGTAAATTTTAATCATTCTTTAATTAATTAAAACAAGCTAAAAAAAAATAATTTTTGTGCAAGATTAAAGAGGTCGTATATACATCTTGATTTTCCCAACAGAGTCGTAGCAACAATAGATATTTCAGGCATCTACTGCAAAATAACACTAAATATCAAAATGACTAATAGTCAAAAGTATCAGGGTATTTTTTCATGTCTGTTGTTTTTTTGGTTTTTTTTTTGGGGGGTTTTTTTTTAATACAAGTTGGCGTAACAATTACATATTGTTTCCTTTGAACTAATTTCCAGTTCTTAATTGGTTTTATTTAACGTTTCAAGGTTTTTCCTCTCCGGCTTTCTTTGTGTGCCGTATACACTACAGGCCAAATATTTGTGACCATTCTCTGGATTTCGAGGAATCGCCTAAAAATTTAAGCTTCCGCTCCTTTTAAAAAACTAATTTACTAGCTCACTTCCGGCCAGAAAGACCTTCACTTCCTGAGGGGTTTTATCATACATTCAATAATAATAATAATAACACAATTAACCCATTACTGATACCATTTTTGCTCTTTTTATCTAATCTACCTTGTTGGCTAATGGTCATCTTACAGCTTTTTTGTTGTTGTTGTGGTTATGTGCCATGCGTGATACACGCTTAGGCGATCATTTATCTTTCGATACATGACTGTCGAAGCAGTAGGTTGCCATTTCTTTCTGCGGTAGACCAGTTGCCATCCAAGGCTATAGAACCCGGTCTGTCCTGTTGGTGAGGAGAAGAATAGAATTCATACCTTTTCCAAGCTGGGCGGGATATATGGAGAACTAAGGCTGCCCGGACGTCTAATTCCCCCTCTCGGCCTTGCTAGCAGAGTCCAAAGGAGAGGATAAACCAATACAGTTTGGTACCAGCGCGGCTGCAGGAGTTGCTGGAAGGTAGCACAAAGTGCCGTCCATCCGCCTTATGGGCTTCACTCCGGGTTTGAATTCAGAGCTGTCCTTCTCCTAGACCAATTGCCATCCAAGGCTATAGAACCCAGTCTGTCCTGCTATCTACCCATAGCTGGAGGAAGAAGAAGAGGATTCACACCTTTCCCAAAGGTATTAGCACGTAAGTGAATGTAATGGATTTTGACTGGAATTCGAACTCGGTTCTCCGATTCCTCAATCCGAGCCGCTATCCATTACTCCGCTTCCTAGCGGATTTTAAAATTTCAGGCCAGAGGGACCTTCTCTTCCTAAAGAGTTTTTTTTTTTTTTTTTTTTTTTACTAATACCCAATACAAGGCTCGAGCCACTCAAGGTAGAGGGTTACTGTGTGGTGTTATATGAGCGTAAGAAAGGACAAAATGTGAAGTTCTTGGGGCTAACATAACAGCCAACTAGACTTTAAAAGATCATAACTTTTGTGTTCGGAAAACAAGCTAATGGACAGACTTTAGAAGGAACCGGAAACCCAATCCTAAAAAGTAAACAAAGGATAAACCTCTATTCCTGTCCCAAAGACAAAGAAGGCCTGTGAACCGGATCACAGGCGAAACTATCTACTCCTATTGGGAGAGAAAAAAATAATTAGTGAATAAAATTTCAGAGATCAAGCAGAAAAGCTAGAAGTATAGAGCTGAAGTAGATATCAAAAGGAACCGGAAATCCCAGGCAGAAAAAATAAATAAATAAGGGAAAAGGGATAAAAAAAAAAAATCTTTTTTCAAATGTATTCTCAATTGCCAATTCATGTAACGATTCATGTCTACAATTCGGATGTTAAATTACGTCACCACCATTGACGTCACACCATTTCCTTCCCGATGATAACATCTTTCTTTCCTCTACTGTCTGTATATGAAATCAATATCCTTCATTTTTAAACCTAGAGTACATTTTTCCATTTTCATTTGGTTTACAGGTCTGACGATTTGAAGCCGTGTTTTATTGACTTCAATGAAATAAAATATCACCTATTGTTTTTTAAGTGTTTGTCATTATATAATATTTTTTGTTCTGTCTTTTGAGATAGAGTTCTCAACGGATCTATATCACTTTGGAAATTCCATATGAATTACCAATAATTTTATTATTAATACACACACACACACACACACACACACACACACATATATATATATATATATATATATATATATATATATAAAATAAAAAGGCTTAAACACTAATATTCCATGGTCATAATTTATTCAATTGGAATCGTAAATATGATCCAATTCATCAGACCTACAAATTCAAAAAGAAAACAGAAAAAACAACTCTGGGAGTAAAAAATAAAATTTAGTGAGAGTGTATGTATGAGAGTGTGGGACGAATGTAAATGAAAGCTATAGGGAAGGGTAACCGACGAGAGAAGAAGAGGAAGGTCTAAAGATGAAGGGTGATTAAAATTTAACAGAGAGAAGTTTTAAAGAAGGGAGTCAAAGACGGTTTAGGTGAGAGAAATATGAATGTTGTCGGATGTCTAATACATTAAAGATGTAACCGGAAAAGGATACATTTTGTGGTGACATACACACACAATAGACTATATAATCTTAAAGATCAGAAGATGACAGAGGGAGAGGAAAAGAAAAGAAAAAGGGGTGGGGGAGAGAGATGGGGTGGGGGGAACTAAAACTGAAGGGCATTTACTGAAAGGGCCGCTGTGTAGTCAAGAACATTTGACAAAAGTAATATCGACTACAAGTTACAAATCCAATATAAACATATAAAAACAAATATGACGATTATCTAATCTAGCAAGGATCTATATTTCTATGTTCAAAAACACATGCGTATACACACATACACAACAACATATTTATATTTACACGTACATACATACATATAGGCGTGTACACACATACCCAGACATAAATCCATGTATATATATATATATATATATATATATATATATATATATATATATATATATATATATATATATAAACACATACATACATATACACATACATCCACTCCTACATATATATATACATTTACAAACATATATACATACGGACATACACATACGTGCACATAAACATATATACATAAAAACTTACATCTCCATACAATTACATACACCCATCTAAACAAATAAACAATGTATCCCTTTATCGATGTGTATATTTACCACTAATATTATCTCTCTCTCTCTCTTTCACTATATATATATATATATATATATATATATATATATATATATATATATATATATATTATACGATATTATAATAAAAGTTGTTGAAATCGCTACACAAAAGCTTTCATGTTTCAATATTACGATTGTATGTCTTCAGACGATGGTAAGTAACTGGTGATTAAATTATTTTTACGGAAATTTAAAAACAGAGTGTTAGCTCTTTTCTAAAATTTAAAGGTGGTGGGGACATGAAGTCAGAATTAAAAATAGACTTGTGGGTATGACTTGATTAACCAATTAAATGTCAGATCTACGCTAATTAGAAAAGTAAGGTCAGAGGGTGGAAGTGGGCGAGTTATTTTTTCATATAACGATAAACCGGGACATAGACATGCCATCAATGACGACTGCGGAAAAATATGCCAGCGACAAATGTATCGTGATCGTCAATGATGACATATCTATGTAGAAGCTGATATGCCGCTAAACAAATTCAACCAACCAAAATCCAGATATTTAGATTTCGACATTAAATAACCCATAGAGGTGTTGATATGTCGCTAAACAAAATCAACCAACCAAAATCCAAATATTTAGATTTTGGCATTAAATAATCCATCGAGGTTGCTATGCCACTAAACAAAATCAACCAATCAATTCTACCTTGAGTGGCATTTGGGCCTCGTATTAGGTAAACAATTACCAAAAAATAAAAAAAATAAAAATGCTAAGAAAACCCCAACAGTTGGAAAGCAATGATAAGCAAACGATGACGAAAATTCCGATTGAACGAACATATAATAATCGGGACAGGTTATTATGAAATAAAGAATGATCACTTGAAGGACGGATCCTTGATGCCCATGTTATTGCTCATACAATAATAGGTACCAAATTTTTCATGCAGCAAGGGCGGACTATCACTGTTGTTTCGTCCGTGTGTTGTTTGATTTACTGAAATTGTCATCTTTGATAATGGCTTGTGTAAGCCGAAAGCTTAGATTTAATTTAAACGTTTTAATATGGTGATTTCCTTTCGTCTTTCAACGATAATGTGACTAAGCTTATCAGACAATATGAAAGGAACTTACTTAAAATAAATAGACAAAACTTGTCTATATTATTTAATGAAACATGCATTAATGAAAAATTGCAACCTAAATATACACAATACATATATATATATATATATATATATATATATATATATATATATATATATATATATACATGTTGGGGTGTAGCGACTTTTGATTATCTGGGATAGTGGAGGAATAGTGGGGTTGAAAGTGGTTACTAGAGGGATGCGTCTGTATTTATTTTTAATTTTGTACATTAGGGTGTCTTCTCTAGGCGTAGAAATTGCTTTATTTATTTGTTCCCTGATTAGGTGTTGTTTATAACCACGTGTTGTGAATTGATGCTCCAGATTTTCAATGTGTTTATTTAGTTCTTCATCGTTGGAAAATATCCTTCTGAGTCTAAGTGCTTGTGAATAAGGAAGGTTCTCCTTGAGGCGTTTATATATATATATATATATATATATATATATATATATATATATATATATATTATATTATAATTTTTTCATATAGACAAAAACAATTTACTCACTACAAAGATACAATTTCGTTTCAGTGCATTTAAAATTGCACTTTGACTGGTAAGAACCAAACGAAATTGCATCTTTGTAGTGAGTAAATTGTTTTTGTCTCTATGAAAAAATTATAATTAATTATAGCTCTACTATAGGTATTGAGCCCTCTTTTGAATTAATGCTGTGAACGTTAGAATTTATATATTATTTTAAGTTCTCAGTACATTCGGATATATATATATATATATATATATATATATATATATATATATATATATATACAGAGTGCCTAGTAAAAAAACGGAAAATTTATTATCATTGCTTTATTTTTTAGGAAGACCTTGACCTTGAATAACCTTGAATAAATTTCTTGGATATTCATGACCTTGAATAATCACTCGACTCTCACGTAATTACTTAATACTGATTGGTTCTTTTATCATTGATTTTAATTTAAAGGTTATTTGCAGACAACTTTCTTCTTTCATTTTTCCCTTCTCGTATGGCTAAACAATTCCATAATTTTGGGCCTCAAGTTATTGAACTTTTCAAAGAACATCCGACGTGGAGATTGACACAATGTGCAGAAATTCTTCCTGAATTTTTCAGTCACATCAGTCATCACCAGTTTTCAACGTTTGTCTTACGTCTTTCTGAATTTACCACCGTTTTTTACTGGACTCACTGTAGGTAAATACCTATTGTTTCTGGTGTAGTGAGTTAAGGCCACGACACAAATGGTTAGATGTAGAGAAAATACGTCGTAGTTAGCAGCAGCAGCAGCAGCAGACGGATGAATGATTAAAAAAAACCTCAACAGAAACTCTTTGTTTGAGCTAGCATCTTTTGTTGACATGTTGAGATCAAAGATGTCACAAGTAGCTTCATCATCTCCGAGACAAGAACAACTGACAACAATTTGCAAGCCAGATTCACTCGAGAATTGCAGCTTTTTGCTAGCAAAAGACAAAGCACTTTTTGCTATCAGCTTATAGAGATCTCTACAAGGTAATGAAATGCTCTTTATTTACATTATTCGGATTATTGTCCTCATCTTTGTCGCCATAACATGAAAAATGCCCCATAACCTTACAATGTTTTGGCCGTTGTACGCTCCGGCCTTCTTCAGGTGGTTGGAATATCGAACTGAACCCTTTATTTCGCTCACTGGGATAGACTGTTCTAGTTCCACGTGCCATGTCTAATGGATTTCAGTTAAAAACATGCAATGATGACAACAAAAATTGCAGTATGAGCACTGGTAAAAAAGAGTTGCTGAAGACATTAGGTTTATAATACCCAGACATTCATACACAGATGTCCTCAAGGAGCCACATGGCACAGTTAGATCCAGTGACAGGACCCAAAGTGTGTTCAATACCCAGGTAAGGCAGTGGAGATCTTAATTAAATAATGAATTAATTAATGTTAATTCCCCATTAACAGCAGATAACTGACAACTGATATCCATTAAAACATGGCACGTGGAATTAGAACAGTCTACCCCAGTGAGCGAAAAAAAGGGTTCAGTTTGACATTCCAACGAACTGAAGAAGGTCGGAGAGTACAACGGCCGAAACGTTGTAATAAATATGGTGACAAAGATGAGCACAATAATCCGAATAATGTAAATAGTGTACATAATACCTCATCTCAGAAATATAGACACATAATGAAACGTTCTGTTAAATAGTTTACCATAACTATTAACAACAAACAAGAAAACTGACAGATATGGATACTGTCAATGAAAATTCCTTGGCCGCTAAACATATTCCCACATCATACGAAAAATGCCCCATTCATTTTGAGATTGTTTTCCTACTATCTCGCTGTTAAGTGGGTAGTGTAGTGAGATTTGGCCAAGATGCAAAGGACTGGTTGTAAAGAAGTTACTTGTTAACCGCAGCAGAAGTTGATGGACGCTTTTTAAAAAAAAACAACAAAAAAAAAAAAAAAAACAACAACAAAAAAACGATGCTCAAAATAAAACTCTCTCTTCATTTTTTTGTCTTCACCTAAATGCGTAAGGTTACATACTATAACAGAAAGCACTTCTCTCCAGCCGGTCAGGAAGTAGTACTTTTTCTTTATTCAGAAACGTAGACTTTTGGATTCGGATTCTGTTGCTAAACGAAAGACGTGCATTTTATCTAAAGCCAGATTTCTCCACGGGGAATATCCATACACGTCACTAGTTATTATGCATGAATTGATTTAAGCTGAGAAACCGTGACGATTTCTTTTTTGGGGTGGGGGAAGGTCTTTTCGAACATATTAGATTTTCTTTTAAAATGGGGGAGAGAGTAAAAATAAATAATTTTTTTAAGAAAAAGCAAAAAAAGAAAAAGCAAAAAAAAAAAAAAGTAAAAAAAAAAAGCATGATATAATGTACATCCAGGGATTAATTTCTGAGCCACGAAAATGCGGAAGGATAAAAATATGATGGTTTGGCGTCCTGAAACCAATAAACATGTTTCGTCATCGCTAAATCTAAACACTGATTTATTTATTTATTTTTAAATAATAATGCTTCTTCCAAGTTTAGAAAAATAGTGTATCTTTGAGGAGTTAATATAAAATTGAAATAATCAGGTAGAAAATTTACAATTGAAAACGAATAAAAATAACAACTGATACAGACGGAAAGTAATAAGTAACTGCCATAAGTCAAACATCGTGACGAAAATATTGATGAATTAGTCCGGAATAAGGACAAAGGAGAGGAAGTTAAAAAAGGGTATTGCTTATCTCATCTCATAAATATTGAAAGTTGATTGTTCTAGACAAATTCTGAAGGTTAAAATTCTCTAAATGCTGCGATTTTAAACTAAACCAATGGTTTTAGTGTTAAAATCATCACACCGCCTCATTTTTTTTTAATGACGTTTGGTGAAAAAATTTACCCTGTTTCAAAATTTTACAGTGAAGTTTCAGTCTTACATGAAAAGAGTAAATGAAAAAATAAAATAAAACTTATCTCATTTCATATTTTGAAAGTTAATGAAGGTTTTGTTATTTAATATTTACACCGCTTACAATTTCATAGTAAGCCATGCGCTTTATCTTTTTAAAAATAGGGGGGGGGACGAATGAAAAAGAAGGAAAAATAAAAGAAAATAAATGAAGACAAAAAACGAAAGAAAGAAAAAAACCGAAAGAAAAGAAAACGAAAGAAAAAGAAGAAAAACGACAGAAAAGAAGAAACTAAGGAAAGAAAAATAAGGAAAAAAAGAAGAAAAATAAGAAAGAAAAATAAGAAAAATGAAAGAAAATAAACAAAACAAAAAAATGAGAAAAAAACGAAAGGAAACGAAGAAAAAATGAAAGAAAAAAAGAAAGGATGAAAGAAAAAAACGAAAGAAAAACGAAAGGAAAAAAAGAAAAAATGAAAGAAAAAAAAGAAAGGATGAAAGAAAAAAGAAGAAAAACGAAAGGAAAAGAAGAAAAATGAAAGAAAAGATGAAAGAAAAAGAAGAAAGGAAAAGAAGAAAAAAGAAAAGATGAAAGAAAAAGAAGAAAGGAAAAGAAGAAAAAGAAAAGATGAAAGAAAAAGAAGAAAGGAAAAGAAGAAAAAGAAAAGATGAAAGAAAAAGAAGAAAAAACGAATGAAAAACGAAAGAAGAAGAAAAAAGAGAGGGGTTAAAAAGATTATTGCACTTATGCGTTACTTTATGCCGCCTCAATAAATATTAAAAACTGATCGATCGAAACAAATTCTGAAGCTTAAAATACTCTAAATGCTGCGGATTGAAACTAAACCAATGATTTTAGTATTAAAAACTTTACCCTGCCTTACCTTTTCATACTAAATCAGGGGATATTACCTTTTTAGTGAAGACTTAAGCCCAAGACATACTCTCATAATTAGATCCTCTTATCTGACCAGCTTCTTGGCAATTGCCAAGTTTGTTTTTTCTTCTCTTTTCAATTTCTTTTCCTGATTTATCGATTCTATATTTATTCTCTATAAAATTGTGTGAATTTATATTCTTTCCATCTGGCATCCATCGCCTCCCATTTCCAGTCATTTACTGTATATATCTTTGATAGTTTATGCTCAGATCATTTTTTTAAAACGTACAAAGTCGGAGCCGGGATAAATTTTTGGGGGCACTAGAACTCTTGAAAGTACGAGGCAAGTTAAAACTTTAACCACCAAAACCTTATATTTAGTTTAGATTGCTGTTGCTTCGCGCGTCGTTTCTGGATTCTAATGTTCTATCGGCAATTCCCCAGTAGGGATCCCAATGCTGCATCAACAGACTCAATGAACGATAGGCAATTTATTTTTAAAAAAATTAAATTATCATTCGCTTTATTTTTACTAATTATCATTCGCTTTCGAGGAAGCGACAAGGAGAGTAAGAGAAAGAACGGATGTCAAAAGGTGGGACAGTTACCTATCTTTTCCACGTGATAGTTTGTCTTCTTGCTGAAACGATGGCACACAGAGGAATGTGGGAGAGGACAACATCAGAGTGTTTACCGAAACGGAACTGCTCCTTTTTCAGTCTTATATATATATATATATATAAACCGGCAAGGACAATCTGTCATTGTCAAGATTCAACGCCACAGGGTCCAAAACTACACCTACTCAGTTCATGTTGTCATTTTTGCCTAGCCTAAGCATTCTGTGACATTGGCAGCATTTTGAGTGTTTTAACTTTCAAAATTCTTTTATATCGGCCATTTTTAAAAAAAAAATATTTCTTAGGGTGGCGGAGGCGGTGTGAAAGGCTAAAGTCGAGTTAAATGTGTAGATAAGTATATTATGTTATAGTAACTACGAACATGACCTGCTTGTCAGCTTTAAAATCATCATTCAAAATCTTGACTTCTACATGGACTTGAACACCAACCGCAGGCACCGGTAGTAAAAATATAACTATATCAGTAACGACTTGCTGCACGGAATAATATACTTTCATTTCACGATGTTACTCCTTTCCTCAGTAATCGTTTTTGTTCGGTCTGTGTTCTTGATTTGTATGTAATGAGTTACTTCCCCTTGAATTTCCTAATAAATGTTTCTTGGGTATCATTGCTATTTCAACAGCAATATAAAATGTTTATTAAGTGTTTTCTTTTTCTTTTGTCTCATACAGTGGTTGTAGTTGTGATATAATGTTTTACTGGAGTCGACCCCAGGCAATATCTGTATTCTGGGCGCCGGTATAAATTTTGAGGGCTAACTGTTTACTACGATCGATACAGGCCTTGTCTCATGTAATACGACATCAGTTGGAAAAGGGTCAACCACGCCATTTCCATATCAGACGACCAAACTTCCTCCAAGTGGGGTCTAATGGACAACACAAACTGTGGACCCATCAACTGCAAAAACAAAATTAATTAATTAATTAAAAAAGAACCAATTATGTACCAATATAAGTTATATCAACGGAAAGAAATTATCAGTGAATACAATTTGTAACAAATCTCTACTACTTCTCTCTCTCTCTCTCGCTATATATATATATATATATATATATATATATATATATATATATATATATATATATACACCAAACATGTGGTGCAGTTTAATTTATCGCGTTTCTGGATTCTAATCTGGAGTTAATGAATCATTCATACAAAAAGTAGATTAGTAAAGTTAATGATATAAAATGGCGAAATCCTTTCGCAAACAATATTTTAAAGTTGCATTAGCCTACAAATCACTCGATGAATGTTATGATCCTTGTTTTTAAAAATTATAACCTGTATAAGGTCTTTCGCGAGTACTTTCAACTGTACATTCAGTCATCCTCAGCCATTTTATATTTTAACTTTATATTATTTTATAACCTTTAATTTTACTAATCTACTTTTTGTATAAATGATTCATTATACTATATATATATATATATATATATAT
The DNA here is from genome assembly GCA_963932145.1 of Acanthosepion lycidas. Lineage (NCBI taxonomy): Eukaryota > Metazoa > Mollusca > Cephalopoda > Sepiida > Sepiidae > Acanthosepion > Acanthosepion lycidas. The sequence continues at coordinate 90,916,600 of OZ010596.1, forward strand.
ATATATATATATATATATATATATATATATATATAGTATCCATCGCATTGTCGCGCGAGCGTACATATACTCTATAAAAAAATTACATCAATGAAAAGGGCATATAAAAAAGAAAAATAGGCCGAATAAGCAGTCAATTGCTGATATCCTCTGACGAGTGGACGGTGTAATTCCCGAAGAGTCCGTCTATGAAACTCTGGAGTCGGGATAAAGAAAGTAACATCAATCACCTAAGTGACAAATATTTTACTTATATTAGTGCTTTCTCTCTCTCTCTCTCTCTCTCTCTCTCTCTCTGTGTCTTTCCCTAATATATATATATATTGGCTGCGATGGGTAAATTATCGTCTAAATTACACGAAAATGAAAATAACACTGACATCTCATTTTAACAGATATTTTTACCAAAATTAGCGCAAAAATATCTTGAAATACTAAAGAATAAATTTATTCATTAAAATCACCATTGGTTTCAACCACTCTGAAATGTTCGTATTGAAGCTTCCAGCTCGAATGCCAAACAGTACAAGCATGCCGTTCCCAAAATTCTAACAGAGTGAACTGCGACATGGTGCTTTTTTTCTCACAGACGGTGCCCAACTGACCCTACTATTCTCTGCAGTCAACAAAAATCAAAAACAAGCAACGCACATGCGTGAAATTAAAAATATAAAATGACGACAATTTATCCATCACACACTCTCTCTCTCTCTCTCTCTCTCTCTCTCTCTCTCTCTCTATATATATATATATATATATATATATATATATATATATATATATATATATATATATGAAGAACATGAGTATTAAGATATGTAATTTGCGACGGAATTTATCTGATAGCTTACTTTCTATCGAATACTTACCTGACACATGCCGGGTAGTGTAATCATCTCTCAGTTGTGTCTCTGTCCCTGCGCAGAGTGCGACTCAGTTGTGTCTCTCCTTGCGAACAGAGAGGCATCTGAGAAAAAAATACTGCGAGGTGCCCGGTCCCGGGGAACAGCTTCGCGCGGCTGTACCCACCTCATTTCACATAGAGAGGGTGGGCGGGGATCGGTTGAAGTAGCTGGGCAATTTTTTGGGTCCTAGGCCGGGTGTCCCCGCTCGGGTGTCCCACATTAAACCTGACCTTGTATCACATCACGTCTCACTGGAGAGACGGAATAAATACCTACTCTCTGTCGAATGATCAAGAACGCAAATCTCAGCAGGTCGTTTGATATCTGAAATATTTTCCATGATTCGTTTTCGGTGCAGTTAATCTGCCAGAGAAACGATTTCAAAATATATCAGCTTTAATAATGCGCCAGTCTGCTTGAAACACTCCACAAATTGCTGCATCGCATGCACAATTCCAATTATATTATATTATATTATATTATATTATATTATATTATATATATATATATATATATACGTAATAATAACAATGAGTGAATAATAGTAAAGAATCAATAATAAATAATGAGTAAAAACGTAAAAGAAAAAAATATATATATACAATAGCTACAAAAAACCACATTCGAATCTACAATCATTCTTACTCAATATTTTCCAGAATAATCGGAAACAACCATTTATTTCCCATCCAATAACCATTAGGATAATAAAATAGACCTTCTAACTATGTCTCATTGACCAGCATATATAAATATATAAACACAATATCACATAGCTAGGAAGATTGCATTTAAACATGAAATAAAGTGTCGCCTTAATGTTCACTTTTTTTATGTGTGTATGCATGCATATATAATTGTGTATTTGGGTAACAATCACTCTTTTATACAAGTTTCATTAAAAACGAATAACAAGGTACCGCCGCGGTTAAGTTTTTTATTTAATTTATAAGAACACGAGAACGCAGTACCTTATCAGTGGTTTTTAATAAAGATTTTTCAGTCTTCATGTTACATCTCTATCCGTGTATATATATATATATATATATATATATATATATATATGTGTGTGTGTGTGTGTGTGTATATATATATATATATATATATATATATATATATATATGAAGAAAAATATACGGAAAAAACAAAAAAAATTCCTTATATGCAATTATGCTGTTTTAATGTTAATATAATGTCAACGTCGGACGTTTCGGTCTAATAAACCATCTTCAGGACATATTCATAAAATATAATTAACATTATCAATTCAACATGACAAAGAACAATTGATAATGTTAATTATATTTTATGAATATGTCCTGAAGATGGTTTATTAGACTGAAACGTCCGACGTTGACATTATATTAACATTAAAACAGCATAATTGCATATAAGGATTTTTGTTTGTTTTTTCCGTATATTTTTCTTCATACTGTCGGATCTATATCCATATATTTGCTTACATATATATATATATATATATATATATATATATATATATATATATATATATATATATATATATATATAAGTAAATCTAAAGAGCCAGACAAACCTACCTAGGTTTCACCTACGCGGATCGCCCTGACGAACTGGCTCTTTAGGTTTACTTATTTTCCTATACTTAGCGTATTGAACACTTTGTTTAGTTATTTTACTTTACTTGTCTCGGGGTTTTTTTTCTTTAGACTCTGAACTTAGATTCTAGACGATTACTTTCGCCGGAAGTACATGTTCTTAGTTCTTTCTTTTTTTACCCTTTTTTCCCCTTGGGTACAAGCTAAAACACCTAAGGTTTTGCCGGAAGAGTATAGCTGCTTAAATTTATAAGTTTCATAGTGTTACATATGTATATATATATATATATATATATATATATATATATATATATATATATATGTGTGTGTGTGTGTGTGTGTGTGTGTGTGTGTGCGTGTGTGTGTGTGTGTGTGTGTGCGTGTGTGTGTGTGTGTGTGTATTGATATAATAATAATAAGTCCTTTTGTATTTATTTTATTTTAAAAAAACAGTGTTCGATACAAAAGTAGAACTTAAAATTATAATTATCTTTTTTTAAAAATAACACTTCATCGCGACACAGAAATTAGTTTCGAAACTGACCCAAGTCTTAAAGTTTAATTTCAATTTTAAATTTGCTTCGATTTGTTTCATTCTCAAACGATTCTAAACGATATATATATATATATATATCCCTGATGTCATTGGTTCCCAAGTAGGCATCTATGCGGACAACACTACTATTTACTCCTGCCTCAAAAACAAATCTAGGGTCACCGACAAAACTAACCTGGCCGTTTGTCTTGAAAAGGACCTGCATTCGGTTGTGGATTGGGGCAAGAATTGGCTGGTTAACTTTAATGTCTCAAAAACAAAACTGCTCTTCATTACTCACCAGAGAGAACCATCCCTGCCTCCCATTAGAATGTTTGACGCTCAACTCCACGAAAGCACCTCTTCGCGACTGTTCGGTCTCACATTTAGTGCTGACCTGAGATGGAACAAATACATTGAGTCAATAGCTTCGTCCACCGCAAGGAAAGTCGGCTGCCTGTGCTGAGCCAAGAAATCTTTCTCGCCGGAGTCAATCCATCAAATCTACAAATCAACCATTCGCCCTTGCACAGAGTATTGCTGCCATATATGGTCTGGAGCCCCTTCTGTTGGTCTCAAGGTCCTTGACAAAATCCAGAGACGGATATGCAATGTAATTGGCCCTGATCTGGCATCTCGTCTGCAGTCGCTCTCTGACAGACCTGCCGTTGCCTCCGTCTTTTTTGCAAATACTTTCACGGTAACTGCTCCGATGAGCTGCTTTCGCTGGTTCCCAGACTTCATGAATTTAAGCGTTCTACTAGGCTCACCCTTTCACTGTCGAAACTGTTAAATGTAGCCGTCTCTTCTACTTCAATAGCTTCATGTCTCGCACTCCTCGCCTGTGGAACTCTCTCCCCATTTCTTGTTTTCCTGAGAGCTATAATCTCCAACTATACAAATGTAATGTCAATCGACGTCTTCAGATACCCTTATCTATCCCCTAAACTTCTTTTCTTTTATCACTCCTCTTTGCTCTCGCTCCAACTCTCTGTAACCCCTTGCATGCTAGTGGCCTTGCTTGGGGTGTAATTTGCTTAATACATATATATATATATATATATATATATATATATATATATATATATATATATATATTGATGCATGTTTCATTAAATAATATAGACAAGTTTCAAAGTAACAACTACCTCGTGTATACGAGACGCGGAAGCGAAAATCCCGTCGCAGCTCGTAACCTCACACATGACCACGTGAGAGTGAAAACGAGAAGTATTAAGTATGGGAAGCCGTTGGTATAAAGCAATGGCTTCTTTTATCAATTATAGGCATTTAAGAATGTTTGTGGAAATTTCGTAGTTAATTTTGTTCAGGTTAGGTTTCAACTGTTTTATGTATATACCTTCAATAATTTTTAGTTTTTGTCTAAAAAATTTTTTTGCTTTCAACAAGGATTTTGCGGAATTTCATGCAACAAAAACAGACTATCACTATTGTTTCGACCGTGTATTGGTTGATATATTGAAAAGAAATTGTCATCTTTGATAATGGCTTATTTAAGCCGAAGGCTTAGACTGGATTTAAACATGTATCAATATGGTGATTTCCTTTCGTCTTTCAATGATAATGTGATTAAGCTTATCAGATAATATGAAAGGAACTTACTTAAAATAAATAGACAAAACGTGTCTATATTATTAAATGAAACATGCATCAATGAAAAATTGCTGCCTAACTACACACAATATATATATATATATATATATATATATATATATATATATATATATATATATATATATATATATAGCATGTATTAGTTAAGTAATTGAATGACAACATGTAAAAAATTCTATCTAATGCCTTTTGTCCTCTAGAAGTACTTTATTATACCTAAGTAATGTACTTATTAATGAGATTATAAATATGTACGCAATGAATGCGAATGGTCTGATGAATAACAGTTCGGAATTGGAAACCAGAGAGCCGGGTTCAAATTTCAGTCGTGTCCGTTAAATTCATTTACGTGCAAATACCCTTAGGGAAGATATGAATCCATCTCTTCCCTCCCCCAACTATAGGTTAAATAATAACCTTGGTTGGTGATCAGTCTATTGTCAGTCATGGACTGAAAAGAGACTTTATATCCGAAGTCTGTATGGCGGTTAAGGAAGTCAGTGCTGGGAGAAGACTTAAACGTCGCTTATATTTATATAAGAACGATAATTTTTTTTTTTTTTTTTTCTAAACTTTCTGGTGTTCGGCGTATCAAGGAGGACAACTCGGTCGCCTTCCTACGGGTGGTTGGTTTTTGCTCATATTGCTGCTGTTTTTAAATTATAACAACAGGAGATTTGTTAAGATAGGTGAAATGTTGTAAAAACCTACATGCAAGTTTACCGTTGATGATTCGGAAATCAGTGCACTTTCGATAGATTTTCGACAAAGTAGCTAACTTTCTCTTTTCATTAAAGCAGCATTTTTTAAATCGTAATCAAGATCAGATACATTACGAAGAACGATTAGTGCAATGAGTGCGTTGCTTTGTAAAGGTGGCAGTAAGAGGTACATACAGTGTAACCCGGATATAAGAGAAACCCGGGTATAAGAGAGATTTTCTCTTGTCCTAAATTAGAGCCTGTGTTAATGTATATAAAATAGACCAAACCCGGATATAAGAGAAACCCGGATATAAGAGCATCTCAGATATAAGAGACTTCTTTTCCGGTCCCGACAACTCTCTTATATCCGGGTTACACTGTATTATGACGATATATAGGATATGTAACGGTTGACCCTAAACTTAAAGAGTTTAACATTATGGTGATCGGCGTTGAAACACCAATTCTCGTCCGATCATCGAAGCTAAGCAACACTGAACCTGGTCAATACCTAGATGGGTAACCATTGAGAAACACCAGGCGGTGTAAGCTTGGATGTGCAGGTGGTATAAAGACTCGCAATGAAAAGTCGGAGATTCGAGTTCGTATTCCAGTTGGTTTCACTTACGTGCAAATACCATTGGAAAAGGTGTGAATCCATCGTTGCTCCTCCCTACTATGGGTTAAATAGTAAGACTTGTATCAGAAAATCATTATTATCTCCAAAATATTCTTACAATCCAAAAATATATTTCGGTTTTAAATAACGTCAAAAAGGTTGATAAGCCGTAAAAAAACAATAAAAAGTATTGTGATCGAGGAAGCATCTTTTGACAATCTGTTCTAGAGTATAACAGTTCTGCAAAAGAAGTTATCTTTTTTAAAATTCCTCTTTTACAATACCAAAGGAATAAGGATGAGTTGACTCGGTGTATATGAGGCCGTGGTTGTGAAAGTCTGAACTGGTGGAACTGAGAAATGTATTAGGTTGGTGCAAAAATAATTTCGTTTTATAACATATGTTACTATGTGAGAAAACGATTTTTGCACCGACCTAATAGCCCACCTGAACATCTGCCATAAAAATAGTGATAGAATTGCGAGAAGCAATCGACGTTTCGACTGTGAGGAAAGGGGTTGTAAGGTGGAAAATAATGCATCATCTACAAGCCCACGTAAACGCTATTGAACTCTGTCACGGCAGGAAGTGATGATTGGAACGCTCCAGGCCAGATATAAGAGCAATACTCTATTCTTGGCCACATCCAAGCTTACAACGCCTGGTGTTTCTCAATGGTTACCCATCTAGGTATTGACCAGGTTCAGTGTTGCTTAGCTTCGATGATCGGACGAGAATTGGTGTTTCAAACATAAAGAATCGCAGAAGAAGTCAGATTGCCCGTGTAGCAAAACAAGAAACCGATCACTATGCCAGCTTGTTTTCAGGACATCTCTAGCCGTTATGGCAGCAGTACCACCAACGTCTTTATTCGTATCAACTCTTCATGTTTATTTGTCTTCCTGTGTGTGTGTGTTTGTTTTTTTGTTTTTTTACAATAGTGTTCACCCTGTTCAAGGCCCTGGGGCCACTCGAAGTAGAGGGTTACAGAGTAAGAGTTACAACTTATGTTGGGAAGATAACGGTTAACTCTAGACTTGAACAGGTTGAGATTGTAGTGATCGTGGAAACATTTTCTTGGGAGTCGGTCCCAGAAGGCAGCGGTTCGTGAGAAGAAGCTACTTGAGTAGAAATCTCATCAGGGGTGGAGGGATATCAATGGAATGAGGGTGCTTCGCAACAATGTGCGTCGCAGAGCGGGTCTTAAACGTGAAAGTTAGGACCGGCAGAACTAAGTAATGTAGTTCTGGTCTTTATTCGACTTACGCTTCATTTTTCTCGAATAGCCATTATATCTAAACAAAAGAATCAATAGACTTACAGGAATGTATTCTGGTTTTACTTGATAGTCGCTGTGCCGCTGACCAAGTTCGGTGAGGATGAGCGCTGATTTGTCGGGTCTGTCCAGTCGACTGATGCACTTCTCAACTGTGGCCATCACACGAAGAGCATGAGAACGCAATATGGCACTACTCTCCATGTCTTTGTTGCTTAATCCCCGGAAGGGCATGAATGAGTTCTGCACGTCCGGGTGAGAATCGAATAATCTGGAAAAAAAATTAAAAAAAATTAAGAACCTTAAGAAGAAAGACCAAAAATAATAAAAACCGCATCTAGTCATAAAAGTGCTTCTCTTAACAGCGAGTTACCGATATAATTGCAACAGTCGATTGGAGAAGTGCACATCTTCCACCGACAAGTTAGATACACACACGCGCATATATAAAGGGTGTTCATATAAATTGGGCCGATTTTAAATGTGAATTAAGTTTAAGCGTCCAATATTTTTTTTTCTTTTTCTTTCAGGTTTGAACCATGGAAAAATTAACAATTATACAACGTGCTAATGTTATCGAAGTCTATTACGAAAATGGACGTTCAAACAGAATTTGAATGAGATGTTCCCAGGTAGCATCATCTCTTGAAACAGCTAAGTCAATTGTCTACCACAATCGTGCGACTTGACGCTTTTAGATTTATTCCTTTGGGGTCATCTCAAAAGTAAGGTCTATGCCAAAAAGCCAACAACAATTCAACAGCTGAAGAATGAGATAATAAGTCATATTGGTGAGATCAACTATACAGAGACGTCATCAAAAATTTTGACCATCGAGTGGAGGTGTGCCGCCGAAGCCTTGGCGGATATTTAGGCGATATTATTTTTCACACATAATTGCCATGATTTAAATAACATAATTCCAATAGAGAAATAAATTGTCACTGATTTATTTACTGCTGACTTTGATCCATCTTAATGAAACACCCTTTATACATGGAGAGAGAGATTTGAAAAAGGAGGAAAACGATGAGAAAGAAAAAAACATACTGGCAAAAAGAGACAATGTAAATGATGACTCAGTGTAGGTGGCTTTTTACATTTTTTTTTTATAGTGGAAAAGCTATAAACGACGTGTTTGTTCGAGAACGTCTGTTGTTTTCGGCAACTTTTTCTCAGGATAAAAGAATAAACTGTAACGAAAATGTGTTGAGATCTCTGGGTACAAGAGGGCCATAAATTAAATCGACTTATTAGATCCGATGACCAGAAAGCAGAAAGTGATTTTTCGTTTATTTGTTTTATATATATATATATATATATATATATATATATATATATATATATATATATATATATTATTGTTATGGGGTCCACCCCTTTTTCATATAAGTGGACTCTACCAAGTGTACCCGGACTGCTGCCGTTAAATACCCAGAGTTACAGTCAGTGAGGGTAGTCGGTAGTCGGATGTCAGTCGATGTCGGACGACCGGCTGAACGGTTGAACTCTCTGCCTTCGGGCGAGGAGGAACCCGAAAGAGGCTACGCCGAAGGGCGGATTCTCTTTCGGGGAGGTAAACCGACCCTGAACCCGTTTTTCGGGTTCAAAGGGTATATTTTTGGCCGAGCCCACGGGCTCGGATATTCCACGTTAAACCGGCCTTGTGCCACATGATACCCTCGTGGGGGGGTGACTAAATACTAGTCGGTAGTCGGATGTCAGTCGATGTCGGACGACCGGCTGAACGGTTGAACTCCCTGCCTTCGGGCGGGGAGGAACCCGAAAGAGGCTACGCCGAAGGGCGGATTCTCTTACGGGGAGGTAAACCGGCCCTGAACCCGTTTATACGGGTTAAATGGGCATATTTTTGGCCGAGCCCACGGGCTCGGAAATCCCACGTTAAACCGGCCTTGTGCCACATGATACCCTCGTGGGGGGGTGACTAAATACTAGTCGGTAGTCGGATGTCAGTCGATGTCGGACGACCGGCTGAACGGTTGAACTCTCTGCCTTCGGGCAGGGATAAACCCAAACGAGGCTACGCCGAAGGGCGGATTCTCTTTCGGGGAGGTAAACCTGACCCTGAACCCGTTTATACGGGTTCAAAGGGCATATTTTTGGCCGAGCCCACGGGCTCGGAGATCCCACATTAAACCGGCCTTGTGCCACATGATACCCTTGTGGGGGGTGACTAAATACTAGTCGGTAGTCGGATGTCAGTCGATGTCGGACGATCGGCTGAACGGTTGAACTCTCTGCCTTCGGGCGGGAAGGAACCCGAACGAGGCTACGCCGAAGGGCGGAATCTCGTTCGGGCAGGTATACCGACCCTGAACCCGTTTATACGGGTTCAAAGGGCATATTTTTGGCCGAGCCCACGGGCTCGGAGATCCCACGTTAAACCGGCCTTGTGCCACATGATATCCTCGTGGGGGTGTGTGACTAAATACTAGTCGGTAGTCGGATATACGGAGAGTGAGAGAATATCCGAACGGAGATAGTGTGAGGTAACCTCTTGTAGAAGCACGTAGACTCTAAGGAAGTCCTACTTTGTGAATGTATATATCTATTTGTATTTTCTACTAAACACGTTCCTGGACTTACTAACAGTATTACTCTTTGCATGATTGTGTAAATACATTTTATTTCTTATAATTATTGCGTTTGTCATTCCTTGGAGACCGAATTCATCTCGGAATCCACAACAACTATGAAATGGACAAAGTCCAATAATTATTTTTAAGACATTTTTATGCTTACGCATTCTTTTTATAGATACAAATATTTAAGTAAATGCTTTGTTTTATAATAAACAGTATTCGTAACATTTACCGGCCTGAAAGTCCGAGAAATTTTCATAGAAAATATTCGTTCTCCGACAGATTTGTATTTATAAAAAGAATGCATAAATATAAAAATGTCTTATATATGTGTACACAGCTATGCTTTTCTAAGAAATTTTCTTTAATAGAACAAAGATCACAAAGGTGACAGGTTAGGACCAACTTAATAAAAAAATATCCAAATGTTGTCTTCATGTTCACACGAAATTAAAGCAAACATTCGAACATTAGAACGGCTCATGATCAGACATAATAGACTTTCATTGTCTGTTACAGTTAATGTTTAAATAGTGATCTGCTGCCCCAATACACTATACATATATATATATATATATGTGTGTGTGTGTGTGTGTGTGTGTGTGTGTGTGTGAATATTCAGATATAAATGACAAATAACTAAAAAGACAATATGAACAGAAGAAATGACAAGAGGAAAACCTTTTATACCAACGCGTTTCGTCCTCTTGAGAAACTCCACCAAGGCAATCAAAGCAAACCTTTTATTATCGTAATAAACTTCTTCGAGCAACGAAACGCGTTGCTATAAAATATTTTCCGCTAGGGCTTTGACAAAATTATTTAAGGAACGAAACGTGTTGTCACAAAAGGTTTACTTCTTATCGTTAATTTAGGCAATAATTGTTATATATATATATATATATATATATATATATATATATATATATATATATATATATATATAGTGGTACTCGTTTGAGTATTTCAGCTTGTAATTTAACAAACCAATGCCTAAGGAAAAAAAGAGGAATAAAGAAACGAAGAAGAACATGAAACTGAGGCGAAAACATTCGTCCAGAATTCAAGCTCAGAGTCCAAAGAAAAAAATTTCCAAAACGAGTAAAAATATCTACGTAAAGTGCTCAATATACTAAGTAGAGCAAACCTAATATCTTTAGGTTATATATATATATATATATATATATATATATATATATATATATATATATATATATATATATATATATATATATATATATATATATATATATATATATATATATTCTGTTTATACCTTTTTTATTAATAGATTAATAGAAAATATATTATATAAATGTCGGACTTAATCCATTTTTATATAAAGCAATAAAAACATGATTTTGAATGCAGACGTTCAGACGTTCAAGACAAGCAGTCTACTCTCTTCTCTTCTCTTTTCTTTTTTTTTTTTTTTGAGTAATACCATATATTTAAATATTTATGTTTTGCCTTATTCGAGGGTATCAATCTTCCAGACAGTACCTCACCAAACACTAAAAGAAAACGGACTCGTCGCACATCCTGACACACATTGCAAAATGCCGATAGAACAGGTAACCTTTTGACACAAATCGCATCCAAATCCGATTTAGTCATGAAAATGATACAGTCATTTAATATTGACCAGAAAGTAGTCTACCTAGGGAAATGGCACCTTGGTCGACTTCAAAATATTCCCCTGGGCAACTTGCACTCTTATCCCTTCGCCCCTTTCTTCTTCTTCTTCTTCTTCTTCTTCTTCTTCTTCTTCTTCTTCTTCTTCTTCTTCTTCTTCTTCTTCTTCTTTCAAAATCGGGTATGATATACCCATGGTTAGTAGTGGTGTAACTTTAATTGATGGTTAGTGTTCAAGGGTTACTAAATTTTAATAAAGTGGGGGCATTCTTCATAGCTTCACCCACCATCTGGAATGCTAGCTTTATCAAAGTTGATTTTAGCTTTCGGAAAGGCTAGAAAATGTCAGGAGCTAAATGCAGATTGTAGGGTGGGGGGGGGAGCACTGACAGACTTGCTTGACGCAACAGAATTGAAGAATAGACAAAACAGATACAGATGTCTGGGTACTTGCAAATATACATTCCCACGTTTGAGCACGTTGAAGAGGGTCAACGCTGTCGCTGTTTGATGCGACATAATGTCTGTTTGGCTCTAATGCACTCAAAACTACTATTTTCCTTCCGGAAACAAAAAGAAAAAAACAATTCCAATTATTTAACAATCATCCGGTATTAACAAACACATATCAAGTACACTATTTACATTATTCGGACTATTGTCCTCATCTAATGTAAATAGTGTACATAATTGAAACGTTGTAATAAATATGGCGACAAAAATGAGGACAATAATCCGAATAATGTAAATAGTGTACATAATACCTCATCTGAGAAATATAGACAGATACTAAAGGGCCGAAACGTTGTAATAAATATGGCGACAAAGATGAGGACAATAGTCCGAATAATGTAAATAGTGTACATAATACCTCATATCAGAAATATAGACAGATACTAAAGTGCCGAAACATTGTAATAAATATGGCGACAAAGATGAGGACAATAGTCCGAATAATGTAAATAGTGTACATAATACCTCATCTCAGAAATATAGACAGATACTAAAGGGACGAAACGTTGTAATAAATATGGCGACAAAGATGACGACAATAGTCCGAATAATGTAAATAATGTACATAATACCTCATCTCAGAAATATAGACACATATCAAGTAATATTGTGCAATTATAATTTCATTTATTCAAATACTGTTCTCTTGAGAGTCTCGTTTTCCGCAGGCTGTTATTGAGAACAACAACAGCCTGCGAGATCTTACGATGTTCAGGTCATAAGAAAAGCTGTTCCTTAAAGAAATATGCGCCTATAGTTATGAAAAAGTCTCAAATTATGAGCCAAACAGAAAGAAAGAAAAAAGCAGGAAGTTTGTGTTGCACGAATCGTTCTAGTACTCAGACTCCTACTACATTGATAAGTCACAAGTTTTACTAGTGCGCGAATACAGACCCCTGGAAAGACGCATGCCCATCTTACCTATGAAACAAGCGATTCGGTTTTGGGTAATGGTTAACGAACTAGTCTGGCAGATCATTACTCCTGAGCGGTGAATCCGATCCTCACTGAATGTGTCAAAACTTGTAGCCTTGTGTCAAACTAAGCTAATTCTCTTAAAAAAAAGGAAAATCAACCCAAGGAATATCGACCAATATATATATATATATATATATATATATATATATATATATATATATATATATATATATGTAGAGAGAGAGAGAGAGATATTCTTTCAAAAATTTTGAAATTACCAGCATCTCTCTTTTGTGTGCATGTCAGTATAATTTTCCTCAGTTGCGCCTCTGCCCTTTGACGGAGTCGCCCCTGAGTGCACTCTGCTCAAAGACAGAGACGCAACTCAGAGATGATAAATAATTTGTTACAAACTACTTGAGAGAGCACACTGTCTTTACCTTTTTTCTTGTCTGCTTCCTAGGGATCCATCTTTCAGATAGTACCTCCCCAACACTATAGTACCTCCCCAACACTAAAAGAGGAAGAGTCGGTCGGCACGCTCTGACAAATGAGGCAAAATGTCAATAGATATAGGAAATTTTTACACGAACCGCATCACCGAATTTAAGCAACGCCGAGCAAGTCAGTACCTAGATGGGTGACCGCTTGGGAATACCAGATGCTTGGATGTGCAAGTGGTGTAATGGATAATGGCTCGAAATTGTTAATTGTGGAGCCGATTTCCAATTCCCGTTGGGTTCATTAAATTCACTTACGTGGAAATACCTTTGGGAAAGGTATGAATCCTCTCTTCTCTCCTCAGCTATGGATTAATTAGTAAGACTTGTATCACTAAGCCATTATTATCTCAAAAAAAAAAAGAGAAAATTGTTACATTCTAAAAATATTTTCCGTCTTTAAATAACCTGCAAAAGGTTGATAAACCGTAAAAAACGAATAAATCAAATCAATGAAATACTGATGAGCGACACGGGCATGTCTTTTAGATTTATTTCCATTCTATGGAATAGAAATGTATAGAAACTATCGTGACCATGAAGTGAGGGATCAGTTTATATATTTATTGTAATATAGAATTGAATCTCCACTTTATATCTACATGCTAATTTCTGGTGTGTTTATCAAATTCTGATTCGTTATGAATCCACTTCTTCTCCCCCCAGTTATGGGTTAATTAGAAAAACTTAATATCAATAAACCATTATTATCCCAAAAAAACTGTTAAAATCTAAAATATTTTGTCTTTAAAAACCTGCAAAGGGTTGATAAACAGTAGAAAACGAATCGATCAATTTCCTCTTGAATTATGCTGTTCAATATATATATATATATATATATATATATATATATATATATATATATATAAAGACTTTATAACCATAGACACTCTTTTTCTAACCCAAGATTAAAGCACCAAACTGCTCTGTCCCAAAAATTTTGGGAATTGAGGGAGAAAGATCTGATTGACTGGAAATTCATAGGTTTCGCTCAAACTCCTAGTAATTTTAAGAGTAGATGCAACTTGTGTTTAAAAGAAAAGATTAGAATTATTAAATTCGATAATCAAAGTATAATACTAAATCAAAGGAATGAGTTAGTTTCCTAATGCCGTCGCAGAAGTAGGTTCAAACTGATCTAGAATTTTTAATCTGTTATCACCTAATATATATACTGTTATTTCTACTTCTTATCAATCCTATCAAATAAACTTCCTCCCACATAGGTTTGTTATTATTATTATTATTATTATTATTATTATTATTATTATTAATTTTACTGTTATTATTGTTATTACTTTTATTATTGTTATTTTTTAAATTTTTGCCCATACTATATGTATTGGCTTATTTCCTTTAATTATTTTTTATCTATAAATTTTATTTTTTTTTTATGTATTTTTTATTTTAATATTTTATTTAAGTTATATATTTATAATTTTATATTCAACTTTAGATTTAATATTTAAAACTTATATTTAACAATTAAGTTATACTTATTTTTAATAGTTGTATTTTTATCAATTTATATTTAGTAATTAATTTATATTTACATTTATTAAATGGTTTATTTTTTAATTTATATTTAATAATTAATTTATATTTTACTTGCATTTCACTTATAAATTGTTGTAAATTTATTTATATATTAGTTTATATTTATTGCCTATTAAATTATATTTAATATATAATATTTTTATTAAATTTACTTAATGTTATGGTCCGGTTCCTTGTACCACGGTGATAGTCCAAGGTAGAACCAATAAAAAAGAACTCGAACACGGATATGGAATAACAGAGATTTATTACAAACAGGAATATATACAGAGAAGTAGAAAGTGTTAGTAAGAACAATCAGGTTTAGTAGTAATTGTCTGAACACGACTCTGTATCGGACTGCCTCTGACTCGACTGACTAACTCGCTCGCTCTGAGTGACTGACAGACTCCTGACGGACTTCTGACGGACCTCACTCCAGACTTCAGACTGAAACACCCTGCTTCCTCTTGAGGCGCAGTATTTATTAAGTATGGAATAGTCCATTATGTTATTATGGGTAAGGTCCGATAATTTTATCATTAATTATTATTTTAATTATCGTATTATATCTATTAATTTAGATGTTATCTTTTAATTACCCTTTCTTAAAGGATTTTTAAATATAGTTATAACACTCTTCTCTAATTTTTAAAGTTTGCGTTTTTCTTCATGTAATTTTTCCTTATAGAAACTAGATATTAATATTTTAAAATGTAGGTCAAGGTTATTTTCCTGGTGACTGAATTCTAAAACTTCACCACCACCACCATGAAACTATGTTTAAGCTTTGTCTAGACGATTTGCTCTGTCTTCAGTTATATTATCCTTTCTCCCTTTCTTTTTTTCCTTCTTTTTTCTCCCTTATTTTTTTTTTCTCTTTTTTACTTTTTCATCTTTCCCTTCTTCCTTCTTTCTTGCTCTCTATAGAATTTAAATTTTTTATTTAAGCTACCTTTTTATTTTATTTCCTTGGTATTGACAAACCTTTCAATGGAATTCTTGTGGGGTGAAATAGCTATACATATGGAGTATTTTTGAATTTCTCTTATATATAACTCTTACATGTGTTGAATTTATTTTGAAAGTTTGCCCCTTCTTCCTGTCACAAGAGGTGCACATTTCCTGCTATAAATAACATTACATAAATTAGCAAAACCGGCCCTTAAAATCCATTGTTATTTTACATACATCAACACAAAAGTTTAGGGTTATAAAAATGCACTTATTTTTAATTTCATAGACAAAAAAATATGTCATGTAAAAGAAGGGCGAAAACGTCCGTAAAAAGTGTAAAACCCACCACTGCATAATAGTGATGAGATAGGCGGCGGTTCATAGAGACTTAAGTGATAAGCACAAAAATGTGCTTGCATGAAGATATTCATTCTAAATAAGTAATAACGTATAAATAAGCAAGTAAAAAAAAAACAAACAAAAAAAAAAACATAGGATATTTTGATGACAACTGGCTTCCATATTTTTATCAGATTCTTTGATTTCGACCGTTTTTCAATGTTCACGTCACACCTCTTCTTCCGGTGTAAGAGTCTTAACGTGACAACCGGAACTTTATATTCTTAGCGCTGTCCACAACATTTGAAGTGTAATGCAGTTTTAGTGGCAAAGATCACTGGCTTTTCTTTCTTTCTCTCTCTCTCTTTTTTGTTTCTCTCTTTATTTTTATTTATTTATTTATATTTAAGTGCCTGCCTCAAAATGTTCGTTAAGAGGTTAAACTTGAAGGACTCTTAAGAGGTTAAAAATAAACGGAGATGTCGCAGACAACAAAATGGAGAATAAAGAAAGGTTACTGTCACACTCCATATTTACACACACACACACACACATACACACACACACACACACACACACACATATATATATATATATATATATATATATATATATATATATATATTTGCCAGGAAGTGTCCTCTCTAGCGAAGGAAAATTTGTGTATCCCATCTTAGTTACTCAGTTTTGTTTAATCCAGAAACTTCGAGCGGACATGCGTAAACGAATTTTTTTTTTTTATTCATTGTTTATTCGACGCTTGTTCGAGAACCAGTGCCTGATTATGACTATGATGATTATGTGATATAATATATATATATATTTTTAAATCCTCTGTGTTCCAGTTCCCTAACTGTGATCTAGTTTCGGCGACTAAAGGTACTTAGAACGGTCCGTACCTTAATTATAAAGAAAGCATTTATTTTATTCAATCAATATTGTTTTTTTCTAACATAACTTACTTCTTTGTCAATGAAATTAATTCAATAGTTTAATATTAATCAAATAGGATGAAGATTATACAGCGGATATGAGGATCTGACAACTTAACCAATTGATTCAGTTATGAAATTTTGTGCGATAATCTTAAGTGGCACTTAAGACCCGCTAGTGATTTACAAAGGAGGCCACATATGGAGCAAGTGTGAGGATTATGAGATGAGATCACTGTTAGATTGGCTGACCTTTTAGTTCTTACTCTCGCTTCTTGAAGATGATTCAGAGAAGCAGATTGAAAACTGCTGAGTTCACTAAAACATGTTGATCTCCATTCTACCCGTTCCAAGGCTGAGCGCTCAAGGGTGTTATGTGGTATATTGACAGCTGACAAGTTGCTCTTCAGCTTATCTTTCTATCTTTCTATATATATATATATATATATATATATATATATATATATATATGTCATATTATATATCTATATATATATGACATATATATATATGTATATATGTACATATATATACACACATATATATACATATATATATGGCATATATATATGACATATATATATATATATATGTCATTGTTAATTACCTGAAGATGTACAATTTTGTAGTAATTACGTACATCCTATAATGTAACACAGTATAATATATATATATATATATATATATATATATATATATATGTCATATTATATATCTATATATATATGACATATATATATGTATATATGTACATATATATACACACATGTATATACATATATATATGGCATATATATATGACATTTATATATATATATATATATATATATATATATATATATATATATATATACCATTGTTAATTACCTGAAGAGATGTTTTTTTTAAACGTCGAAACAAAATGTACAATTTTGTAGTAATTACGTACATGCTATAATGTAACACAGTATATATATATATATATATATATATATATATATATATATATATATATATATCGACTCTCGTCGAGATTCGACGTATGAGGCTCAAGCAGATCAGTTTCCAGGAAACCGACAGCCCGACACAGGTACATGAGATTTGATTATAGTGGTGACGAATACAGAGACCTGGTGCACCGAATGCCACAAGGTTCCCAAACGATCCTCCGCAGGATTTGAATTCAGAGTTGTCCTTCTCCTAGACCAGTTGCCATCCAAGGCTATAGAACCCAGTCTGTCCTGCTATTTTACCCATGGCTGGAGGGAGAAGAAGAGGATTCATACCTTTCCCAAGGGTATTAGCACGTAAGTGAATGTAATGGATTCGACTGGAATTCGAACTCGGCTCTCCGATTCCTCAATATATATATATATATATGTAATACACAAGAAATGTAATTTGTCACTTAGCTGATTGATGCTTTATTCAGCTTCATCCGCACCTCGACTTTAGTTTGGTAGATGAACTTTTTGATAATTGGTTAATTCACACTTCAGGAGGTTTCAGCAATTACACACACACACACACACACACATATATTTATTTATTCAGATTTTTTTTAACGAAGGTGCAAGACGTTACTGGGAGTGAAAGGAACAGTGAGGACAATTAAAGAACAGAATTTAAGAAAACAGAAGATGCTAATCGTCATTAAATTTAAATTTTTGAAGACAGGAAAGCGGGAAGCCATAAGTGAGTTCCACAAGCGAGAAGTGCGAGATAAGAATGGAACTTACGCTTACACCTTGCAATTTCAACAGTGGAATCATGAGACCTAACTGCCATTTCAGTACTACGCTTAAATTCGTGAAATTGAAGTACCAAAGAGAAAAGCTAATAAAATCTTAAATAGATTTCAGCCAAGAAATAAGTCTCAACTTGATATTCTTAATAATATCATAAGAATTTTGGATATTGATTCGACCTCGACTGTCTTTCGATCAGCAAATCTACTCATTCTATATACCGACTGGTGGTAAACAAACGACTGGCCAATTCCTGGCCTCTTGTAACGAAGTGTTGGTCCAGATCAAATATTGGCCAAATTACAAGAAACGAAATGATCCAAAAACCGATTTAATTCCTGTTTTCCATGAGACATACAAATATCGCAAACAAATGAAAGGGTCTGGTAAATTGTAACATGGAAAATGGAGCCGAGAGAGCAACGCTAGGACCGGCGTACGTGACCACATTTTGATAAAAAGATGGAATTTCTAAACATGTTCGTCCTTCAGAAATTAATGTCCTTTCTTATCATTTTCATATCTATCTATCTATCTATCTATCTATCTATCTATCTATCTATCTATCTGTCTGTCTGTCTGTCTTGCTCTGTTCATATCTATCTATTTAGCTAGCTAGCTGTCTGTATTGTTCAGTCATAGCTATCTGTTTGTCTGTCTTGTTCTGTTCTGTTTATATCTATCTATCTATCTATCTATCTATCTATCTATCTATCTTGTTCTGTTAATATCTATCTATCTATCTATTTATCTATCTATACTAGTTTGTTCATATCTATCTATCTCCCTCCCTCTCCCTCCCTCTCTCTCTCCCCTCTCTCTCTCTCTCAGTCAAACTGATTAATTTTTACCATAAGATCATCGATATACGCAACCATATATAAATCCGAAATTTAAAAATTAATCAGTTTTTCTGACGATCACAAAAGCGTGAAACACAGGTTCACAAACTCACATCAATCCAACTAAATAAGTTATCTCTATCACTGATATTGAACAACTTTCGAATAAGTACCGCACATATAAATAATATATATATAAAATTGCATATATATATATATATATATATATATATATATATATATATATATATATTGTGGATTCCGCGTGAAAAATCGGTCTCCAATAAATGACAAACACTAGTATTTAAGCTAAGAAATTAAATGTATTTACACAAAATACAAAAGGTAATGCTGTTAGTAAAATCCAGGAACGCCGGTTAGTATTAATCAAAGATCGCTATATACAGTCTCGAAGTAAACTTCCTTAGAGTCGGGCGTCGTTGTAACTGACTTCTAACGTCAACTCAATCACAGTGTCTATGTACTTTCCACTCTGTTCCTCCACCCTGTTCCTCTGCCTGTTCCTCTACTCTGTTCCTCTACCTCATCTCTGACTGACTGTGGCTATTTTATGGCAGCAGGACGAGTCCATTTATATCAGAAAAGGGTGGACCCCATATCACCCCCTCCTTAGATTCCTTTTTGGGGGGAGTTAATATTGTGTCCATTGTTTGCGGAAAAATTGCAGGAGCAACTTTTACTCCGTATGGTAGTCTGTTGAACTTGTACAACCCTTTTTTTTGTACTCTCTTCTTGTACTGGGATTTGTAGATAAGCCTCACTAAGATCTATTTTTGAAAATATCTTACCGCCGTTGAGCTTTGTAAATACCTCCTCTGGGCTCGGTAGTGGGTAATGGTGGTCTTTTATTGCTTTATTGAGTCCCGTCGAAAAATCTGCGCATACGCAAATTTCTCCTGACTTCTTTTTTACGTAAACCGTCGGCGCAGCCCACTCACTAAACTCTGTTTTAGATAAAATCCCAGTTTGTTCAAGTCTCTCCAATTCTTTGTCTATTTTTTCTATAGTAGCAAACGGTACATTTCGCTTCTTTCTGAAAATTGGTTGGACGTTTTCTTTTAATTCTATTTTGGCCTTAAATTTGTTGCATCGTCCCAACCCACTTGAAAATACCTCAGGAAATTGCTTGTATAATTCTTCCTTCAATTTTATGGTATCTGATGGTTCAACCTCTAATTTTTTGCAAAACGAGTTGATAGGTAGGTCCCAAACGTTGAATTTCTGCATCCAGTCGATACCTACTAAATTTTCAGTATCTTTCATGACATATATCTTAATTTTTTTGTTTTGCCGTGAAATTTAACATTCACTATTATTTCTCCCTCAAATTTTATTCGTTTGCCTGTAACCGACGTGGCCATTTTTTGAGTGTGTAACATGGTAGGTCTGTTGAGTTTTTTCCATGTCTGTAAGTTGATTATCGTGAGGTCGGAACCCGAATCCAGTTGTAATTTATCTTTTTGTTTAAAATTTCCAGTTCTACATATTTCCTTACATTGGTGTTGTCATCATTATTCATTCTTGTAGCTCTTATTCTATTAGTATATTTTCTAGTTCTACATTGGGATGCCTTGTGGCCTTTTTTTCCACATTCATGACAGTTTTTATATCTGAAGCGGCAATCCTTGTTCCAATGTAATCCTCCACATCGATAACATGCTGATGGAGGGAGCTTATATTTGTTTCGATATCCGTCATAATTTGTCCTGTAAGTTGTACTTTTCTTATTGTAAAATTTTCTCTTATCATAAAATTTTATTTTTCTTTCCGGGGAGGGTGAGAATCTTTTTTCATTGTCGTAAAATTTTAGTTTTCTTTCCGGAGAGGGTGAAGAACGTAGACTTTTATTTAACTTACGTATATGAGAAACAGCTGATTCTTCAATGTCCCTTGCGTCTTTCTTTATGCTTAAACATCTCTAGCAATCTTCCAATAATTGCTGTAATGTTAGACCCGGTTCATTTTGTAATTTTGCAAGCATTCTTCTACGCATTTCGCTATCTTTTGTAGAAACTAGCCCTTGAACAAAGATGAGACATTTAAAATTGTCCGGTGTTAATTCCGCTAGTTTGAAGTCGTCACAATGTTTATTTACGATTGCGGCAGACGTGGAATAATCCTCATTATCGCCCTTTACCAGGTTAAGGCATTTCCACCTCCTATGGAAGAGTGATGTTTTGGTGCTGAAGAGTTCTTTAAGACATGTCACTGCTTCGTCAAATTTTAATTCGTTCGTCTTTTTTGGCAAGATATAATCCACGAACTTTGTATATTCTTCAGTTCCTAATTTTCTAAGCAATAGACGTAGCTTTTTTGCTTCTGTCCAATTTTGACAGTCTATGTTAAAGATGTCTTCATGTCTTCTGAAGTAATCTCCAAAATTTTTGTCCTCATCTAGAGAATATTTGAAAATCTCTATGGTATTCCACACTGCGTCTTGCGAAAATGTTGCATTTTTTTCAATATCTAATTGCTTGCTGCCCGCTACTTTCAATATTAGTTCCTGGAGCTCTGTTTGTCTATCTTGATTTTCTTTTTGCGTTTGTAATATTTGCTTTTGCCATTTTTCTTGTAGCTGTAACTGTTGATTATTTTGGTATTTCTGCATTTGTAATTGTTGCTCATTTTGGTGCTTTATCAGTTCTACCAATATATTTTTAAAATCTTCCATGATAACTCAATTTTATGTATTTTTACTCCTCGAATTTGTTTGTCGCTAACCTGTTGTTGGACGACGAGGGAAGGATTTTTCTTTTGTTGATTATTTTTTCCGCGTGTGTTCGCCAAGTTGTTTGTTGTTAGACGTACGAAAAGTTTTTCTTTCCGTGTGAGTTTCAAATCCTCGTTCGTCAAGTTGTTGTGGGTTATCCGCGTGAGTTTCGAATCCTCGTTCGCCAAGTTGTGGTGGATTCCGCGTGAAAAATCGGTCTCCAATAAATGACAAACACTAGTATTTAAGCTAAGAAATTAAATGTATTTACACAAAATACAAAAGG
>OZ010596.1:90941869-90951869 GCA_963932145.1 Acanthosepion lycidas
TCGCTTAAAAATAAATTAATTCATAATCCACGAAAAGAACAATGGTAGATGTTAATCTATGAAACAGAAAGATGTCAAGATGAAACAGAGAATAAAAGAAGATAGGGGATATCGTATAAATGTTTAAACATTTATACGATGAAGCGGGATACGTGTAGCTGCGTTTTTTACCTATTTATGTTTAAACACTCCTGGAGCCATATTTTCTCTGATCTGGGCAGTAGACGACGTGTGGTCTATCACTGCTGCCCTTTCAATATGTCGATCTTGGCGAACGTCTGTAGTCCGTCTACGGGTTGAACCTGGTCAACACGCGAAGCTCTACCGACTCGTCATCTCAAACATGCGCTGCAATTCTCCTAACTGACCATTCAACTTCCGAACCCTATCTAATTGAGTACAATGAGCACGTATGCGTCTCTGTGGCATGACACTGGCGCTCACTGGACTCAGCACGGGTCATCGTCTAAATCTAAAACGGCGAACTGCTATGGGTGTTACTACCTTAAGAAATGGCCGGGGTCATTGAACAGAATATCTAAGAAGAAAAGTCTTTCCCCCAAAATTTTGAAACTCTTGTAACCACTTGGGAACACAAGGTGTGCTATCGTCCTGGGTAAGACGTTAAACTACATCCGCGTCTTGGGTAAGACGTTAAACTATGTCCAGCAGTAAGAAGAATTAAGAAGTCGGGAGATTTTAAGGAGCATGGAACCACCTCTTAATTGCTGGTGTTCCCAGGTCCACAATGACCCGGGGTGGTAGCACCTGTTAGGGTTCCAGCTATGGGCAAATAGTTAACTATTACCAGCAATACTTTTTTTTTTAAATTATTACCAGCAATGCAATTTTGAAGGAAATATATAACCAGAAAAAGATTTTTTGACAAAACAAAATATTACCAGCAATAAAACTTTTTGTCGGCATTAAATAACCCATTGAGGTTGGTATGCCGTAAAACAAAATAAACTAAACCAATCTAAACCAAAGAATACATATTCTATTCATACGAATCTATCCTAAAAATGTTGTGGGCATTAAATAACCCATTGAGGTTGGTATGCCGTAAAACAAAATAAACCAAACCAATCTAAACCAAAGAATACATATTCTATTCATACGAATCTATCCTAAAAATGTTGTGGGCATTAAATAACCCATTGAGGTTGATATGCCGTAAAACAAAATAAACTAAACCAATCTAAATCAAAGAATACATATTCTATTCATACGAATCTATCCTAAAAATGTTGTCGTCATTAAATAAACCATTGAGGTTGGTATGCGTAAAACAAAATAAACCAAACCAATCTAAACCAAAGAATACATATTCTATTCAAACGAATCTATCCTAAAAATGTTGCCGGCATTAAATAACCCATTGAGGTTGATATGCCGTAAAACAAAATAAACTAAACCAATCTAAATCAAAGAATACATATTCTATTCATACGAATCTACCCTAAAAATGTTGTCGTCATTAAATAAACCATTGAGGTGGATATGCCGTAAAACAAAATAAACCAAACCAATCTAAACCAAAGAATACATATTCTATTCATACGAATCTATCCTAAAAATGTTGTGGGCATTAAATAACCCATTGAGGTTGATATGCCGTAAAACAAAATAAACCAAACCAATCTAAACCAAAGAATACATATTCTATTCATACGAATCTATCCTAAAAATGTTGTGGGCATTAAATAACCCATTGAGGTTGGTATGCCGTAAAACAAAATAAACCAAACCAATCTAAACCAAAGAATACATATTCTATTCATACGAATCTATCCTAAAAATGTTGTGGGCATTAAATAACCCATTGAGGTTGGTATGCCGTAAAACAAAATAAACCAAACCAATCTAAACCAAAGAATACATATTCTATTCATACGAATCTCTCCTAAAAATGTTGTCGGCATTAAATAACCCATTGAGTTTGATATGCCGTAAAACAAAATAAACTAAACCAATCTAAACCAAAGAATGCATATTCTATTCATACGAATCTATCCTAAAAATGTTGTCAGCATTAAATAACCCATTGAGGTGTTGATATGCCGTAAAACAAAATAAACCTAAACTTAAACCAGGCGTGCTAAGCTTAGATGTGCGGGTGGTGCAATGGTTAATGGATCGGAATTGTTAATCAGAGAGCCGAGTTCCAATTCCAGTTGGGTTCGTTATATTCACTTACGCGCAAATACCCTTGGGAAAGGTATGGATTGATCTCTTTTCCTTCCAGGTTAATTAGTAAGACCTGTATCACTAAATCTTTATTATCTCCAAAAAGTAAATTCTTACAATCTAAAAATATTTACTGGCAATAAATAACCTGCAAAGTGTTGATAAACCGTAAGAAAATGAATCAATCAATCGATCGATCTCATTTTGGCTATCCTAGCTTTGGAAAGTGCCTGAAAACCGTACCACGCGTGAAATTTCGGTAGACGGAACTATCTGGGACCGTTATCGAGGCTTTGAGTGTACTGGCCTGGTTCAGACTGTTCATCATGCCAGATAATACGCTCTCTCCCTGAAACTGTAACTAAGGTCCGCTCAGAATAGTTGCAGTATAAACCACATGTGGGGCGCTGTGGGTGTTGAACAAACGGAACTGTGCCTGGTGCTTTGGATAAGATTTAGTCTGATACTTTGCTACAAACGGCTTTAATTCTGAACCCTGGTTAGGTCTTTATTTTTATTTTATTTTTCTTTCATTTTTATTTTTCTTTGTTTTTTTTTTTTCTTTTTCGAGATATTCAAACATTTAATATTTTTAAAATATTTATTATAAGTCAACATTGGTTGAATAAAGTCATGCTTCCACAAAACGAAATTTTTCTCATACGATTAAATCACTAAATTTATTCTGATGAACACATAAAATTTATTATTACGAAAAGTCCTCACGAGCCACAATTGGTAGTCAGGCCATATTTTGCGCACGCGTGGTCAATATCACTACTTACTAAAAATGATACAAATAAGTATATTTTTCTTCCTTTTCTTACCATCATTTTACCCTAAGCAAGCCAATAAAGCTACTAGAACAAAAGACGTTACTGAGTGCCAGAGAATATGAAAAAAATACTATTACGAAGAGAGGACAATAAAAGAATAAGAATTAAGAAAGCAGAAGATAACGATTGACATTACCTTTACACTTTTGAAGATCAAAATTGACTGTGAAGCAAAAAGCCAGAAGAGAGTTCCGCAAGCATGAAGAGCGATAGAAGAAACTGTTAGCATAGAACTTACGGTTACATCGAGCCATTTCAATTGGAAATTGATGAGACCTTGCCGCCAATCTAGTACTGCGTTTAAATTCATAAAGTCTCGGTATCATAGAGGAAAGTTCATCAGAAAAAATACCATGAAATTATTTATAATAAAATATAGAGAGAAAAGACACAGAAAAGCTACGTTACGGTGATGGGATAAGTGACTGACGCCGAGATGCCAGGTCAGGACCTAGCATCTTCTTTGGATTGCATGAAGGAGCTCTAAATACAGGATGTCCATAAATTTCGTGTGCACTTAAAAAAATTTATAACTTTATTTGTATTTGCGATAGAAATAATCTGTAAAAAATGTTATAAATTTTAATGTACCTAGTTTTAAGTATAGCTAAAATAACTAATGTGATTTCAGGAAATTACTGTAAATCAGTTGACAAATGTTTTCCGTGAACTGCAAAATCGTATTACCCTTTGTATTGCTAATGATGGAGGACATGTGGAAACTTAAATAAAATTTCAATAAAACCTTAAAAACATATAGATTTTCTTCTTTCTAATCCTTTTTACAAATTATTTCTATCGCAAATACAAATAAAGTTATGAATTTTTTTAAAGTGCACACGAACTTTATGGACACCCTGTATATAAAAAAACGACCAGATGTGGCATATTCAAAGCGAGGACGATAAAGTGATATGTTATATTAGACATAAAAATGTAAATGTATTCATACGCATCATTATAGGGATTTGCCTAATTTTATATTATTTATTTTTTATATAATTTTATATTATTTTTTTTTATATAATTTTATATTATTTTTTTCCATTAAATATCGTTTTCTGTTTTTACGATAGAGTTTATTATTATTACTTTATTTTTTTTTTAATTTATTCCATTGATAAAATAATTTCATATCTAATTTGTACAACCCGGTTATTGACTCTTGGTTGGCGTTTGATGTCAAAATGATGATTAAAAAACCTAGCATTAACTCCACAAAGCCAGGTTTCATTTTTAATAACAACCTGGCTTGAATAAGTCTACATTGATTCCAGGAAGAGAACAAATCTTTTGTCTCTTTGCGTTTTATCAGCGACACACATATGTCTTTCCAAATGACAAGAATAAACATGGATTTATAGATCTTTGCAGTCCGGCAGAGGTTTGCTTTCGCGCAGCCGGGAGGAAGGAAGGTTCTAGAGCAGAGGGCAATGAAGAGACGCTATGACGTCAGTGTGAGGGATCGTATGACGCAATTCGACAATTTGGTTTGTGTTCAAATACGCTCGCTCGCCCTGGTATCAGATTAAAGAAGTTTCCCTTTTTTCTTTCCTCTTTTTAGTCGTCCATTCACCTTTTACAAGCACACGCACAGCGCGTTTCATGTCGCTCAAAGAGGAATTCTTTTTTAGCAAGCCGACCAATATAGACTTTCCTTTCTCGTTTTTGTACAGACATACAAACATATATATCTCTTGAACTTAGATGTAGAATTAATACAAGTAAAAGATTTGTCAATTAACTGATTGCATCCCGACTTTTGCAGACGGACCCATCCGTCCATGCGACAGGGCCGGGGTGGGGGAGTGGTATCAACAATTGACTATATATATATATATATATATATATATATATATATATATATATATATATATATATATATATATATAAATTCAAGCGATTTATCGTACACCTGACATGCGGATCTGTGAAACTTTTAGTTGTAAAATAATTTTTTAAACTTATTTATTCATTCAGTTTATATATATATATATATATATATATATATATATATATATATATATATATATATATATATATATATATATATATATAAGGTTAATGGTCAGAGTTGAATCAGACCAGGAAACAGTAGTATAAAAAGTGCTCAATACACGTGTGACAAAATAAATGTAAAAATAAGATGTAGAGCTTTAAACTTTAAAAATTAGGAGATCGGACAGAATACGCGACCTTGGTTTCGACCACACGGTCTTATCAGGCTAATTCTATCAACTGACCATCCAAAGCTTTATTTAAAGAAAAAAAAAAGAACGCTGCATTATCATTTTTCAAAAATAAATAAAAAACAAGCGCATGATGGTCAAACGCACAAAGTTGAATGTAATAGAAAGAAGGGAGGCAAGAAAGAAGAAAGAAAAGAAGAAGATGGATGAAGAGAACAAGAGAAAAGAAGAAAGCAATTGTATCTTAAATGTATAAAGAAAAGAAGTCGAAAAGAAAAGCAAGTGTAACGTAAATTTAAGAAAGGGTACCTTGTAAATATAGGGAAGTGTCGGAGGAAGCAAACGTATTATATAAATAATTGGGGTTTTAAATTACATTTTTTTTATCCAGCCTCATATTCACATAATAAAATTTTTTTGATATGAAGGCAAGGACTTAAGTTTTCAGATCTCTCGTTTAAAAGTTTTTTTGGATCTGGAAATATCATAATTGCTAATTTCTCATGTTTACAAAGGTAGCAAATGCGGGTATGATTGCTGTATGGTTTGACATTTTTAAAAATTATCCACCTTACGAACGGGTCCCTGTTGTTTATTTTTTTTAGATTCCCCCATAAGGCTAGCAAGTTTGGTGGAGTATCTTAGATTTTCTAGCTTAAAAAAAGATCTATGATTCTACCATTTACGCTTAAAAGAACCTTCTGTACAACCTATATAAGTTTTATTTTGACCATTAATATAAGTTACTTCTGCTTTTTATATGGCTTCTGTTTTACAACCTCCATTTAATGGACATCTATTCTTATTTCTGCAGTTGCATAAATAACTAGTGTTATTTTGCTGCACGTTAGTTTTGAGATTTCTAGTATTTTGTCTATTTATTATTGTATCTAAATTACTAGTGCAACTGTAGCTTAATTTAACCGTATTTTTATTGAATCTCTCTCTCTCTCTCTCTCTCTATATATATATATATATATATATATATATATATATATTTATTATTAGAAGAAAGACATATAAAACAAATTGTTTTATGAAGCACACGTAGACTCTTTCTTCTAATTATATATATATATATATATATATATATATGCATGTATGTATGTTTAATATGCACACCACCTGTGACACGAAACACGTTAAGTCGGCAGTCCAGCTCCTGCCAAACACGCTGTAGCGTGTCTGATAAAAAATTATATGTCATAGAAAAATTATAATTTCATGGTATGCTATATTTAAAGGTAAAAGTACTCAATATCAAATATAGAGTGTGTGTAAATACAGAAGTAGACACTGCAGGCATGTCCGAGTGGCAACAGTCTGTTTCATGTTTGAACGCCATCTTAAGGGAACACACACACACAAACATATATATATATATATATATATATATATATATATATAGAGAGAGAGAGAGAGAGAGAGAGATAGTGAGAGAGAGAACGTGTCTGTGGACATAGGAATCAACGCTGCATGGTCCCTTCAAACTTGCTGCGGATGCCATTTGTTCTGTGAAGCCATTTTTCGACGATGTGCCTGTGATTATGGCTAACAGTACGATCACCGTTCTTCGTCAACTCCTTGTTGACAATGTTGACAGGCTATGTTAGAAGAAAATGAAGATGAAGAGGGCGTGTCAGCATCGATTCTTGCGCCTGTTTTACATTCAAGAGACTCGCGAAGAGTACAAAAAAATACGCTGCTTGCAATAGCCAAAAAAACTAAAATGTACAGAAGGAAACAAAACACTGTCAATTCAAAAACTGTGAATAAAAAACAATCGTATGAAAGACTTCAGGGGGCAGATCAAAGTACTGACTCATAAATCAACATGGCAGCCGACGTGAAACCTAACTCGAGAATCTGAGTCACCACGAAGACTAGCAGAAAACAAAACAAAACAATGCACTAAGAAACAACGTATATAACTGCCAAGATAAATAAAAGACAAACAGAATTAATAAATGTATATTTTTGCTTCAAAGAGTCAAGGTAGAGTGATGGATAGCGGCTCGGATTGAAGAATTGGAGAACCGAGTTCGAATTCCAGTCGAATCCATTGCATTCTTGTTTATGGGTAACAATTGAGGAACAGTGTGAAAAAGACCCCATTCACGTTCACACGTGACAAACTAACTCTCTGACAAACTACAATTTAGCCCCCTTCTTTCCCTCTCACTTCGCATGATTTTGCGAGGGGGGAGGGTGTGGTGAACTACAAAAAGAACCAGTCCCTACGGCGACACAGTTCACAATAAGATCTACCCTTGGGAAAGGTATAAATCCTTTTTTTTTTCCCACTCCCCCAAGCTATGGATACCGGGTTCTGTAGTCTTGGATGGTAACTGATCTACTGCAGAAAGAAATGGCAACCTACTGCCGGAAAAAATCTGCCTCGTTAGTCATGTATCGAAAGATACGTGATCGCCTAAGCGTGTATCACGCACGAACCATAACTGACTGATACTTTTTGGAAATAAAGATTAGAAAGTCAGCTGCATAATTAGCGAATATACTAACACTATCCCCAGGAATAAAATGTAACGATATTAACGTTGGGGCGTCGACACGAGACTAACACGAGACTAACACGAGACTAATGTCTCACATTTAACATTACATTAGCATTTGATTCAACTCTTCATTTTCGTCAATTTCGGTCAGTGTGTGGCCTCTCATCTGACAACAGTTTCTTACATTCTCGTCTGCGATGTATGTGACTGCCTGCCTCCTCTCAGGATTGTATAACTCCCTGTAATACGATTCTTGCCCAGGTACAGCTATGTCAACCACGTGTTGTACATGTCGACAGGAGATCGCCTGATAGGTCAAGTCTATTCTGGTATGATCTGGGTGAAACATATATTACAAGTACAATAATTCGCATAACAATGGGGGAGAAGGTCATCACCCAGGAACTATGCAAATGACTACATTCTACCAATGCAAGCCAATGATATAACACTATATGGCGACAAAGATGAGGACAATAGTCCGAATAATGTAAATAGTGTACATAATACCTCATCTCAGAAATATAGACAGATACTAAAGGGCCGAAACGTTGTAATAAATATGGCGGCAAAGATGAGGACAATAATCCGAATAATGTAAATAATGTACATAATACCTCATCTCAGAAATATAGACAGATATTAAAGGGCCGAAACGTTGTAATAAATATGGCGACAAAGATGAGGACAATAGTCCGAATAATGTAAATAATTTCTTTATTTAATTGTTTGAAATTTCGAGAAATTCTTTTTTGTCGTGTTTAATTTTTATATTAGTTATAAGGAAAAGTCATAGGAGAATTTAAATCATCATTTTTATTTATTTATTTATTTATTTATTTTTTCCTTTTTGTCAAACAGGAGCCCCAGTTACAGAAAATCTGCTCAGAATCGTAAAATTAAAAAAATTCAATAAAACTAAGTTATTATTTAACTAGAAAATCTTTTATGAATAAAATATATTATGGACTCATTTGTCTTACGAAAAAAAATTTTTTTTTTTCGATGAATAATGAATTTTCCCAATAATGTAAAAAAATGTGGCACATGAGGAGGCACATAGTTAGAGCTCTCAGATTGATTGGGAAATGTTCCGATAGACTCATTGAAAGGATTCCTGGTAACCCCTTAAAGAAATGAAAAAAAAAAATTATATTCACAAGTGCAGCTCACACATTACGAAGAGCTTTGTGAGGATCTATTATCCACGAACATACATACATACAAAAATACAAATCACATACAATGCCAAGCATTCATTGGTTAATTAATCACCACTACGTTATTATAGACAATTTACAAATCGCAGTAATGCGACAATTTTGTAATCGCTCTATTTTTAAGTAGTCAATTTTGTGCACTTTTGGGAGAAACGGATCACAGAAGCTTTCTTAAGTCTCCCCAAAGATCGCTCGCTGATTGGTCGATGCCAACCAATCAGATCGTTTGCACATGAAGAATAATTCTTCCCGCGCAGCGATTTGAAACCCACAGTCGCTTATTTAAGATAAGGTCTTTTTCATCTCATTAGTGAGAAATCCAACTGCCAAACGAATCCACGACAGTTGAAACCATGCGCCAACTTTCTCACTCACACACACCACTCACATGCTGAACATACCTTGTATACACTCACATAAACTCTTCTTACACAGCAATATCTTTCAAGAACAATCATTACAAGAGACTCTCATGAACATTCTTCCAGTGAACTTTGGAACATTAAAATAACAGATAAGGAGAGACAACTCTTGGTTAATTCAACCTTTTCTTACTTAAATGCATGCTTTACTTCACATCGTTGTTTGATATTGTACATCTTGTTAAATATATATTTTATGTGTAACAATGTCTTTTGGTTATCCTTTTCTGCGTCAGCCGTTTCCGAATCTAAAGTTAACTTAATGTGGTGAAGTCCGCCACAACTTTATCTATGTAAAATGTGTGTGATCTTTGTTTTGTTTTTTGGGTTTTGGGGTTTTTTGTATTTTTTTTTTTTTCATAAAAATGATCAGTGGAAAATGTCATGAAGCCATGTCTGATCATAGGTCTCTGGTTGGGGCCCGGAAGGAAATGTGTATAGAGCAGAAATCAAAGATAATAATAATAATAATAATAATAATAATAATAATAATAATAATAATAATAATAATAATTAGGAAACTGAAAGAAACTGGTATGAACACCACCCAAACCCGGTTACGGAGATAGGACCTGTTACAATTCTATGGGACTACACAATACACACTGACAGAACAATCAAGGCCAA
>OZ010596.1:90956869-90959369 GCA_963932145.1 Acanthosepion lycidas
AACCTGTTTCAAACTCAGTTTGTTCATATCTATCTATCTATCTATCTATCTCTACTATTGAATTTGTCACACATTTTATTTTATATTTCGAAACTTATTTTCTCTATTCTTCCGTTATTTGGTTGAGTCATAAGTAATTTCCGTTTGCGAGAACCAATTATAATGACGACTCCATCAACCTTTCGACTATTCATACATGGCAGTTAAAAACAAATGTAGAATACAATAAGATACGTCAGTTTTTGTTTTTATGTTTCACGTATACACTCTAGCTAATTTTATCTAGATTCTTTTTCTTCATGTTTCCATCATGTTTTAAATCTCCCCCATTCTGATAACAGAAGATCTCCTAAAAATGGTGAAACGTTGTAAGGGTCTGGACGCAAACGGAAACAAAAAGAACAAGAAATCTAAACGAAATTGGCTAGAGTGTATGCTTAAAACACTTTTAAAAAATCGAAATTTAAAATTCCCTGCGCCTCTTGTCCATGCGCATGCGTAGTCTCATCAACGTAAATAAAGCCAGTCTGACGATGTCCTAAGGAACGAAACGCGTCACACGAAAGCTTTTTCAACTTTGTAATTGTTGTAACCGAGGGAAGGTTACCGAATAGAATAATCGAACGAAGGTTGGTAATGAACGATAATACTTAAGACAAGAACAACACATATAAGATTTCCCAGTAGTGCGTAGAAGTAGTCAACTGCTATAAGTGAGTCAAGTGAATTCTACAACAAATCTCTAACTGCAGACTGCAAATGGTATCTACCAGCTGCCCCATGCAGTCAGATGTGGCACAAAGCCGAATTTAATGTGGGGTTCCCGAGCCCGTAGGCTCAGCCAAAAATTACCCATAGACCCCGTATAAAACAGGCTCGGGTAGGTATTTCCCGAGACGAGCCTCTGCCCTTCGGCATAGCCCCGTATGGGTATGCTCCCTTTATTGATTTATTTAATTTATTTTGTTTAAAGGTTATTTTTATGGATACTCATATTCGATTAGAAGCCCAACATCTACCATCATGGGTATTCGAGAAATCTTGTCAATATAAATGTAAAAGACAATAGGAAAACTGTAATGGTAACCGACGCGTTTCGTTCAATGTGGATTTTTCAAGGCAAAAACTGAATGAATTTATTAAACAAAGTAAATAATAATAACATATAATAATATTTTTAAAATCCAGATATTAAACTAGACTGTACTAGTTCCACCTGCCATGTTTAATGGATGCTAGTTATTGCCTGTTAATTTCCCTCTGAAGGTTCTCCACTGCCTTAGCCGGGTATTGAACTCACATTTTTTGGGTACTGTCACTGGATCTAACTTCATCCACAGTGCCATGTGTCAGTGTATGAGTTTCTGGGTATTTTAAACCTAATGTCTTCAGCAATCATTTTTTACCAGTGCTCATATTGCAATTTTGCTGATATCAATTCATGTTTTTATCAGAGCTTATATTGCAATTTTTGTTGTAATAGATATGGCAACTAAGATGAGGACAATAGTTCGAATAATGTAAATAATGTACATAATACCTCATCTCAGAAATATAGACAGATACTAAAGGGCCGAAACGTTGTAATAAATATGGCGACAAAGATGAGGACAATAGTCCGAATAATGTAAATAGTGTACATAATACCTCATCTCAGAAATATAGACAGATACTGAAAGGCCGAAACGTTGTAATAAATATGGCGACAAAGATGACGACAATAGTCCGAATAATGTAAATAGTGTACATAATACGTCATCTCAGAAATATAGACAGATACTGACGAATTAATTCTATATTAAATTAAATGCTAAATACAGTGTACCGTATGCGTAAAACAAGGCGGCAAGTTGCTATGTAGTGGCCCTAGCGGTCCCATTATAGTTTTTATTAAAAAAACAAAAACAAAAAAACTATTAACCTAGTAACAAACTGGATGCTATTTTAACATGTATGAAAAGTTTCATCAATATTGGAATGGGAGACTTATGAATGCCTTTGTCACAGTTTTTTGTGCGCGTACAGGTCGAGAACTCAGATTTGTTCAGACAAGCAAATAAAAATTGCCATCTCCATGGAGA
Source organism: Acanthosepion lycidas (assembly GCA_963932145.1). Classification (NCBI taxonomy): domain Eukaryota; kingdom Metazoa; phylum Mollusca; class Cephalopoda; order Sepiida; family Sepiidae; genus Acanthosepion; species Acanthosepion lycidas. The sequence goes on from OZ010596.1 coordinate 90,958,951, forward strand.
TCGTATTCAAAGAAAGATTATGCTGAATTAATGTGTTAACTAAAGATTCAATCTAGAAAATAACCTGCGATTCGTTGAGATGTTGTTCCCTCGATTTTTTTAAAAATCGAACAAAGATCGATATCTGTCCGGAATTTTAAGCTTTATAAGAGTTATTATTTCGTAACACTTGTATCCTAATTTCTAAAAGGTTTGCAAGACAATTATTTCACTTGCTTAAACACAATGATAAACATGTAAATAGCGTTTCGCGATCTAAGAGTGGCTAGCGATCCAATTATAGATTTTTTTATAAAAAAAACAAACAAACCCAAAACCAATTAGCCTCGTGACGAACTGGATGTTAGTTTAACATGCATGCAGTTTCATTAGATTGGTTCACGGGTTTAGGCGGCAACTTGATTCAGACAGACAAGCAG
>OZ010596.1:90961869-91064369 GCA_963932145.1 Acanthosepion lycidas
TCTGTCTTTCTCTCTCTCTCTCTCAACTCTTTCTCTCTCTATCTGTCTCTTCTCTGTCTTTCTGTCTATCTGCTCTGTATTTCTCTCTCTCTGCTCTGTCTTTCTCTCTCTCTGCTCTGTCTCTCTCTCTCTCTCTCTGCTCTGTCTTTCTCTCTCTCTTCTCTGTCTTTCTCTCTCTCTCTCTCTGCTCTGTCTTTCTTTCTCTCTATTTTCTGTCTTTCTCTCTCTCTCTCTCTGCTCTGTCTTTCTTTCTCTCTTCTCTGTCTTTCTCTCTCTCTCTTCTCTGTCTTTCGCTCTCTCTCTCTCTCTCTCTCTGCTCTGTCTTTCTCTCCCTCTCTCTTCTCTGTCTTTATGTCTCTCTGCTCTGTATTTCTCTCTCTCTCTCTGCTCTGTCTTTTTCTCTCCCTCTCTCTGCTCTGTCTTTCTCTCTCTCTCTCTCTCTCTGCTCTGCCTTTCTCTATTTTGTTCTTTCTGATAACTATTCTCTCTCTTTTTATTCCTACGCATTTTGTCGCCATTCTGTGCCTACTCCTTCTCTTACGAACTTCTCTTTTTCTCAACAAAAAGACGAACCGGATAACTTCTTTCGCTCGTTTCTTCAACCTCTTCTTCCCTTCGGCGCCTTTCTCTTGTTCTATCGCATCTTGACCTCCTTAATCACTATCTCTCCCCCTGAGCTGCGTTATTAGCAGACACAAACTTCGCAGTCATCAATATTTACTAAGCTGAGCTGAGCTGAGCTTAGCCTAACCTCGCAGAAGATCACAGCTGTTGATTATCCAGTCCGAAGAATGACTTCACCCAGCAAGACATGTGTTTTAATACTGAAACCATAATATGCAAAATTTTCTTCTTCTTCTTCTTCTTCTTCTTCTTCTTCTTCTTCTTCTTCTTCTTCTTCTTCAACAGGACGTGGGCGATCAAAGCTCTTCACAATTTGCCTGTCTCTTGTTCTAAATAATTCTTAACCCTTGACCATCACTTTTTACATGCAACGTACACTGAAGCAAACCAACCTCATTCCCAGCGCATTCCATTGGTAAGAAGGAAGTTCTATTCAAAGAGTTTCTTCTTTAGAACATACTCCCAAAAGGATGCTTCTTCGATCGCTACAAGCTTCAAGTCTAGGATCAGCCGTTATCTTTGACTTTAACTCAATCTAATTTTAATAATTATATTGAGGTTTTCGGCTCTCGTTTTTGAAACGTGAGAACTCTTATGTAGCGAAGGAATCATATTTTTTTAAAAAATAATTATAATTTAAGATCTATTTCTGTATGGAGCACTGTTTTTTAAAAATAAAAACAAAAATACTAAAGAACTGCGGATTATTTACCTAACGTGTTCTTTCCTATTTTTCTACATATCCACACACACACACACACACACACACACACACACACACACACATATATATATATCCTCATAATCCGCACTTCTTACGTTTTTCTATGTTCAAAAAACAACCCTGTACAGTAACCTTCGACTTTGTATTAAATGAACAATTTATTAAAAATAAAGTTCGAATTCAACGTGAAATCTTAGTTTCGTACAGGACAAGGCTATAGTCGGAGAGAAATCGGCTACAAAAACAGTCTTACTACACTTCAAAGTGGAGCCCACTTCCAAATTGAGCCCACATGCCTACCTTAAAAAGCGGCATCTGGAAAACCTAGCTTTTTTTTGCTTTTTTTTTTTTTACCTAGGCCTGAACTTGATCCTAGACACACTTTTACCAGTAGAAAACACACATCTCGCCGTTTTTATTAATATTTTTGTTGCTTGAACGAAGTCTGCATCTACGAGACGAGATAGTGGGTGCTTCTTTGAACTGTTGATAGATTGGTTTACTTTTTACGGTTTATGAACCTTTTACCGGTTATTTAAAGCCATAAAATATTTTTAGATTGTAAGATTTTTTGTGGGGGGGGGGAATAATGTTCTACTGATACAAGCTTTACTAATTAACCCATAGGTGGGGAAGTAGAGGTGGATTCATACCTTTCCTTAAATGAATATAACAAAATCAACGGGAATTGGAACTCGACCCTTCGATTAAAATTACACCAACCACACATCCAAAATTACAGCACCTAGTATTCCATAGCGGTCACCCATCTAGGTACTGACCAGGCTCGACGTTGCTTAACTTCGGTCATCGTACGAGAACCCGAACTGATGTTTGAACGTGATATGGCTGTTTATAGTCTGGATTTTAATGGTTGCAGCACCTGTTCTTCCCTAGCGGCCACCTATCTAGTTATTGGCCAGGCTCGGTGTTGCTTAACTTGATGATTCTACAAGAACCGGTGTTTCAACGTGATATGGCTGTTTGCTATCACTTCTGGATTTTAATACTTACAGCTCCTGGTATTCTCTAGCGGTCATCCATCTAAGTATTGACCAGGCTTAACGTTGCTTAACTTCGGTGATCCCACGAGAACCGGTGTTTCAAAGTGATATGACCGTTTATTGTTATTTCTGGATTTTAATGCTTACACAACCTGATATTCTCTAGCGGTCACCCATGTAGGTACTGACCAGGCTTAACGTTGCTTAACTTCGGTGATCCAACGAGTGTTTCAACGTGATATGACAGAACAAGAGTTATTTCTGGATGTTAATGCTTACAGCACCTGGTATTCTCTAGCGGTCACCCATCTAGGTACTGACCAGGCTTAACGTTACTTAACTTCGGTGATCCCACGAATACCGGTGTTTTAACGTGACACGACAGTTTATTGTTATTTCTGGATTTTAATGCTTACACAACCTGGTATTCTCTAGCGGTCACCCATCTAGGTACTGACCAGTCTTAACGTTGCTTAACTTCGGTGATCTCACGAGAACCGATGTTTCAACGTGATATGACAGTTTATTGTTATTTCTGGATGTTAATGCTTACAGCACCTGGTATTCTCTAGCGGTCACCCATCTAGGTACTGACCTGGCTTAACGTTACTTAACTTCGGTGATCTCACGAATACCGGTGTTTTAACGTGACACGACAGTTTATTAGTATTTCTGGATTTTAATGCTTACAGCACCTGGTATTCTTTAGCAGTCCCCCATCTAGGTACTGACCAGGCACGACCTCACTTAACTTCGGTGATCGTACGGGAACTGGTGTTTCAACATGATGTGACCGTATGTCTGTTTGTTAGGAGGGCTATCATCAAGAAAATAATTCCGATATCGACCGTCAGTGTTTATTTATTTATTTTAATATCGGTTTCGTTAACTGTGTTCATAATAATCGCCGATTTCCCATAATTTACAATTACTGTCAAAACAAATATTGATTTGGTTGCCAAGGCGTTTCCCTCGCCCTCCCACTCTTTACTGAAAACAAAGTATCATTTTTTTTTCTTTTCTTATGGACTTTTTTAAAAAATCGGAATTTGAGGAATGCAGAAACAAACCGAGTTGGGGAGGGATATGAGGCCAGTTTTGACGCCATTTTGTTCTCAGCCTCTGAAGAGAGAAAGAGAAAAAAAAAAGCACGTTCATCTTGACTGTCAGCCAAGATCCAATAATATTCGTTTCACTTAAACAAATCAAGTGCAACAACTTCCGAATATAGCAACAATTTCCCTCTAAGCTGAACTCAGACCGACTATGATCTATAAGCAAATAAATTGGTCTATTCAGACTTAACAAGAAAAAGTCAAAACTAACGTCGACCACGCGTTCTAAATGTGGTCACTATTGATTGCGAAGATGGCATTTGGAGCGAAACTTTGAGCACAGGTTGAATTTTGTTGCTGATCGGGTAAAGACGAGACATTATAGACGTTGTTATTAAAACATAGGTCGTGTGCATGTGGTGTAACAGAGGCTTGGAACGAGAATTTGGCGAATAACATCCAATTTCCAGACGATATCGTTGCATTAACCTTCGCACAAATACTCTTGCAAAAAGTATGGATCCATCACTTCGCCCGCCAACTATGCATTAGATATGTTGTGACCAAGTAAATGGTTAAAGAAATAACAAAACAAGTGTTACAGAAATATCATATATTAAACAGTAAGTACAACAGAAGAGTATTACACGACTAGTTAGTGTCTGTCGGTTGACCCAGCGTTTAATCTATTCGACTGTTAATATTTAACAGCCCCCCCCCCACGAGGGATGCATGCAGCACAAGGCCGAGTTTACCGTGGGTTCTCCGAAATATTCCCTTTGAACCCGCCTAAACGGGATCAGGGACTGTTTACCTTCCCGGACGAAACTTTGCCCTGCGGCAAAGCTTCCTCCGAATTCCTCTCTGCCCCGGCAGTGAGTTCGACAGTTGAACAATCTGAGCGACTGTTGTATTTAACAGTCCCCCCACAAGGAATGTCTGTGGCACAAGGCCGAGTTTAACGTGGGTTTCTCCGATCCCGTAGGCTCGGCCAAAAATATTCCCTTTGAACCCGCCTAGATGGGTTCAGTTACTGTCTACCTCCCCGGACGAAACTTTGCCCGACGGCAAAGCCTCGTCCGAGTTCCTCTCTGCCGAGCCAGAGAGTTTGACAGTTGAACAATCTGTGCGGCTGTTCTTACAAGGCTTTCTCTCCTACAAATTTTATAGTAGGCGGAAGAGTCCAACATAGAATCTTTAGAGGGAGGACACCACAACAAAATAGTAAACTGGATTGTCTAGGAGTGGCTGTCAACCACCCTGTGAGAACATCTACTTTGAATTTTTAACCGTATTTGACCTTAGTGAGTACATACTTGAACTGTAACTCATGTCTGGTCTGCAATATAAACTAAAAGTTGGCTCCGTGGGTGATGCAAATGTGCAAGCTCAGAAACGAGAAGATGCCGAAGATGCGTGATGACACTGATTTGCAGCGTGCCTTCAAGTCGAAACAGCTCATCTCAGGGTGGGAAATAATTTATCACCCACGAGGCTGCGTAGACGCTTTTGAACTCTATCAAGACAACTAAGGTCTGGACAGTTCCATCCCAGATATGGCAGTAATATTTTTTTATTTTTTTTTTTTTGCTTTGTCTGATCTGGTTCTTCTAAAGGTCGAGTATAGTAGCAGGAATCAGATACTTACTGGAGCGGTCCAATGAACCGACCATTTTCCCAGCAACTTTAGAAACAGATCTGATAAATTGGTTCCACTTGAGGTCAGATCCTTTCACAATTACCATATATGGAATCAGAAGAACTGCCCCCGGGACAACTATCATAGCAAAGGGAGTCAGATACTTACTAGAGCGGTCCAATGAACCGACCATTTTCCCAGCAACTTTAGAAACAGATCTGATAAATGGGTTCCACTTGAGGTCAGATCCCTTCACAATTACCATATATGGTATCAGGAGAACTGCCCCCGGGACAACTATCATAGCAAAGGGAGTCAGATACTTACTGAAGCGGTACAATGAACCGACCATTTTCCCAGCATCTTTAGCAATAGATCTGATAAATGAGTTCTACTGGAGGCCTGGGGTGAGCTTGAGTCCGAATAGATTTTCAAGGCATGGAGCCTCCTTGAGTGAATACCCATCAATCATAATAGTTTAAAGTTCGGTTTTCGTAGTCTTACCAGTTTTTCTCGTGTTTTATTTGCTTTTTAGAAACCTTTTTGTAAAGAATTGCAATAATTTCTACCTTTGCTTATTTATATAATTTGATGATTCAAAGCGATGTGAAAATATTCCGAGAAAGAAAAAAATATGTTGACCTGCTATATTATATCTAATATCCTATATGTCAGTGAATGCTAGACAAATATGAGAACGCAGAGCGAAAGGTGCCTTATAGAGACTAAGCAAAATATTAAGAGACGGGAAAATTTAATTAGAAACAAAGAAAAGAGTGCAGAACTGCCATGCAATATGTAATCTCCTATATGGCAAAACTGGACAAAACTAAAGGCACATAGCGAAAGAGGCCTTCCTGAAACAAAGTAAAGTATTAAGAAACAGGAAAATGTTGTTAGAAACAAAACAAAGAAAGCTGAACTGCTATTTAATATCTAATACCCTATATGACAGTGAATTCTAGGCAATTTCTTAAAGAAAAATTTATGGCGATATTGATATGGCTGTACAGACAAATGCCAAGGACAAGACATATGAACAATATGAAAGTTTTAATGTGCATAGGAGCTACAAACCTATACTTACAATCAGAATGAGACAGTTGAAATTTCTGGGACGCATAATGAGGGAAGAGTGTTTGGGGAATTTAGCACACACAGGACATCGCGAAGACAAGAAAAGCAGAGGCAAACAGCGATTAACCGACATAACAAGTTTGTGGGTCACTCCGATGCGATGTAATGGTCAACAAGCTTGTCTCGCTAGATCAATCACGACTGAATAGTGAGTTCGATTCTCACTGAGTGCCCCTACTTTTGGCATTGTGCCACATTTAAGCTATGCTCAGAAAATCACCATGACGTGTTTGTATGAATGTATAGAAGAACAAGGACAAAGAGGGATGGTAAAAGACAGGAAGTCATGGAGAGCCATGATCGCCCAGGTCTTGAATAGACATGGCACATAAAAAAAAGACAGTTGATGAGCCAACTGTAGATCCTTCATCAAGATTTTGTTCTGAAACATCACAATCGAATTGTCTCAATATTTCTACCATTTTTTTTTCATCGGACTTTTTTTACACTTTTTTTGCCATCACATACATCAGAACTTTGATTGCTAGTCATCCCCAGGGGTAAATAGAGGAAAATTAGGTTAGGAATTTTACAAAATCTATGAACTGTAACAACCACTGCAGGACAGCGAATTAAGAGATAGTTGCGCACCTGTGACCATTCGATGTGACGAGCGTTCAAGTGTTCGCACGTAACTTTGTCCAAATAGGTGCATTATTTATGTTATTCGAGACTATTGTCCTCATCTTTGTCGCTATATTTATTACAACGTTTCGGCCCTTTAGTATCTGTCTATATTTCTGAGATAAGGTATTATGTACACTATTTACATTATTCGGACTATTGTCCTCATCTTTGTCGCTATATTCATTACAACGTTTCAGCCCTTTAGTATCTGTCTATATTTCTGAGATGAGCTATTATGTACACTATTTACATTATTCGGACTATTGTCCTCATCTTTGTCGCTATATTCATTACAACGTTTCAGCCCTTTAGTATCTGTCTATATTTCTGAGATGAGCTATTATGTACACTATTTACATTATTCGGACTATTGTCCTCAACTTTGTCGCCATATTTATTACAACGTTTCGGCCCTTTAGTATCTGTCTATATTTCTGAGATGAGCTATTATGTACACTATTTACATTATTCGGACTATTGTCCTCATTTTTGTCGCCATATTTATTACAACGTTCTCAAGGACACTTGTAAAAACAGCAAAAAAGAAGATTATTCTTTCAATTTTTTTCAAAAATCATTAAATATAAAACAGAAACACCATACCAAATATGGCAGCAATATTCAGTTCATGGATAAATGGTCGATTTATAAATGGACAAGATGGATTCTCTTGCATGATATTTTCTTATTTTCATTTACTTTTTACAATTTACTCTTGTAGAAATATTTAATGTATTTAAAGCAGTAATATTTACTTGATTTTTTAATGGAGGAGGCATTCTTAATCATTATTAATAACCATCAATCACAATTAGTACTACTTCTAAAGTACGTAAAAATAGTAACATTTTTTTTTGTCGTATATACAGTAATTTCATCTTAATTTCTCATTAAATGAACCATTGTCCGCCATTTTTAACCCCCACCGTATAATTTCTTCATCTTAATTTTAGTCGCTTTATTCAATACTAGTAATTTTTCTAGTACTAATATTATCTTGAATTTGTATTAGGTGACGCATCCATTACTATTAGTTTGGTGCAAAAATAATGACGTAATAATGTCGTTTTTTGACGTATTTTTTAACGTCAAAAAACGACATTATTACGTCATTATTTTTGCACCAACCTAATACTTTTTGAATAGCATTTCTTTCATCTTAATTTTAGTCGCTTTATTTATACGAGCGGCTTTTGTAGCAATAATATTATCTTGAATATTTATGAGATGAAGCATTAGTAGCTGTTATTGATATGTGATAAGTATTTTTTTTTTCATCAAAATTTTAGTTGCTTAATTTATATCAGTAGTTTTATTACTGGTAATATTATTGTGAATATTTGTTAAATGAAGCAATTTCAGCCATTATTTATTTTTACGGATATTTCTTTCATCTTAATTCCAGTTGCTTTATTTATTCTAGTAGTTTTAGTAATACTAATATTATCTTGAATTTGTATTAAATGAAGCATTGTCAACCATTATTAATTTTTAATTAGTAATTATTTCATCTTAATCCCACTTGCTTTTCATCAAAGGAAACCATCCCCTTAATATATGATCATTAGTGCACAATGCATTTAGAATTAAATGTTAGGTTGGTGCAAAAATAATCTCGGTTTTTGGCGGGTTTTTTAACGTCAAAAACCGACATTATTTTTGCACCAACCTAATAATAAGCACTCGGAGAGGCTAGAATTAAGTACGTCTATCTTACTGTGATAGCTGATTTTATCGATTGAACTGCGAGAAACCTACGACTGGTAGAAGCTTAAATATAACCTTATAAAACAATTCCTTATTTTTCGACGATGGCTCAGCGCCATATTTGATACTATCGTTTTTACGTATACTAGCAGTAAGAATAATAGTAATATTATGGCGAATTCTTATGAGATGAAGAATATTTGGTCACTAATTTTGGGCAAGTATTTCGTTCATCTTAACTAATTCTAGTTGCTTTATGTATGCTATGAGTTTTAGTAGCAGTAATATAATCTTGAATTTGTATTAAATGAAGCATTGTCAACCATTACTAATTTTTAACTAATATTTCTTTCATCTTATTCGAGTTACTTTATTTATATTAGTAGTTTTAGTAGTAGTAATATTATCTTGAATTTTTATAAGATGAAGCATTTTTAGCCATGATTAATTTTTGACAAGTATTTCTTTCATGTTAATTCTACTTCTAGTAGATTTCTCGAGACATGAAACGTTCGGATGTTGAACATTTGTGGCCAGTTAGATAATATAAAACAAGAGATGAGTAGGCTAAAAATCAACATCTTAGGTGTATATGAAACTAGATGGCCAAACAACGGACATTTTGTCAGTAATAATCCCAGAATTTTATACGCAGGCGGAGAGAAAAACGATAAAGGAGTAGGATTGAAATTAGTTCAAAAATTTAAGAAATGCATTGTGGGAAACTACCAATTATCCAAAAGAATTCTGGTAGTCAAGCTGAAAGGAAAGCCTTTCAACGTATCTATCACAATAGTGTATGTACCGACAGCACAAAATAGATTTACTTGACCCCCCCCCCCTCACTGAGTCAGATTGTGACACAAGGTCAGTTTTTAACGTGGGGACCCGAGTGTTTTCACTCGGATCGCTGGTCCAAGCTGGTCTTAGCTGGTCATAGCTTGTTCGAGCTGGTCAGAGCTGGTCTAAGCTAGTCATAGCTGGTCTAGGCTTGTCATAGCTGGTCCAAGCTGGTCAGAGCCGGTCCAAGCTAGTCGTAGCCGTAATACCACCAGCACAAGGACAGAGCTCTATGCCAGGTAAGTATGACAGCACAAAGTAAGGAAAAAGAAATCGAATCTTTCTACTCCATGCTGAACAATGCCACGGCTCATTGCAAATCGCAAGAAATCATAATTATCATGGAAGACCTGAACGCCAACGTAGACAGGGAGAGGGTAGGGGATATAGCCGGAAAATTCGGACAAGGAACCCGCATCTAACGTGGAGAAAAATGGGTCCAATGGTACAATGACCAGGTAATAGCCAACACATGGTTCCAAGAACATCCGAGACGATTATAGACATGGAGAAGCCGAGATGGAGAAACTAAAAACCAAATTGACTGCATAACAATCAACAAAAGAATGCAATGGTTCACTGCACCTTCTATGTTGATTTTCTTTCACCTTCAACCAACTCTTGGAAACCTAAATGGTGATAAGGAATGGATGACGAAAGCAGATTTTATTTTATTTTATTTTATTTTTTAACAGGAAGCTACTAGATCCATGTGCCATGTTTAATGGATGTCAGTTATCAGCTATCTCCTGTTAATTTTCCTCTGAATGTTCTCTACTGCCTTAAACGGGTTTCGAACTCACACTCTTTGGGTCCTGTCACTGGATCCTAAACATGGCACGTGGAACTAGAACAGTCTACCCCAGTGAGCAAAATAAAGGGTTCAATTCGACATTCCAACCACTTGAAGAAGGCCGGAGCGTACAGCGGCCGAAACGTTGTAATAAATATGGCGACAAAGATGAGGACAATAGTCCGAATAATGTAAATAATGTACATAATACCTCATCTCAGAAATATAGGCAGATAAGGAAGGTACTTGTCCTGAACCTGTACGTTGGTGATGAATGTAGGCACCAATGCCATCATTATGAGAGATCAGCAAAAAAAGAAATTAAATTCTTGGATACAAGATAGATGAATATTATATTGAATTATTCATTTTTGGAAAAAAATATTACCAGCTATTCATTTTTGGAAAAATTATTACAAGCTATACATTTTTGAAGAAAAAATATTACCAGCAATAAAAGTTTTGTCGGCATTAAATAACCCATTGAGGTTGATATGCCGTAAACCAAACCAAACCAAACCAAACCAAACCAAACCAAAGAATACTTACGACAAAGAATACTTACGACAAAGAACAACACTTCGAATCCACAACAAGAATATAACACCACTGATAACACGAGGTTGCTCGATCTCCATGAAAGCGACAACAGTTACCGATTCGAAGCACAACTCAATGTAGTTTGATTTGATTAATGTGATAACATTATAAATCAACAATTAATTATATTATAATTATACAAATTACCCGCATTATTAATACACCGGCGATGTTTGCTCAGCTTGCAATAAATATTTCACGCTATCAAATAAGGAGATAAGGTGAACAGAAATCCTAAGTGATGTTGATTTTCTAAGTGTAGCTTAGTTGTGGCACCAAACCGAATGTATGGGACACCCAGTGAGAATCGAACTAATTATTCAGTCGCAATTAATCTACAAGACAAGTTTGCTAAACATTACACCACGTCGAAGTGCCCAAACGATTTTCTAACCCTAGCTTAGATATGTCACAAGACTGAAAGTCCGAGGCAACAAAGGAAGACTAAACGCACTACTCAGCCGTAATTGATCTAGCAAGTCAAGCTTGCTAGATCAATTACACCACATAGAAGTGCCAAATGATTTTCTTAGATATAGCAAAAGACCGAAAGTATGGGGCACCCAGTGAGGATCGAACTCAGGACTCAGTCGTAATTGATCTAGCGAGACAAGATTTCTAACCTTTACACCACGTCGAAGTGCCCAAGTGATTTTCTAAGCGTAGCTTAGATGCGGCACAAGACCGAAAGTGTGGGGCACCCAGTGAGGACCGAACTTACTAGTCAACTAACTAATCAAAGCCTGCTAAAGAAAGCCTGTGATATGTCATGTAAGGAAAACCTCGACATCTAGCGCCGATGAGAAATTCTTAACAATTTATGCATGAAATAGATTATGTCACTATTGCTCATCCATATTATTATGAACGTATCAATATTTTCTAATCTTAACTTGAACAGTACTTTAGGCCAAAATGAAAGAAAATGTGTGGTGAGGGGGTTGGGTTGAGTGAATCCTCTGTGAATGGTTAGCTTACCTTGAAAATCAGCATTCCAAATACTGTAATGATTACTTGAACTCGAATACAGACTACTGGCACTGGTGTGAAATACGCAAAATAACCAAAAACCACATGCATAAATGAAATGGTATCACAGTTGCCCATCCATATCTTAGGCAATAACAATATTTTCTGACCTTAAGTTAGGCCTTAAACAAGCCCCCATTCCCAAAAATAAAAAAAAATAAAAATAAAATTGTGTTGCTACAGTCCTTCAAGAGAAAAAGGGTTTCCTGCTTTACTTAAAAATCAGCATTCGAAATTTTAAACCTGTGTTCAAATGGCAGTGGTGAGGACGCAACTATACACCCAAATAATGAATGAGATTATATCACCGCTGCTCATCCGTAGTATTAAAGAGCTAGACGTAATATCTGCTCGCCATTACAGCGAGGACAGCTAAAAAAGAAAAGAGAGGTCTATGAGAAGAGCTAATATATGTAAAGGGGAGAACCCCTTCGAAAGAAGAGGTTACTTGCAGCTGTTGCGCATTACTCATCTCTCGCTTGAAAATCGATATCTAATTGCAATTATCTATATATATACTGGAAGATATTCGCATCTTAATAAGACTATGGAAGTGATAAATTGCCAGTAATGTTGTTATTTCATTTATTATTCGTACTCGCTCATATATTTGACTTTGTCCATATACAAACACAAACTCCTAACGACAAAATCTGCTAGTGTCGCGTGATATCGTTAAGACGCCCTCTATAAAGGCTATTGACGTTTCATCCTCGAAGATGTGGCCGATCTAAAAGCCTTCATCTGATGAAAACACACACACACACACACACAAACACATACATACATATGTATCAATTTAAAACGTTATTTTAGTGTATCCTTGTATTTGAGAAGGTGATCCGTTTATTTATTAAACAGCATATTTATTTATTTTCACCTACCGGCCTGAATATTCGAGAAATCTGTTCCTTCGTGGCCAAGCAGTAAGACGTACCAGGCTAAACGGTCGCTCCCTCTGCTCCGAGGGACGCAGTTTTGATTCCTGCACCTGCTCTCTTGAGAAGTATTATTAAAGAAACACTTGCACTCTCCAATGAAAAATAAATAAATACACTGGTTAATAAATGAACAAAGCGCCTAATCAAATATCACTATTCACTAAAAATAATGTTTCAAGTGATACAAATCTGCCGGATTAATAAAAAAAATTTCAATCTAAAAACCGAAACTATAAATAAGCAAAAAATAGTCATGTAATTTTTTAAAAACTTTTTGTTCTTTTAATATATGAAAAAAAAGAGAAATTATTTTGATTTATATTAAATGAAATAACAATTTATTGTTAATTATCATTTTGTTTAACCAGCATTTCTTCATCTTCATTACTGTTGCTCTTTGCTGAAAATATGAAGACCAGCATTCAGATTGCAAATGAAGACCGACCCTAGCGGGAATTAAACCCTAATCCCTTTTTCCCTTGGAAGCTGATCTTAGCAACTTCTCTTTTGAGCTACAAAAGCCAATGTTTGCCAAAAATCAAATTTAATGACACAGCATTATTCTTTACTTTCCTGAAAATGCTTTGTGCCTCCATTGTTGTGGTTTTGTTTACTCTCGTAGCATTAGAAGAAATATTGGCTAATCTTTCTTTTTTATTAATTTCATTACAAGGACTCAGTCATTCTATGACTGTAAGTAAACAATACGGAGACAAAATAAAGAATAAGCAACTGGCAATTTATACCAATGTCCGTAGAATGACGATCTGGGGAATTTTGATGACAAACAACTGAAATAGGACTCAAAAATTTACACCTAACTATATTTTTATCACTTTAAATATTATTTTTAATGGATACTTGTATTTGAGTATGTGCTCCGTTAAAAAGTATCTTTATTTATTTTTGTCTACTGGCTTGAGTGCTTGAGAAATCTTATAAAAGAAATACTTGCACTCTCCAATGAAAAATAAATAAATAAACAAAATACCCGCTCAGATACGAGTATCAACGAAAAATAACGTTTAAAATGATACAAATCTGTTGGATTAATAAAAATCCATTCTAAAAATGATCTGTGTTTACGTTTGGATATAAAGCTATGTGCAGATATGAAAAAGAAAAGCTCTGAGAAATCTGATGGAAGAAATTTATCTTGAAAGCATGTAATTGGCTCCATCCAGTCGCCAGCTCCTTCGTGGCCAGGTGGTCAGGCGTGCCGGTCTAAACGATGGCTTCCTCTGCCCTGAGGGACACTGGTCCGATTCCTGCCGAAGGTTGCAGATTTTTATTTAATGAGATTTCTCGAGTGTTCCAACAGGTACATAAAAAATATACTGTTTAATAAATAAACACAATACCTACTCAAATACGAATATCCAATAAAAATAACATTTAAATTGATACGAATCTGTCTGATTAATAAAAAAAAAAGTCCATTCTCTATATAGTTTTTCTAGTATTTTAAAATTTTTCCCTTTGGTAGTGAGTAAGAGAATGTAAAAATTATCCGCCGTATCTATTGTCCCAAGAGTTTTCGGTCACTTCTTTAGCCATCTTCAGGGGGTTCGTTATTAATTGTTATTGATTTCCTTTCACGGTTGTCTTTTTAAGATGTAGTTGTATGATGCCTATATAGTAGTAACGTTTATTCCGAGCTTCGCGAAAGGAACGTGGTTGTAATTCAAGTTTTTACTTTTATTTCCGTTGTTAAATAAACTGAGATTGATACTGGGTACCAGATGTGTATTGTGTTATCAAGTAAGTATCTGATTGATAACACGGTCAACCTTCCTAAATCGCAAAACCGAATACATCTTGCTGTCAGAGAAGTCCTCTACATAAAAAAAGCACACACATAAATATATATTATTCATATATATATTGTATTATCTCTTCTCGCTCCAGCTATGGGTTAAATAACAAAGTAGGCTTGGCTTTTTAGCTTTTGTTGACAACCAGTCTAGGAGACGAACAAATCTGAACTTAAATCCTGTTTGAAGGCTTTATGACATAACTTTATTATCAGTTCTTCGCAAAAAGTGTGGCTGCTTCGACACAAGCCATCACCGCTATAATCAAATTATCTGTGTTTTTAGTTTGTCGGTTCCGTTCTAAGAACTGAAGTTTTTGTCCCACATACATTGTAATCAACGTGACACCCCTAACATGATTATGACAATGTTATAACCTAGGGAAGGTTACTGAATAGAATAATCACACGAAGGCTGGTAATGAACGATAATACTTAGGACAAGAACAACACATATAAGATTCGCCAGCGGCGCGTAGAAGAAATAGGGTTCCGCAAGAGGTCGCTAGGGGTTCCATGAGAAATAGTGATACATAGGCTAATCCATTTTTGAGTGATTTTTTATATTCGTAAGTAAGTGGCACGGTGGAGTAATG
Source organism: Acanthosepion lycidas (assembly GCA_963932145.1). Classification (NCBI taxonomy): domain Eukaryota; kingdom Metazoa; phylum Mollusca; class Cephalopoda; order Sepiida; family Sepiidae; genus Acanthosepion; species Acanthosepion lycidas. The sequence goes on from OZ010596.1 coordinate 90,976,999, forward strand.
GATAGCTGCTGGGATTGAGGAATCAGAGAGCCGAGTTCGAATTTCATTCGAATCCATTACATTCACTTACGTGTTAATACCTTTGGGAAAGGTATGATTCCTCTTCTTTATTTATATGGGTAAATAGCAGGACAGCCCGGCAAATGATCTACCGCAGAAAGAAATGGCAACCTACTGCGGGAAAAAAATTTGCCTCGTCAAAAGATACATGATCGCGTTCATTACGCATGGCACATGACTGACTGAATTTTAGTGTATACATATGGCATATTGTTGGAAAATCCTTCGTTATTATATTAATATTATATTATAATAAAATATAAATATATTATAATAAAATATAAATATATTATATTATAATAAAATATAAATATCATATTGTAATGAAATATATATATTTATATATATTATATTATAATAAAATATAAATATTATATTATAATAAAATATAAATATTATATTATAATAATAAAATATAAATATTATATTATAATAAAATATAAATATTATATTATAATAAAATATAAATATTTTATTGTAATAAAATATAAATATATTATAATAAAATATATATGTATACATTATAATATATATATATTATATTAGAATAGAATATAAATATATTATATTATAATAAAATATAAATATTATAAATATTATATTATAATAAAATATAGATATATTATAATAAAATATAAATATTATTTAATAGTAAAATATAAATATATTATATTATAATAAAATATAAAAAAGATAGATATTACTAATGGAGTATAATAATTTTTATGCAGGGGTTTCCTGAGACATGAAATCAATTTCAAGGGTGGCACAAGAATAAAAACGTTGAAAAACGCTGGATTAGAGGGATAACCGACAGAGTGCCGTAAATAATCATCTGTTGCCGCATCATGTGTTCTGTATTGACTTAAAACCAAAAAGGCTTTTAAAAGTTCTATTATAGCGATGGCTATATTTTAATTTGGCATTTGTTTATTCCGTGTTTTCATGATTGATATTATGTACTTTCCCCTACATGAGGGGACCAGATTGCTTATGACGCAAGTTAGAAACCCTGATGACGGTAATATACCTGAATTCCCATACTTGTTTGATCTTGATATCCCCGTTAAGTTATTCATCCCTTCAGCTACTGATTTTGCTGACAATCGTACATTCTGTGGTTGTGCGGGTGATGAAATGCTACGTGGATGAGAATGAGAACCGAGTTCACTGCATTCACTTAAAACGTAAATTCCCTTGGTAAAGAGATTAATCCATTTCTTCTCCCCCAGCTATGGTTTAAATAGGACAGATTAGGTTATATAACCTCGGTTGGCAACCATTCTAAAGATGATGGCTCGATAAAAAACACTGATCTCCTCCAGTAGCCTGTGCCACTTGCCGGGCCATAAAAATCACAATGACTGAAATTCTTCAGTTGTGTCATTTGTACATTCTGCCGCACGTGAAGATGGAGTTTCTCATTAACGCATTCTGTATTATTATAGATAAGAGTTCAGCAAGATGCGCAGAGGGAGATAGCGAGCAACCTACCTAACGAGCTGGTGGAAAGAGCTGGCAGAACAGGAATAGAAAAAAAAAAGCCAAAGGATAGGAAGACGTAGAGATCGGCCACCTCCTGAAGACTGTATTCCAAAAATCAAAATTATAATTACTAATATTACTGATCTTCAAAATCTTTCATTAAATGAATTTAATGTCATTTTCACAAATAATACCAATGTCAACTCTAAACGTTCTAATCCTTTAGGGAATTGTGACAATTATGATGCACAAACATCACAGTTTTATGTTGACTATATAACAATCACATTATCCTGTGGGTTAACTTGCCATTGTCTGGTCAAAATTCTATTTGGGCCGTACATTATTCGGACCATTGTCCTCATCTTTGTTGTCATATTTATTACAACGTTTCAGTCCTTTAGTATCTGTCTATATTTCTGAGATGAGGTATTATGTACACTATTTACATTATTCGGACTATTGTCCTCATCTTTGTTGCCATATTTATTACAACGTTTCGGCTCTTTAGTATCTGCCTATATTTCTGAGATGAGGTATTATGTACACTATTTACATTATTCGGACTATTGTCCTCATCTTTATCGCCATATTTATTACAACGTTTCGGCCCTTTAGTGTCTGTCTATATTTTTGAGATGAGGTATTATGTACACTATTTACATTATTCGGACTATTTTCCTCATCTTTGTCGCCATATTTATTACAACGTTTCAGTCCTTTAGTATCTGTCTATATTTCTGAGATGAGGTATTATGTACACTATTTACATTATTCGGACTATTGTCCTCATTTTTGTCGCCATATTTATTACAACGTTTCAGTCCTTTAGTATCTGTCTATATTTCTGAGATGAGGTATTATGTACACTATTTACATTATTCGGACTATTGTCCTCATCTTTGTCGCCATATTTATTACAACGTTTCGGCCCTTTAGTATCTGTCTATATTTTTGAGATGAGGTATTATGTACACTATTTACATTATTCGGACTATTGTCCTCATCTTTATCGCCATATTTATTACAACGTTTCGGCCCTTTAGTATCTGTCTATATTTTTGAGATGAGGTATTATGTACACTATTTACATTATTCGGACTATTGTCCTCATCTTTGTCGCCATATTAAGAGCTACAAGGGACAGGAAAATGTAGAGGACCATGATCACTTATGCCCTGAAGGGACACAACATATTAAAGAAGATGGTCTTCAGTTAAACTGACTCCGAGAAAGCGCCTAATCTTTTTTTTTCTTTTTTTTTTTTCGTTTGCTTTTTCGTATTCCCCCCCCCCCAAATCAAGGATGGAATGTCACTAATACGCTGGGAGTTACAGGGGGTAAAATTTAAATAAAAAACCGAGCCTAGGGAAGATTGAGGAAAGGACAGAGTATGAACGTGATTCAAGAAGAAAGAAGATGGCGATTGAGGTTGCATTTAAACGTTTGAAGATTTTAGTTATCAGGGATGCTAGTAAACGGAAGGAAGTTCCACAGATGGCAAGTGCGAGAAAAGAAACTCTTGGTTAAATTTAGCTATTTCAATAGTAAAAGGGTGGGACCTAGATACCAATCCAGTCGCACGCTTAAATCCGTCTAGTCGGAGCACCATAGAAAAGCTCGTCAGAGCAGTTGCCCTGAAAATATTTGTAGAAAAGACAGAGGGAAGCCATGTCACGTCGGTGAGAAAGTAACTGAAGTCGAGATGTCTGGTTAGGATAGATTGCATTATAGGGCGTGATTTGTAGGTAAACACTTAAACTCTCAGTCACGATGATCTGTCCATCAATTAATTAATTTCACTCATAAAACATGGGTCAAAGCGTGATATCGGATTTAGGTATTTCGCTGAAATACCCTCTTCGAGAAGTCACCTTGACAAATATGCCATCATCAGATTTGAACCTGGGTCTTATGATAGGAACGCTAATAGTTTAAGCGCAAGGCCATCGCTACTATTTTATTTTACGAACAGTCAGCGCTAACTGCTTGTGAATGTTTTTAAGGTTTTTAGTTCAAGCCTTCCTTATTTTGAAAAAATAAATTTTAAACAAGACATTTCTTTTAGTGGTTATTACAATCAAGCCTTGTTTTGAAATATCGCTTTTTGAAAGTAATTTAAGGAGTTGCTATGTTTTGAAAGTTCTTTCATTAAGTAATTATTTCAATCAAACCCTGTTTTGAAATATCGCTTTTTGAAAGTAGTTTCTTTAAGGAGTTAGTTGCTATGTTTTGAAAGTCCTTTCATTAAGTAATTATTTCAATCAAGCCCTGTTTTGAAATATTCAGTTTTAAGCAAGCAGTCAAGTATTTATTTCAGACTAGTTTTATATTGAAATGTTTATGTTAAAACAACTTCTTTTCTTTCGTATTTATTTATTGTATTCCCCATCAAATGTTAGAGGCCGGAGATTTTCTTATTCGATAAATGGCAAAACAAACATAATTCTTTTAAAACCAGCTAGGAGACTTAAGTCATAAAATGACCAACGGTCAATTGTACAGGGAAACTGAAAAGTAACTCCCTATTTTAAAATACTTATAATTTATTTATCAACTATAATTTTTACAAGAAATGAATATGAGAGGAAAGCGTTTAACATGAGGTTTTATTTAAAATTCAATATGGGCACCAGATTTCGCTATCAGCATCTCGAGTCGCCCAGGAATCGCGTCAACTGATTTCACAAGGAAGTCTTGTGGTATGGAAGACATAACTTCTTGTATTCGCCCTTCAAGTTCAACCAAAGTCTTTGGTTTGACTATAGTAGACTTGCTCTTTTAACTAATCCCAAAGAAAAAAAAAAGGTCACAGTGTGTTAAGTTAGGCCTCCTGATTGGAAACTCAAACATAAAATCGGGAGTTACATTTCAATCACCCTGTAGATGAATGGCCCGTTGTCAAACAAGACAGAAAGATGACGGATAAAATATGATCTGTTGGACGCATCCCCTACAACTACTTTAAATAATTCACATATGTGCAAAAGAGACTTTCAAGAGAAAATCAATATGAATCAAGCTCATTCAGGATTGTGGTTTTAAAATAAGTTTTTTTTTTTTTTTTAATATTGAAATTAACAGAATTATTAAAATAATTATCGTCGTAACGCGAAAGGATCTACACGCTGTATTTACTAAGCTCCAATAATATGAACTTAATAAGACATTTGGACATTAAGTGAAATGTAAATTTGACAACTAACAGATGTTTGATGTATTGCAATCACCAAAAAAAATTCCCGTCTATTAAACATAAAAAGAAAAAGCCATCTTTAATGCGAGCCATTTGCAACATGTTTGGTTATTCAACTCGATTTCTGTGGCTTTGCCTGCTGGCGAGTTTTTTAAGTATCATAGGACTTGATGACACAAAAAAAGTCCACGGAGCTTCTCCTCAGCTGACCAAGAGAATCTTGAAGAGGATCTATGGCTCTTCCGACGGGCTGACGACAAAAGGCAGCATAACCAAAAGAATCACGAATACACTTGCTCAAAGTCTGGAACACGCTAGCAGTCCAGCGACAGAGACGAATTCTTCTATGAAAAATTCGGTTCCCGCAAAGGTTTTCACGGAGGGAAACGAGAAAGAATCCCGAGAAAATGGCAACGCGAAAAAGAAAAAGAAGAAATTGTTTCACAAAAACCAGTCGACGATCAAGAATGAGAAAAACACGACTTCCATAGACAACAAAAAAAGCCAAAAGACATTCTCCTTGCCGACGGATCAGCTATCCCAGCTAGTAAAATCAACCAAAAATATCGACTCGAATCACTCTAGTCTGGATTCAAAATGGTCATCGATTAGCAGGCGCCGTCCACTTCAGCGAATATCGAATCAAAGTATCGAATTTACCCGTTCACCGAAGCAAGTAACGATCTGGAAGCTACCAAATAATTTCGCACTTTCGAAATCACTTCTTCGCGGACAAGAGACTAAAGGACCCTTGGACAAAATGAATTGGAATCAAAGAAGGAAAAGTAACGGAAATGCAGATATGGAACGCGACTCCCTAGCTTCTGTAATCAGTAAAAGTGGTGGAGACTCTTTCAACTTCAAGGATGGAACAAATGATGTCCACGGGAATAAAAGTGTCCACTGGCGAATAATCGAATCCAAAACAATACTCCTTTCCTACCCAGGGGTCAGGCAAAAAGAAAAACTCATTTCTTCTATTATTGGAAACCCTCTCTCTTCGAAGGCTGCTTTATTTGAACAAAAAGCGAAACTGGAAAAAATTAAAGATGGCGTCGTCACTCATGCAACAGGGACGCCCATTTTGAAATCTATAGCGAAAACTCAGCGTAAAGTGCCGCAGCAGTTAAACATCAATAATTTAATTGACCATATACGACAACACATCTACGGCAACATTGGATATCCTATACACCTATGGCCTTGGCATATGTCTGTCCAACAAGCAAATTTGAAAGGATGGCAGCATTTATGCTACGGTGCGGTGGTCAGTCGCTATTCAGTGCTGACCAACGCTGAATGCGTCTACCGTAAGCCTCTCCCCTCGCTGAGAATTGTCAGGCATAACATCATCGACAAAGTGATCACCTTAAACAACAGCTCTTACATCGTGGCCAGAGTCATTCATCCCGAGTATAAACGCTACCTTGAACGTCTTCACAGATACGGACAAATAGGCGGCCAGCATGATCACCTCGACGGCAGCGGCTACGGACACCACATCAGGAGAAATAATCTGGCTCTGCTTCAAATGCAACATCAGTTTGGAGTAAACCCGATTAATCTAGATAACGACGATCATATTCACAGGTACAAAATGTGTTTCACTCTCGACCATCGGCCAGTTCAATTAATTAGTAATCGAGAATGCGGTTACTATTTTGGAACGGAACACATTGGAAGCTCTCACGTGTGCGCTTACGGCCTTCCGTGCGATATTCATCATCATCACGGCTCTCCTTTGGTTTGTTCCCAACCTGGCCACAGACCTTACCTGGTTGGCTTATCTTCGTATCAGCAGAGTTGCGGGGACCACCGACCGACTGTGTATGAGAGAATAGCACCGTACAACAGTTGGATAACCAGAAATCTTAAATAGACTTAAATCCATCTCGTCCTGAATTAACATTGTTAATCCATATCTCTTCACGACTATATGTTTTGCATTTGGTTAATCACGCTTAATATAGTGTGTTGTATCAGTTGCAAATCTATATATGCTTTCCATTAGAAAATCGATTTTAAATAATCAATTGTGAAAAGCGGCGACAAAATAAATTGTTTGCTTTTTTTTAATTACGCCTTAAGATTAATTATATTTACTCGTATAGTGAGTACAAACGAACCTTCGCGTGGCTGAAATCATTATGCATTTGTCAGCGATCGAACCCAGGTAGGAAATTAGCACTTTTTAATGCATGTGTTTATTTATTTTTAGAGGGAGGGAATCGTTCATTCTCATTTGCAAGATTAATGCAACATAATATCCCTAGACCACTATTTACATTATTCGGACTATAGTCCTCATCTTTGTCTGTCGCCATATTTATTACAACGTTTCGGCCGTTGTACGCTCCGGCCTTCTTCAGGTGGTTGGAATGTCGAACTGAACTCTTTATTTCGCTCACTGTCCGAAACGTTGTAATAAATATGACGACAAAGATAGTTCGAATAATGTAAATAGTGTACATAATACCTCATCTCAGAAATATAGACAGATACTAAAGGGCTGAAACGTTGTAATAAATATGGCGACAAAGATGAGGACAATAGTCCGAATAATGTAAATAGTGTACATAATACCTCATCTCAGAAATATAGACAGATACTAAAGGGCCGAAACGTTGTAATAACAATGGCGACAAAGATGAAGACAATAGTCCGAATAATGTAAAGAGTGTACATAATACCTCATCTCAGAAATATAGACAGATCCCTAAAACAATTTGGTAATAATCATATTATCCTTTTCTTATAAGGAAACATTCGGCATTCATTAACCTTGCAGATACTACTGATGACGGTTTAAATTTATAAAATCTTTCTCTTAAAAATATTTTTTTTCAGGAAAAAATAGATTTTTCAAGTCCAGTAGCTGTTATCGCTCTTTCCAGTTTCGATGTGGGTTTCCTTCCTAAACTTTTGTTTGCCATAGTGTGTAACGCCAACATCTTAATTATGTCATTATTTTATCTTCGAAATACATGTGATATCCATTTTAGCTGTGGCAGTGTCCTTAAGTCATAAATTAATGTGATTTCTGTTATCTGTTATAGGTCTTTACTTTACTTCAAACTGAGTCCAATTCATTACTTGTAGTCTAATTAATTACTTGTAGCCCAATATGTACCTAGCTAGGCTTAATAAATATTGTGTACAGAGTAACCAATGTTTTTTTTTTTAAAGTTTACCCAATATATTTATTTACTAGATAGCTGGGTCGCTCTTTTAAACAAAAGTAAAATAATGAAACGATTATTGTTCACTTCGCTTTATCATGTACAAAAGGAGGACAATTTTTTTTTATTCATATTCAAACAAGTAAATAAATAATGGATATTATTCTATAATAAGCATTCAAAGCTTATCGGCATTGAAAAATCGCAATTTTGTTTGTTTTTGTTTTGTTTTTAAAGCACAGTGCAAATACATATTCCACAATATTATCATTCAGTTGTAAAAAGTCATTATTTTTATTATTTAAGCCCATTTTAGGGGTACTTTAATTTGATACCCATGGATATAATGCATCGTTTCACCTTTGAAAAATAACTTTTGATTTTTGATTTTTCACTTGAACGCCGATACAGACCCCAAAATATTATCATACAGTTTTTTTTTCTTTCTTTCTTTTCATTTTTAAGCTAGTGCATCTTGATTCAGTACACCTGACTATAATTCAACATTTTAGCTACCTTTTAAATCCTTTTGTTTCGTTGGAGCGCGAATACAGACCCCACAATATCTTTCAGTTGCAATTATATTTTTTGTTGTTTAAATTATGTAACTTAGCGCATTTTAGGCGGTACCATAATTCGATAATTTTTAAAATTTTATTTTTTTAGTTTTGACAGAAGGTCAATAGGTCCGACAAAGTAAAATTATCAGTTGCTCTCGAAAATGACCCCTAATTTGTTGTTAACTGGGGTAAGAAATGGCTTGTAATTTTTCTGACCTCAAAAATGAAACTGCTGTCTTGCTCATCATAGAGAACCATTTTTGCCTCCCCATTAAAATGGCCGATGCTAAACTCCAGAAGAGCAACTTATTACGCCTTCTCGGGCTCATGTTTTCAACCGACATGAAGTGGAGTGATTATATTGAATAAAGTGCTAGGCCTAACGCTTAGGAAGTTGGTTCAATGTGTCGTACCAGACATTTTTTCTTGGATATTTATAAATATACCATTTGTCCATGCGTTGAATATTGCTGCCATATTTAGTCTGAAGTTCCAGCAATATATCTCGAGATTCTCGATAAAATCCAAAGACGAGTCTGTGATGTTATTGGTCCTGACCAGGCATCTCGATTTCACTGACTTTCTCACCATCATGGTATAGCTTCCCTCTTTTCTACAAATATTTAGGCCTTGTATTTGGTGAACATTGTTAAAATAATATTATGATTCATAAGCAATTTTTTTCATCGGTAGCAGCTATATTAATCTATTGATTTTTTTAAAATTACATTTGGTAGTTTACATGTTTGGAATGCATTTTTGCTACAGTGGCCTTGTGCCACAATTCTGTAAGTTACAGGATAAATATCATGCATTTTGTTAGAGTAAAATCATAGTATTTCCATTGTGGTTGAGATCGGGTTTATTATATACTGGTAATATAACCCGTCTTCGCCCGAATGTTTCATTACTGGGAATTTTAGCCGTTCAATTGGAGCACTTTAAGTTTAAAGTCAGCCTACCCAAAAATCAATATTGGTAATAACAATTGGGTGCAACTGAGGCACATCCCGAAATGGGGGTGGGGGCTAACAATTTGAATGGGGGGGGGATGAAAAGGTCAGTTTTTGCGTTTTCAATCCTTCAAGAAAGAAACCTCTTCCATGGGCCGTCATAATAATAATTACGATAATTTTTATTTATAGTATAATTTTTTTTATATAATTCTAATAATCTTTTGCGTTAGATTTCAACTCTCTAAACTGCTTGTACGCTGATTTTTACAGACATTAAATTTTGCCTTTGATTTTTGCGCAAGGTGGAAAAAAATTGTAAGTTGTAATTTTTTCCAGCCAATTTGGACTCAAAATCGGCATTGAAGAATTATCTATCAAATAAAAAATTTCCTCGAAATTGGATGAAAACTGTGGAAACGCATAAGCAACATCCGATCACACACACAGACACACAGACACAGACAGATTTTGAGAATTATAGATATAGATGTTACTATGATTGTCAGTAAAAATAATTTTCCTATCATTCTTATTTCTTTTGGATTAAAGAGTTGTTTCGGGAAATTCGTGACATTAATTGTGAGTTCAATCCCTGGGGTGAGCAGTTTGTACTTGGACTCAGGGTAAACAAGACGAGCAATAACTAAACAGTACAAAAAAAAAATAAACTCTAGACGATATATCCCTAGACATGGGCAGTGGAAAAAGAACAATCTCTTCCTGTAGATTAAATAAAGGGTTCAATTCAGACATCCATGTAGGTTACTCAGATCGACATACACCTGATGAAGGTAGGACACAACGACCGAAACGTTGTGATAGCAACAACAAAGATGAGGAGAATAGCCTGAATGTAAATAGTGTAAATAATGATAACTCCTCATCCCCAACATTCAAACAGAAACTTTTCCAATGGCATTTGGGCGTTAACTGAATACAACGAACCCGAGTGGAATTCGAAACTCGGCTCTCCGATTCCTTGTTCTGAACCATTATTCCCATGCGGTCACCCATCTAGACACTGACCAGGATCGAGGTTGCTTAACTTCGGTGATCGGACGAGAACCGGTATTTCAACGTGACATAGCCGTGAATCTGAACGGTACTGGACACCCAAAGCTGCGGAGTGTGGCGTTATATCCTGTAAGTAATCTTATAAATGGCACAGCTGCTCGTATCTGAGGATACCAATCTACTATTAACGGATAGCTAATCCCCGTTGCAGACGCCTCCTCAGGCACATTTGGGTTTGTTTCAACGCCCACAGAGCGGACCTTAGTTACAGTTTCTGGGAGAGAGCGCGTTATCTAGCGTGATCAACAATCTGAACAAGGTCAGCACGCTCAAACCCTCGGTCACGATGACTTGTGACTTAGTGCAAGTACAACCACCAAGGGTTCTATCTACCCAATTTCACTCACAAAGCTTGGGTCAACGCGTGGTATGGTTTTTCAGGTATAAGATTCCGTACGCTGGGGTCGACTCCCCCAGACCGATAACATCAAGAAGTCACTTTCGTACCGGAGTCAGAAAGCGAAACCATTCGGTCACGTTCCCATATCCAGTAAATACAAATTGAGTTAATAACATGCAATAAGCTTTGCAATAAGGAGATAAATAAACAATCGTGGCCATAATTTAAAACGATTTCAAAGAAATCAAATTTAATGTACTTTTTTATCGGAAGTAATGATCTGGCCGAACTCCAAACGTTTTCGGACAATTGATTTATTTTGTGTTTTTAATCACGAATTGGCCGAATGAAACACGTTTGTGGGAAATCAATAAACCCAACTTGAATATGGCCCAGCCAATTTCTATTTCTAGATTCTGTCCCTTGCGCTTCGGTTGTCGCAGTGGAAGGCACTTACCGCGGATAAAGATAGTTAAAGCCTTTAAAATGGGAACCAGGAAAAAGAAGTATCGACGTACGAAAGATTATTTCGGTTAGTTTAACAAACGGAAAGAATTTGGTTAGCAGAAGCAAAGAAAAAAAAAAAAAAAAAAAAAAAACAGGAAAAAACGAAAACGAAAAAAAACAACAAATCTTTGCCAAAGAAAAAGAAAATATTCTCTTTCACACTTTCCCAAACTTTCTCTCTCCTCCTCCGTCTCTCCCTCTCTCTTTCATCCCTCTCTTTCGTTCCGCTCTCTCACTCTCTCTTTTTTCCTATCCCCTCACTAAATCTCTCTCCACTCACTCACTTCCATACCCCACTTTCTTCCCGCTCTCTATTTTTCTTATCGCCTCTCTAAATCTCTCCCCCTCACTCATTTCCCTACCTCTCTTTCTTTCAGCTCTCTCATTCTCTCTTTTTCCCATCCCCTCTTTAAACCTCTCCCCATCACTCTTCCATCCCTCACTTTCTTTCTGCTCTCTCATTCTTTCTTTTTCCTATCCCCTCTCTAAATCTCTCCTCCCCTCACTCTCTTCCATCCCTCTCTTTCTTTCCGCTCTCACACTTCTCTTTCCTATCCTCTCTCTAGGTCTCTACTCCTAACTCTCTTCCATCCCTCTCTTTCTTTCTGCTCTCTCACTCTCTTTTTCCTATCCCCTCACTAAATCTCTCTCTCCTCACTCACTTCCATCCCCCACTTTCTTCCCGCTCTCTCTTTTTCCTATCCCCTCTCTAAATCTCTCCTTTCCTCACTCTCTTCCATCCCTCTCTTTCTTTCCCCTCTCTCACTCTCTCTGTTTCCCATCCTCTCTCTAAATCTCACCCTCAGTCTCTTCCATCCCACTCTTTCTTTCTGCTCTCTAAATATCTCCCGCTCACTCTCTTCCATCTATCTCTTTCTTTCCGCACACTCATTCTATGTTTCTCCTCTCTTTCTCTGCACTCTCTCTCTCTCTCTCTCTTTTCATTTTTTGTTTTTTTTACTAAGGGCAGAAAAAGAGAAAGAGAGAAAAGGGCAGACAGAGGGAGAAAAGGAAAAGATTTAGAGATGGGAAGGAAAGAGATGGATGAAGGGAAGAGTTGTACTAAATATGGCGACAAAGATGAGGACAATAGTGCGAATAATGTAAATAGTGTACATAATACCTCATCTCAGAAATATAGACAGATGCTAAAGGGCCGAAACGTTGTAATAAATATAGCGACAAAGATGAGGACAATAGTGCGAATAATGTAAATAATGTACATAATACCTCATCTCAAAAATATAGACAGATACTAAAGGGCCGAAACGTTGTAATAAATATGGCGACAAAGATGAGGACAATAGTCCGAATAATGTAAAGAGTGCACATAATACCTCATTTCAGAAATATAGACAGATACTAAAGGGCCGAAACGTTGTAATAAATATGGCGACAAAGATGAGGACAATAGTGCGAATAATGTAAATAGTGTACATAATACCTCATCTCAGAAATATAGACAGATACTAAAGGGCCGAAACGTTGTAATAAATATGGCGACAAAGATGAGGACAATAGTCCGAATAATGTAAAGAGTGCACATAATACCTCATTTCAGAAATATAGACAGATACTAAAGGGCCGAAACGTTGTAATAAATATGGCGACAAACATGAGGACAATAGTCCGAATAATGTAATGAGTGTACATAATACCTCATCTCAGAAATATAGACAAATAAAAAAAAAGGTTGAGAACCACTGGAATAGAGGAATGGAAGAGAAAGGGTACAAGAAGAGAGAGAGATAGTTTGAGAGGGAGGAAGACAGAGAAAGGTTAAGAAAGTGTGAGAGAACAAAATAGCAAGACTTTTGCGAAGGCAAAAGAATATTCTCTCCCACTTTCCCAACCTTTCTCTCTTGTTTCACTCTCTCTTCCATTACTCTGTCTCTCTCTCTTTCTTTGACTCGCATCAAAAAAAGAAATGCCAGGCGAAATGATTTATTTAATTCTTTTCTTTTTCCTTTTTCCTCTGCAAAACAAGGATCACTTCTTAAGTGAAATGCTTTTCCCCTCTCCTTTTCTCAATCTCTCTCTTCTTCTCCCTCGCTTTCTCTCTCAGCAAAATTTTACGATCAGAAATGATGCCTTTTCTACTGCTTTTGCCTTCCACTTTTTCTCAGTAAAATTTGCTAAAAAATTTGCTCAGCAAAAATTTGCTAAACGAAAAGTTTGCGCAGTGAAATTCTCTTTCTCTCTTATTAAATGTCTTTATTTTTTCTCTCACTAACAAATTCTCTTTCTATCTTTTCTCTCTCCCTTTTCTTCTTTCCTAACTAAAATTTCCTAAAGAACGATATTGTTCGCTAAGAAAAAAAAGCATTCTCGCTCTTTCTTCATTCTCTCTCTATCTCTCTTCATTCTCTCTCTCTCTCTTTCTCTCTCTTCATTTTCTTTTTTCTTCTTCCTTCATTCGGAGAAATGTTTCGTTTTTATTTACTCTCTCTTTCTTATTCTTTTGAAATTTTTCTTTTACTGAGAAAAAGATTCCGAGTAAAAAGAAAAAAAATGGACAAGAAAATGGCTCTTTGTCTCTCTCTATCATCTAACAAACAGTGGCTAATCATGAAAACAGAGCCGAAATGTGCTTGGTATTAGGGTTGTCTCTACAACTCATTTTATTAAAATTCGCAATCAATATAAGGCCCCAGAACCACTCAATGTAGTGGTTAATAAATGAGGTTGTTGTATGTACGTCAGAAGAGGAAGCAAGTGCAGATTATGAGAAATATAAGATAGAAAACGGTTAACCCCACGACTTTGAAGAAGTTAAGATTATTGTGGTCGGGGAAGCATCCTCTCGGGAGCCCGTTCCTCAAAGCAGAACTTCCTTCTTAACAGTGGAATACGAAGGAAATTAGCACGATTCCACTCTGTGTACGCGCTGGGTCTGAAACAGTAAATTTCTGAACCGGTGGAACTAAGGAATGTCACCCGTCTGAATCTTTGCTATGGAAAGATCGATAGAATAGCGGTGAGCTTGCGATTAGATACTTTGAAACTTTCTTAACCTTCCTTTCTTCTAAATAAATGATGACGGCTTCCAAGTCCCTTCGTATCATCAATTCGCTCCCAGCTTATTGCATAGACCTGCTACAATCTTACGAGTTTCTTCACTGCAATCTTCAAATGTTATTGTCTCTTTTCGTTCAATTTCTGCTGGCTTACGGTCACATCACGTTGAAACACCGGTTCCCATACGATCGCCGAAGTTAAGCGACGTCGAGCCTGGTCAGTACCTAGATGGGTGACCACTTGGAAATACCAGGTATAAGCTTGTGGGTGGTATAATGGATAATGGCTCGGAATTGATAATCGGACAACCGAGTTCCAATTCCAGTCGGTTTTATTAAATTCATTTACTTCGGAAAGGTATGAATCCAACCCAGCTATGGGTTAATTAGTAAGACTTATATCACTAAACCATTAGTATCTCCAAAAATAAAATTGAGTACAAAAATATTTAGATTTCAGCATTTAATAACCCATAGAGTTTTGAATATGCCGCTAAACAAAATCAACCAACCAAAATCCAAATACTTAGATTCCGGCATTAAATAACCCATAGAGGTGTTGGTATGCCGCTAAACAAAATCAACCAATCAAAATTCAAATATTTAGATTTCGCCATTAAATAACCCATAAAGGTGTTGATATGCCGTTAAATAAAATCAGCCAACAAATCAATCAGTTCCTGTTACTATTAATGAATAAATTTGTCGTATTTGGTGCATAGAAGATCTTCTCTACAGTAATTCCTAGATTCTCCAGACAACTTGGAATAAGGATTGAAAAAATATACGAATAATTCGAAATTCCGGATAACTGAATACCTACATTATCGAAAAAGAATTGAGAAAATTTAATAAATTTAACTTTTATATCACCAAATATCATTTGCAGACGTTTTTCGAAGTTTTGTCAGGTGTATTTTTTTTTTTTTTTTAATAAAAAATGTCTCAGTTTTTGTCTGATTCCAACTGGCCTCACGTTTTTCGACCGCTAACTCCCAAAGCTGGAGGCTTATCGTCATATCACGTTGAAACACCGGTTCACGTACGATTACTGAAATTAAGCAACATCGAGCCTGACAGATGACCGCTTGGGAATAAACTTGGATGTTCGAGTGGTGCAATGGATAACGGCTCGGAATTCGAAATCGGAGAACCGAGTTCCAATTCCACTCGGGTTCGACATATTCACTTATGCGCAAATACGCTTCAGATTATTTATAATTAGGACTCATCCATTGCCTAGTATGAAGGATCTTTAGTATAGCACCATTGGAATTCAATGGGAAATACAATCTGTTAGTTACTGCCATTGACTACAGCCAACATCCTGCTATCACGGTGTCTTCACCAAAACACTGATAGGATAGGCTTCCGAGTGCTATGCCTTGCCAAAGAGCAACCTGTGATTTGGTTGTTACAGTTTTAAATTTAAAGTTGTAATATTTTTCTTACGTTTTTTTTTTAATCAATTCACCCCAAGAAAGACGCAAGGGCTACTGGGAGTGAAAAAGAATGGGAAGACTTTAGAAGAAAGCGGGAACCCCATCCTAAACAAGAAAGAAGGAACAAACCGGGGAGGAGTGTAAACCGGACGATAGGCGAACCTATCTACTCCCATTGAGGAAATAAAAATAAAAATAAAAAATAAAAATAAATATTAAATAAAATTTCAGAGTTTAGGCGGAGACGTCAGGAATATAGAGTTGAATTAGGCTTTAGAACTAGAAACTCAATCCTAAACAGGAAACAAGGGATAAACATCTACTTCAGTTCAAAAGACCGGAGTGAAGTGTGAACCGGGCGACACACTGGCTACTAATCACGGTTAGAGGGACCAGCCTGTCCTGCTTTTTAGTCCATAACTGGGGGAGAGGAAATGGATTCATAGCTTTCCCAATGGTACGCTTAAGTGAATGTAACGATCTAAACTCGAATTCGAACTCGCCTCTGATTTCTCATTCTGAGGCGCTATACGTTGCACCTCCGGTAAGTCTGTGATAACATTAAAACTTCAAAAACTGGACTCAATTTACCAATTATCGTCTACGGCATCCGAGAAAAAATGTCATCAATGTATCCCAATGTTTTGGGAGACAACGCAGCATCCATCTTCCGGAAGCAGGTTTGCAATAATCTAGATGGCTACTCAGAACACGAAGACAATGCTTGCATGAGCGGAGTAATTTTCAGGTATGGAAATAATAAATACTGAATACTTCAAATACTTAAGAATGTGGATCATTTAGTAAAATAAAATTAGTATAGGAGATAAGGAAAATCTGAACAAAGAATATAAGGGTAGTTTCCCACAAAACCGCAAGCTGATACAAAACCAAAACATTAATCTAAAATCTTGAGTCTTGTATTTAGATAAACATCAGATTTATAGAATTTAGTACGGATGTAATACAAGTCGACAAAGATGTTCAGAAATATCTAAAGTGTCAGATGTATACACAAATTTTCTCAAATTGCTGGTTAAAGGTGATTTCGAACGAATGAATTCTGTAAGTTTAGCGAGGACTATCATTCCTCGAACCTCGTTGACTGACGCTAAAGTATCACAAATAATGTATGTATAGTGGATAACACCAAAATACTCTATAGTACTCAATGCAAGGAAAGACGCAAAACTTTAGAAGCTATTAATATACAAAATAAATAGCCCAAAATAAATACATTACGATCATTTACCACAGGAGATAGTGTCTTGAACATATATTAAATTAATAGAAGAAAAATATACAATTTCAAAGACTACTAGATTGTAGGAACTCTAACTACTACACAGACACTACATTGGGTCTTGATAATGACTGAGGCGGCCGAAAGTACTAGAAGACAATAACAAAATATACATTTTATCAACAAGAAGACAATAGCAAAATATACATTTTATCAACAAGTAGACAATAACAAAATATAAATTTTATCAACAACTTCGAGCATAATACTCAACACCTTATTCAAAAATATGAAAAAAGCCCCCCCCCAATTGTTGCTTGTTTTGAATCAAATTTATTTGGTCATATATATATATATATATATATATATATGAAACATACATATTTGTATTTGATATTTTAATAATAATTTTCAAATAATAAAGTAATTCTAATACATTTATTTGTTTTAAAAGAAGTATCGTTTATTAGTAATTAGAATTAGAAATAATATTTTAAAATTGTATTTTAATACGACGTACTCATATTCAAACAATCCTTTTGGAAAAAAATCTTTATGTATACAATCACAAATTTAACAAATTTAATGCATGTATCCGTGCATAAGTATTTGTGTCTATAGATAGGTATGAAACAACACTTAAGAACGGCCTGGACAAACAACTTCAGAAAGAATTCTCTGATTTATGATTTTATATAGCGTTCTTGACAGTTCCTGAATCCAAAGCCATGTCCAATGAGAGAATAGAGAGGGTGCTGATAAGCATGGGTATTAATTATTCCAAACAATATCAACCGCTTTTACAATTGCAAACGTTTAATTCATTTGAGGATTTCCAACAGTAGCAACAACTAAAATGGATAGCTCGATAAGAAAATAAGAACATAATTAAGATGCTAACGTTCCGCACAACTTCAAACAAAAAATTAGAAAGGAAATACTCTTTGGTACTGGAAAGATTAATAACAATGGACCTCAGAAACCGATTTTCCTGAAAATTCTTCTTTTATCTATTGTATCTCTTCAGGACGTAGGCGATCATGGCTCTCCACAATTTCCTGTCCTTCTTAGCTCTTAATAAATTTTGTCTTTTTGTTATTTCTCCTAAACCTTATTCCGCCGTACATTTACTCAAGCACATTCTTCTTCTTCTATCTGTTGTATATCTTCAGGACGTAGGCGGTCATGGCTCTCCACAATTTCCTGTCCTTCGTAGATCTTAATAAATTTTGTCTTTTTGTTATTTCTCCTAAATCTTATTCAGCCATCCATTTACTCAAGCTCATTCTTCTTCTTGTATCTGCTGTATCCCTTCGGGATGTATGTGATCATGGCTCTCCACAATTTCCTGTCCTTTGTAGCTCTTAATAAATTTTGTCTTTTTGTTATTTCACATAAACCCTGTTCCGCCATCTATTTACTCAAGCTCATTCTTTTTCTTCTATCTGTTGTATATCTTCAGGATGTAGTCGGTCATGGCTCGCCACAATTTCCTGTCTTTTGTAGCTCTTAATAAATTTGGTCTTTTTGTTATTTCTCCTAAACCCTGTTCCGCCATACATTTACTCAAGCTCACTACGTTATACGTTGTTTTCCTCTGTCCCTCTTGAGTTTATTTTTTTCTTGTGAGTATCAAATTTTCCAAACCTTCCTTCCTCATTATGTGCCCTAGAAATTTCAATTGTCTCTTTCTGACGTAGGGCATAATTTTCCTTTTTGTTTTCATTTTCTCTAAGGCTACGCTGTTGCTCACATATTCGATCCATGGTATCCTTAGCATCCTTCTCTACAACTACATTTCTGTTGCTTTTCTTCATCTTTGAAGAGATTATCCTGAATTCACTGCCATATAGGAGGACAGATATCACGTAAGAATTCATTACTCTTTTCTTTGTTTCTAACAAAGTTTTTTTTTTCTGCTTCTTAACCCTAGAACACTAACCCTGGGTATATAGTACCCAGCGCAAATTTTCCTATTTTTAATTACAATTTTCAGTACCTGATTTTCTTACCTAAATAATGTTTTTCAGTTCCTATTAATGTTAACTCAAAGTACAAAGTTTGAAGTGCCTGTATGTAAAATATTTCAAATAAAGATTTATATTTAATATTTTTTTTTTTTTTTTTTGATATTTTCAAAATCGGGTATGATATAGCCATGGTTAGTAGTGGTGTAACTTTAATTGATGGTTAGTGTTCTAGGGTTAATACTCTGCTTAGTTTTTGTAAGGCATTTTTAGCTATCCAAATGCGCCTTCGGATTTCATAGTCACATTTTCCGTCCTCTGTTAAAACACTTCCCAGATATTTAAATAGCTTGTTCGATTTTCGTATCTCTGATTTGCAATTCGCATTTTGGGCTCATCCTTTTGCTAACAATCATGCATTCTGTTTTCTTACAGTTCATGTTTAATCCTTTCTTCTCACTTTCCTTCCCTACCTCATGTTCACTGATTTCAATTAATCCTATCGTACTTTGCGACATCAAAAATAATATTTTCATTAACCCATTATTTATATGTTCTCATCGTGGTAGGGATCTCATCTTCAAATCATAAATATGTTGAACTCTTGTATATCAATTATGTAATAAATATATTTGGTACTCTGTCATTTTATAATCCAAGATACTCGCATTTAAAATGTGTCCTATCATTATTGAATACCCTATACATACATATATATATATATATAGAGAGAGAGGGGGGGGGAGAGATTTGCAAAAGTAGGTAAATAGTAATGAAAAACAAATCATGTCCACAAAAAGTATTGTATTGGTAATACAAACATATTCATAGCAATATCTTTCAAAATCCATTCGCCCTCCTTGTCCGTTAAATTACCACTTTACCTGCAATCCATTTATTATTATTATTTATTACAAAATAATAAAAGCATATTAAATGTATCATAATAAAAGTGTACTAAATGTATCATAATAAAAGTATATTAAATGTATCGTAATAAAAGTGTACTAAATGTATCATAATAAAAGTATATTAAATGTATCGTAATAAAAGTGTACTAAATTTATCATAATAAAAGTATATTAAATGTATCACGTCTCAGTTCAATACTTTTTTCCTTGTTTCTAGCGAGGTTTGTCTATTTCTTAGATCTTTGTTTAGCTTCCTTGGCTATCCAAATGCGCGTTCGGATTTCAGTGTCATACTTTCCGTCCTCTATTAAAACACTTCCCAGATATTTAAATATCTTGTTCGATTTTCGTATCCCCGATTTGCAATTCGCATTTTGGGCTCATCCTTTTGCTAACAATCATGCATTCTGTTTTCTTACAGTTCATATTTAATCCTTTCTTCTCACTTTCCTTCCCTACCTCATGTTCATTGATTTCAATTAATCCTATCGTATTTTGCGACATTTAGAATAATATTTTCCTTAATCCATTATTTATGTATCAAGCTTTAGATAAGAACGGCGTTTGACAACGTTTGACATGACAGACTTCTTCAAAACCTCAAGGGTTATGGTGTCTGTGGCTGAATATTTGACTTAATCCAATCGCTCTTTACAAATCGTATAATGAAAATCGTGTTAAACAATCCAGCTTCTAGATAATTTCACATTAACGCGAGTGTCCCCCAGGGCTCTATTCTTGGACCCATGCTTTTCTTCTATTCATCATTGAGCTTTCTGATGTTATCCTTGGGGAACTCATGAAACTAATATATACTCATGTTTTAATAGTCCGATATATTTTTAAGTGATTCACCCCAAGCAAGGCGGGAAGCCACTAGCACGCAAGGGGTTACAGAGAGTTGGAGCTAGAGCAAATAGAAGTGATAGAGGAAAACATGAAGAGAAGGATAGGGAATAGATCAGGGCATCTGGAGACGTCGATTGACATTACATTTGAATAGTTGGAGATTATAGCTATCAGGGAAACAAGAAATGGGGAGGGAGTTCCACAGGCGAGAAGTGCGAGACATGAAGCTATTGGAGTAGAAGAGACGGCTACATTTAACAGTTTCGACAGTGAAAGGGTGAGTGCGATATATATATATATATATATATATATATATATATATATAAGCGTTTCACCCCAAGCAAGGCGGGAAGCCACTAGCACACAAGGGGTTGGAGCGAAACCAAATAGAAGTGATAGATGAAAAGATGAAGAGAAGGATAGGGGATAAATCAGGGCATCTGGAGACGTCGATTGACATTACATTTGAATAGTTGGAGATTATAGCTATCAGGGAAACAAGAAATGATTTGTAATTTACATTTTGGGCTGATCCCTTTTGCTAGCAACCATGCATTCTGTCTTCTTGAATTCTGTCTTCTCGTATAAAGGCGTTTGTTGCTTGCTTAAATCAATTCGTTTAAACGCTGACCAAATTACTCGTTGTGTAACGGTAATCGTCGCCGAAAATGTTGCGCTCACTTTCGCACAAATACACTTCATATCGATTGTAGCTCTAAATACGAGAAAATAAAATAATGGACTCTAGGGAGACCAGTCTGTTGAATGGTTATCAGACTACTCTGAGTTCAAAACCGTGAAAAAGCAACGGGTAACCGCTGCATTATTCTTAAGTCTTAGCAGTTGGCCAATAATACAAAGAAGAGTCAATCTGAGGAGTGTCATGATTGTCAACGTCCTTAGGGTACCTTAAAAAAAGTACGGATGACATACAAAGTATTCTAATGAAATATCAAATAACATTATTCTGTGAACATAGTCGTGGTACCTTGCTGGCTTCTTCAAAATTAAAAAAAAATTTTCTTCTTATTTTATATACTTTTATATAACAATCATTCATAAATATAAAATACATAATGATATATAAGACAAAAATTCAAAGTGTTCGTATAAACAGAAACCTACCAGGTGACCAACGTAAATATATAACTTACTAACAACGGAAATCAAGAAAGCTTATACTGGAAAGGGAAAATAAAGAAATGAAGGGAAAAAGAAAGAAAACTAAAAGGAGGAAGACACCTACCTAAACAGTAAGAAATATGTTTGATGCTTATGTTATTAAACCAGAACAAAATCTCTTACCGCCTCTTATATCTCTTATATATATATATATGAAGAAATATACTCTTAAGGTGTGCTATATTTATGGGCTAAAATGCTCAATATCAGAGATAGAGCGTCTGGAAATACACATACACACACATACACACACACACATATATATATATATATATATATATATATATGAAGAAATATATGTTCTAAAGTAAGAGTTTATAATAAATATTTATTCCTGTACTCTTGTATTGAGCACTGTTTTAAATTAATGTTTTGAACGTTTTATTCTTCGTTCTTTTACATTTGTATATATATATATATATATATATATATATATATATATATATATATATATATATATCAAATAATGTTCAAACAGGTTTAGTTAAATAATTTAGACATATCATATTCTTGTACATTTGTGTATATATATATATATATATATATATATATATATATATATATATCAAATAATGTTCAAACAGGTTTGATTAAATAATTTAGACATATCATATCGATTTATTTTAGTTATTATCATTTAATTTCACGGATTAATTTTTTGGTAGCCTTACAAAATTGATTAAGAAATATACTAAACTTTTCTTTGAAAGAGCTGTATTTTCCCCAAGTACTTTCAATCTGATCTGAAACAATCTTCGGGGCCTTAAATTGTCTGTGAATGTGTAGATGTATTTCTGTAAATTCAAAACATTTCAACTGTACATTTTACTGCGTTATGCAGCGTTCTAGATTTCAAAATTCAAAATCTGTTGAAAGGATCACAAATCGACATGTTATGTGTATATTATTTAACCAAACGTGTTTGTATGAAAATATGCTGCCGAAATACATACATCAATATATATATATATATATATATATATATATATATATATATATATATATATATATATATATATATGTAAGCAAATATAAATGGATATAAATCCGACAGAATTCTGTCGGATTTATATCTATTTATATTTATTATTTATTATTTATATTTATATCCATTTTATATTTTTCTCCATATATATATATATATATATTGTGTGTGTGTGTGTGTATTTAGGCAGCATATATGTATCTACAACAGATCCCCGAAAAAAAATTAAGTTAATCATATACTACACTAAATCTAGTATATCCAACTCAATTATTCGCAATGATTCTTCTCACCCCGTCAGCGATTTGCAAAAAACCAACATACTTTACAAATTCAATATTCTTAAATGCCTATAATTGGTAACAGAAGCCATTGGTTTATACCAACGGCTTCCCATGTTTAATACTTCTCGTTTTCACTCTCGTGTGGTCATGTGTGATGTCATGAGCTGCGGTGCATTTTTCGTTTCCAGCGTATTGTATGCACGAGTTTGTCGTTACTTGGAAATCTTCCATGTAAACAAAAACAGACCATTATTATTGTTTAGTCCGTGTATTGTTTAATATATTGTAATGTAATTGTCATCTTTGATAATGGCTTATGAAAGCTGAAAGCTTAGATAGGATTAAAAAATATATCAATATTGTGATTTTCTTTCATCTTTTAATGATAATGCTATTAAGCTTATCAGACGATATGAAAAGAATTTACATAAAATAAATAAACAAAACTTGTGTACATTATTTAACGAAACAGGTATCAATATATATATATATATATATATATATATATATATATATATATATATATATATATATTTGTATATATATATTTATATATATACATGGTCATCCACAGACAATCTGTTTCGCTGTATCACAGTTCATCAGTGTGACTAGACGTCCGGTTGCCTCTAGCTACGATCGAAATCCGCCTGTATTGGTGTCAGTCGGAGATTCTACCCCTAAGCCTTTGGTATACGGCAGCGATGAAGGTGGATTTAAGCGTATCTATTTTTAGATAAAGACGCTGTGACTGAAAGCCAAAGAGCCACTCAAAGTATAGGGTTATTGTGCAGAAAACAACAAGTATTAGGAGTATAGAATTTAAATAGACTTTAGAATGGACCGGAAACCCAATCCTAGATAAGAAATAAAACTCTACTCATGTTCAATAGACCGGGGAGAAGTGTGTGTGTGTGTGTGTGTGTGTGTGTGTGTGTGTGTGTGTGTGTGTGTGTGTGTGTGTGTGTGTGTGTGTGTATATATATATATATATATACACACACACACACATTATGAAATGGACAAAGTCCGACAATTTATTTATTAAAGACATTTTTATGTTTAACGTTCTTTTTATAGATACAAGTATTTAAGTAAATGCTCTGTTTATAATAAACAGTATTAAATTTCATAGAAAATATTCGTCCTTTGACAGGATTCGAAATTGCATCCTATACGGAACCGTCATATATAGGATGCAGGTTCGAATCCTGTCAAAGGACGAATATTTTCTATGAAAATTTCTCGGACATTCAGGCCAGTAAATGTTATTTAATACTGTTTATTATAAACAGAGCATTTATTTAAATACTTGTATCTATAAAAAGAACGTTAAACATAAAAATGTCTTTAATAAATAAATATATATATATATATATATATATATATATATATATATATATATATATATATATATATATAGAGAGAGAGAGAGAGAGAGAGAGAGAGAGAGACATTGTAATAATAAATTTATTCGGATATCACGCGATTAATACAAGTTAATTTTGGCCTCGACAATCACAAGAGATGATCAAAATGGCTGACTTTAGCTTCCAAACATTTATTAGTGCGGCGATATGCTGCATAGGCAACGATAACCGAAGTGCCCAGTGGATTGATGCACAGGCATTTTCAATTTCCTGTCTAAGCCCCCAGTGTAGTCAGTTTCCTGCAATACACAGCAATTTGTTAGGGTTACTGATGGGTAAACGTCTGCAGGAGAACGTGGGAATAACTCGATTGCACCGATGCATCCTAGCAAGTCTCCTTGCAATTTCTCATTCAGATATGCTCGCACGTCTTGCTGCAAGAAAATTATACATACATACATACATACATATATATATATATATATATATATATATATATATATATATATATATATATATATATATGGTCATTTCTTGCCATGTGACCATTTGCCAATGAGGTCAACTACCTAATCAGTATTTTAAGCCACTTTCCTGTGAAATGGAAATACCTACTTAGAAACACACATTATACAAGATTTACTTAATTTCTGTGAAAGAAAAAGAAATACGCCTGCTTCCATAAATATGATCATTTTATGAAGGGGTGGTCAGCCTGGCACAATGTGACGAGAAATGTTCACTGATGGGTAGAATGTTCGCAATAGAATAACGAATCTCCGACAAAAAATTACTTTCCCGCCATCTTCATCTATCAGACGGCCGATACGTTTGTTAATCACAGGTTAGTTTTGTAAAGCAGGTGGAAAATACAGAAGAAGTGAAAAATATTGAAAGGTCTGTTTTGGACTTGTAGACCAAGACAATCTCAATGTAAAACTATATATATATATATAGATAGATAGATAGATAAAAGTAAACATTGAAGTCAACACTTAGAGGCGATAGGCTGTTTCATGCTAGGCACAATCTTCAAGTCTGACGATTGCGTCTAGCATGAAACAGCCTGTCGCCTCTGAATGTTGACTTCAATGTTCACCTTTATATTTTTATGTTTATATTTACATACGCTCTATCTCTGATATTGAGCACTTTATCCCATAAATATAGCACACTTAATAATTATATTTCTTCATATATATATATATATATATATATATATACATACATACATACATACATAAATGTAAATAGGTATATATATATATATATGTATGTATGTATATGTATGTATATATATATATATATTATAACATGTTTATGTATTTAATTAATATATATATATATATATATATATATATACTTGTGTATTTATTTAATACATATATATATTATTATTATAACATATTTATGGTATAATTTTCGAATGAATTATATTTGCTCTACTCTGTATTGAGCACTCTTTTAAGAATAGTATTTTTGGCTTATTGGAATTTATTCCGTATACACCAATCCAATACTTGGTTATATATATATATATATATATATATATATATATATATATATATATATATATATATATGTAAGCAAATATATGGATATAGATCCGACAGTATGAAGAAAAATATACAGGAAAAAACAAACAAAAATCCTTATATGCAATAATGCATATTAACATTAAAACAGCATTGTTGCATATAAGGATTTTTGTTAGTTTTTTCCCGTATATTTTTCTTCATATATATATATATATATATATATATATATATATATATATATATATCAAACCAAGTATTGGATTGGTGTATATTATTATTATTATTATATTAAACCAAACCATAATACCCCACAGAGCATTCAAACAGAAAATTATATAATGTAGATAAGACTTTTATACAACCACGTATTACATGAGACAGATCAGACCCCAAATGGGTTATTGTTGCCATGTGTGGGCTGGAACTCCCTCACTTACCTGGCAGGATAGCGTTCAAAGGTGTCAGCACGGACTTGTGGGTGATGAATTATTTTCCATCCTACAACCTCTATCGTACAGACGAAACGTTGCCCTTTATCGCTATTTCCATGGCAAGTGTTTTGACGAGCTACATTCCTTGGCCCACCAATCCTGACCTTTGCAACTGGGACCCCCCACCATAGCACAAATACACGCATGAAGCATCATCTTTTCCTGTGGTTGATATGCCGTAAAAAAAACCCCCAAAAAACAAACCCAGCATTCTTGTCCACCTTTCACAATACAGGAAAATATTATTGCTAAGGATTGGTCAAAATGTCTATAATTGTGGTGTTAGTTTTAGTGGTGACGCTTTTACCATCCTTAGCAAGTCCCACTCAAATTACCATCTAAAAGTGTTGGAGGTCATCTATATTCTATCATTAAAGCCGTCTCTTTGTAAACAGGAGTTTGTATAAGGCCTCCAACTAATTACCATTTAAATATTTTATTTTATTTTTTCCCTCCCCAATACACTTTGTCCATTGTTCTTTTTTTTATATAATTTACTTTACCTCGATTATATATATATATATATATATATATATATATAGTTATTACAGATATTAAAATTGCCTAAGATTCACCCAATCACCCAATACAAGGCCTAAGATCCACTCAAGGTAGAAGGAATATTGAATGAAGTTGTATGAGAATAAGAGGAGGAAATAAGAGGATATGTAGGATAGATAATGGTTATCGCTACACTTGAAGAGGTCAATTCTGTAGTGATTCAGAAAACATCCTGGCAGGAGTCTGTCTCAAAAACAGTTCTTGGGAAGAAGTTATCCGAGTGGAACTTACTTCTTACTAATGAAATACTTCAGGAAAAGATGATGCTTCATGCCTGTATTTGTGCTATGGTGGGGGGTCCCAGTAGCAAAGGTCAGGATTGGTGGGCCAAGGAATGTAACTCGTCAAAACACTTGTCATGGAAATAGCGATAAAGGGCAACGTTTCGTCTGTACGATAGAGGTTGTAGGATGGAAAATAATTCATCACCCACAAGTCCGTGCTGACACCTTTGAACGCTATCCTGCCAGGTAAGTGAGGGAGTTCCAGCCCACACATGGCAACAATAACCCATTTGGGGTCTGATCTTTCTCATGTAATACGTGGTGGTATGAAAGTCTTATCTACATTATATAATTTTCTGTTTGAATGCTCTGTGGGGTATTATGGTTTGGTTTGGTTTGTTTTACGGCATTTCAACCACAATGGGTTATTTAATGCTGACAAAATTTCCTTTTTTTTTTCAAAAATGTATAGCTGGTAAAATTTTATTTAAAAAAAATATATAGTTTGGTTTGTTTTGTTTTGTGGCATATTAACCTCAATGGGTTATTTAATGTCGACATAGTTTGCTTTTTTTTTTTTTTCAAAATGTATAACTGGTAATATTTTTTAAATGTATAGTTTGGTTTGTTTTGTTTTGTGACATATTGCCCTCAGTGGGTTATTTAATGCTGACAAGATTTTTATTTCTGATAATATTTTCTTTTTTCAAATATTTATTGCTGATTCTAATTTTTTTTTAAGTATTTCTGGTATTAAAATTTATTTTTACACTTTCATAGTGTTTTGAGTCAGGTTGTGGGGTCAACTATTTGCACATAGCTGGAACTCTAACAGGTGCTACCACCCCGGATCAGGGTAGTCCTGGGAACACAAGCAATTAAGAGGTGGTTCCAGGCTCCCCAAAACCTCCTGATCAGAAGCCTTGCTGCTGGACGTAGTTTATCGTCTTACCCAGGACGCGGATGTAGTTTATCATCATACCCAGGACGGCTGTGGGATATTATCAAGGAGAGATTTTTATATGAACGATACAAGAATACCGATCAGTTGAAGGACGCCATTCGGAGAGTCTTTGCAACACTCAACAAAGCACATAACTCGTTCTCTGATGAAGCTTTAATAAAAGCGAAACATGTCAGATCTATAAACGTTTCCTATTTGTTCCTTATCTTATAACTAAATATGTTTCAGTGTTCACACAGAACTTTAGCCTACCATGATTGATGGGTCTTCACTCAAGGAGACCCCTTGCCTTGAACGTTTGTTGGGACCCAAGTTCTCCCTAGACCTCAGGTGGAACTCATATATCCGATCCGTTGTTGAAGATTCTGGGAAAATGGTTGGATCATTGTAGCGCTCGAGTAAATATCGATCTCTCTTTGCTATAAAGTCCAAAAGTCTTGTCATCCCCTACCAAAAAGCGAGGAGAGCAAAAGAAGAACAAGTAATACAAAGCGCATACACTGGATTTAGTTTATTCAATTTCACTGACACTTTTTTTTTTAAGCATTTCACCCCAAGCAAGGCGGGAAGCCACTAGGACGCAAGGGGTTACAGAAAATATAAAGCGAGATCAGATAGGAGTGATAGAAGAAAGGATGAAGAGAAGGGTAGTGGATAGATCAAGGCAACTGGAGATGTCGATTGACATTACACTTGAATAGCTGGAGATTATAGCTCTCAGGGAAACTGGAATAGGGAAGGGAGTTCCACAGGCGAGAGGTGCGAGACATGAAGCTATTAGAGTAGAAGAGACGGCTACATTTAGGAGTTTCGACAGTGAAGGGGTGAGAGCGGGATGCCAGCCTCGTAGGGCACTTGAACTCATGACGTCTGGGAACCAGCGAATGCAACTCCTCGGAGTAATTATCATGAAAGTATTTGTAGAACAGACAGACAGAGGCGACGGCGCGTCTGTGAGAAAGTGACTGTAGACGAGATGCCAGAGCAGGGCCAATTATATTGCATATCCGCCTCTGGAGCCTATCAAGAACCCCGAGGCAAACAGAAGGGGGACTTCACATATAATGAAGGTCTGTATGAACACCATCAATTGCATGGAACAAAATGATGTGGCACCATATCCTGTATGATATTTTACAAGGTTGTGCTTTGTTGATTGTTGCAAAGGCTCTCCAAATGGTGTCCTTCAACTGATGGTTTGTTTGTTTGTTTAAAACTTAACGACCCATCTATCAGCAAGAGATCATTTAAGGCCTTCAACTGATGGGTATTCTGGTATCGTTCATGTGAAACTCTCCCCACAGAGAATTGAAATAGAAAATTATATTATGTGTGTGTGTAGGGGGGGGGTGACAAGATTTTCGGATCAGCATGTACATCTAGTTGTCTGGTGATTATGAATTTAATCCAAGGAGCCAAGCAGTAAAATTCAGCAGATTCAGAAGAAAGCGATAATACAGGAACGAACTTATAGTGATTTTCCAAGCGCAGCTTAGATGTGGTACAAAGCCCAAAGCATGGGGCACCCAGTGAAGATCGAACTCGCTATTCAGCCGTAATTGCTATAGCAAGACAAGCTTGCTAACCATTACACCACCTCGAGGAGCCCACGAACTCGCATTATATAGTGGTGACAAGAAAATAAAAGCGACTCATAGAGTTGGACAGTGTGGTCCGAAAGTCTTGTCACCCTTACCAAAATATAAAGAGAACAATACACGAACAAGTAATACAAAGCACATGTACTGGATTCAGTTTATTGAATTTCATTGACACTTCGCATATAATGAAGGTCTGTATGAACACCATCAATTGCATGGAACAAAATGATGTGGTACCACATCCTGTATGATATTTTTTTTTGAAGCTGTGCTTTGTTGATTGTTGCAAAGGCTCTCCAAACGGTGCCATTCAACTGATAGGTATTCCTGCAGCGCTCATGGGAAACTCGCTCCTTTATAATACTCCATAGAACATTGAAATAGAAAATTATATTATGTAGGGGTAACAAGACTTTCGGACCACCGTAATTAATTATTTTTATAGGTTAGTTAATTTTTTTCATCATATAATAAATCTAAAATTTCCTTTGTCGGGTGGGGGGGGATCCTGTATATTTGATCCCAGACCAACATATTTAGTGCAAATCCTATCAGCTTTGAAACTGCATGTAGCAGTTTTGGGTTTTTAGGTGGGGGGTTTTTGCATTGTATCGGAGAACATTTAAGCCAAGTGTATATGCAGAGATAGAGAGCAAAGGAGGTGTTTTTAAACTACATAAGTATATAATTTCGTCTCTCAAGTAATTTTAAACTTTTTTTTTTGCGGCTTGCCATACTGACCCGTTGTAGTCTCAAAGTTCAAGCACAAGTCATCGTCTTTCTGAACAATTCAAGGATCTCTTTTTGTGTCTGTCTCGTTCAGTACAAACGCCCTATTCCCAATTAGTCAGCTAGACACGTTAGTCTTTAGCGAACACTTTGGCCACTTGCATGCTTCCAAAGTGCAAATGCAAGCAAAGTGAAATCATCAGCTCAATCTTTTTACAATCATGTTCACTCTGTACAAGTCCCAAGAGCCACTCAAGGTAGAGAGTTACAGAGTAAGAGGCACAGTTTATGGAGAAGATAACAGTTGACCTTAGACTTGAACAGGTTAAAAATTGTAGTGATTGGGGAAGTATACCCTTGAGAGTCGGTTCCACAAAGCAGCCGTTTGTGGGAAGAAGCTGTTCGAGTGGAACTTACATCTCACCAATGGAATACGAAGGGAATGTGGGTGGTACGCTACAATGGGCGTGACATAGCGGGTCTTAGCCGTGGGGGTTAGAACTGGCGACATTAAGAAATCTGGTTCGTCTGAAAGCATTCTTGTAACTTTTTTTTTACAATAATTTTCACCTTGTACAAGGCCCAAGTGCCACTCGAGGTAGAACGTTACAGAGTAAGTGGCACAGTCTATAAATGCATTTCTCTCAGGCAACTCAAAAGTGGGGGTGTCTGTGATCAAAAATGAAACAGACAAACAATTTGCATTGACTTATTTTTACAATGTTGCTCACACAGTAAAAGGCCAAAGAGCCACTCGAGGTATAGGGTTACAGAGTAATAGGCATAGTTTATGCGGATATGTGAGGAAGATAACAGTTAAACCTAGACGTGAAACAGGTTAAAAAATGTAGTGACTGGAGAAGTATACCCTTGAGAGTCGGTTCCACAAAGCAGCCGTTTGTGGGAAGAAGCTGCTCGGGTGGAACTTACATTTCACCAATTGAATACGAAGGGAATGTGGGTGGTTCGCTACAATGGGCGTGGCATGATGGGTCTTAGCCGTGAAGGTTAGATCTGATGGAACTAAGGAATATAGTTCGTCTGAACAATTTCCATGGAAATAGCGATAGAGTAGCGAGAGACGACTAAGGGTAATGCTAATGTGTCTCTGTCCAAACCAATACGAGCAAAACAAAATTCAGTATATTTATTAAGGTTTTTTTGTTGTTTTATTCCAGACCCTAAATAATTTAATAGAGAAAATACTGTCTTTTTCTCTTAACCACCTCGAAAACAAAACATCTGAATTGAATTGTCACTACCCGATTGTATGTTCGAAGCGGTGGTTAAAACCTTATAATGGTCGAATGGTTAGAACGTTCGCTCTCTGACCATGAGTCCCGGGTTCGAATCTCACCATGGTCGATCAAGAATGTGATTTTTTGATGTCATCAGCCTGGAGAGGCGATACCAATGTGTGGAAAGTTCGTCCCAGTTTTGGTAATTAAATATTAGGTTGGTGCAAAAATAATGACGTAATGATGTCGTTTTTTGACGTAAAAAAATACGTCAAAAAACGACATTATTACGTCATTATTTTTGCACCAACCTAATATTTCGGATGTTTGTGCTAACATTAAGTCAAAAGACATCGTAACCGAGAGTTGGCCTTGTTTAGACTGTTGATAATACTCTTTGGGTGTTGAACAACACAAATGTGCCTGAGCAGTCGTCTGCAACGGAGTTTGGCTAGTTACCCGATGGAGGCAGACATATTTGGGTACCATTATTATTAAACAGATTCAAGAGATCATCGCCTTCTTTCCAGCGATAAAAACCATTCTCCTAATTAATGCCGGCTACGCAATGTCGCATGACTGGTTTTATTTTACGGTTTTTCAACCTGTTCTGGGTTATTTTAAATCCCAAACACATTGTAATTTTTTTGTTTTTTTTTGTTTTTGTTTTTTTTCGTTTTTGGCGAGTGAATCAATTTTTTGAGAATAATATTATTTTTTCGAAATACAAATCCTACTATTTAACCCATATCTGGAGAGATCGATTCGTACCTTTCCCAAATCAATTTGCTGGAATAGCTGTGTGGTTATATCTATCCGTTTCACGTCTGTAAATGAGCGAGTTATTTTTGTTAGGTGAATTTAATGAGACCTGTAACATATTCTATACATACCTAATGAAGTTAAAATCTGGCGAGCGTGGAGGCCAATGGAATAGTTACTCAAATTTTCCTGGAAACAGAGGGATTGCTGTCCAGATGCACAAATATATATACTGAGTGAAACAGCAAAATCCTGTAAGACCATAACTGTCCATCCCACAAAATGTTTAATATCTAAAAAACAAAAACACTAAACTAATTGAATTTCTTTTTTCCAGGTTTTCATATAAGACGTTTCGCCATCTTAACGCCATTTTTGTAAGAATCACTGAAAAACCCTTTGAGTTATTCAGCAAGAAAAAGAACAGGTTAAAATCGTTTTGTGTCGGCCCCGCTATGTCTTCGCAACTGAGCAATGGTGAGAAGGAAAAGATCATTCGGGCCTTCAATAATGGTACCAACATTCATACTCTGGCTTCCATCTTCAAAGTTTATTCAAGAACGATGAAGAAAACGGTGAATGTTTAAAAAAGAGGGAACAGTAGAGAGGGAAACTGAACCAGGAGGTCGCAACAAGAAGAGGAATCATCATTTCAACTTAGAGCTAAAGAGATCAATTAGAAATGGTCCAAATCAATCTATATGATGTTTGGCACGTGAGAGAGAAGTTTCAGCTATGACAGTATAAAGAGCAATGAGAAAATACTTGAAAATGAAATCGTACGTGAAACTTGTGAGGCATCTTGTTACTCCAGGACAGAAAATTAGAAGGTTAGAGGGGGCGAGGATCATCTTGAATAAGTTGGAAAGTCTCCCTTGAATAATACATATATATTTGAACTTAATTTCAATCCTTCATGAGTTTCTGATCCTTAGCTATGATTAATTATTGAGGAGCATGTTATTTTCATTTATGATCGATTTCATCACAATTCTTCTATTAAGCTTGGAGAGTAATTATACATTCTTAATTCTCAAAATAGAATCCAATAGTATTATAAATCCTAGGAGAATTCCAATAAGATATCTTTAATCATTTCTAAGATACAGCAGTTCACAATGTAATCTAACAACTGGAAAAATTTGCTGTTACACGATTTGAACAATTTTGCTGTTACACCCGGTATATCTATCTATCTATCTATCTATATATATATATATATATATATATATATATATATATATATATATATATATATATATATATATAAATGAAGAAATATAACTTTAAGGCGTGCTATATTTATGGGATAAAGTGCTCAATATCAGAGATAGAACGTATGCAAATATAAATATAAAAGTGAATATTGAAGTCAACACTCAGAGGCTTGACTTGACAAATTAATACTTGACAAGGCACCAGATTCGTTTAATAACACTTTCAATCTTAAATATTTCTTGGTTGTTGTAACGGAATGTCTATTTCAATGTATGTGGGTGTATGTACGTGTCTTTATCGGAGTCTGTGTGTATGGTAACTTGGATGCACCTTTCATTGTGTATGTATGTTTTTGTTTTTTTTGTTTTTTGTTTTGTTTTTGTTTTGTTTTGTGTTTGTTTTGTTTTGTGTTTTTTTTGTAAAGTGTCGTGGAGATATTTCCTGTCTTGTCACTTTTTTGTGTGTGTATATATCTAAATACGTCTGCGTGTTTATGTATTATAAACTGATTGTGTATGTACTGTTGTTTGCAAGATGTCATCCTCCCCTGCCTCTATTTATGCTTCAAATGTATCTTTGTTGTCATGAAGTTCAGAGCAACATTAGATCTTAACGTTTATTCCAACTTAATTTCAATAAAAACAAAATAAACAGAATAACATATGTATTTTTTTTTCTCAGTAATTTTATAATTTTAAACTTAATATAGATTAAATTTAAATTGTAAAATGAATAATTCTTAATTTCAAATTTTATCGTATAATTTAATACTTATTAGTTAGAATAAATTCTATTTTAGTCTAACCTCAACATTAAGGCATTAAATACTTATTATTAGGTTGGTGCAAAAATAATGACGTAATAATGTCGTTTTTTGACGTTACGTCAAAAAACGACATTATTACGTCATTATTTTTGCACCAACCTAATATAACCTTAGTTGTCAAGTTTTTTGAATTCTCGTATACTTGTATTTTGATTGGTCATTCCAGCTTATGTAACAGCGTTTCCCCTTCGCTAGGGGTGGTTAATTAATTTGAACCTTTTAAAACCTTTTATTCTACATTCAACATCATCACTTGATAAGACACCAGAGGTGTTGAAACAAAATGGCAATTTTTGTAGTGATTTTATAACCTATTTATGCTATAATTTTCGAATATAATATATATATATATATATATATATATATATATATATATATATATATATATATATATATATATATTACAGTGTTGGTAAACTAAACACTGGACTGGGCCACCTTTGCAGGCACAGCCGTAATAAGAGAGTGCTAAAATAAGATACAAAGACAAGTCCAGCGTGCGTGACAAACAAGAACAGTGAGACAAAGCGTCATCTATGCCTTATCATTCGGCAGGTCTCGAGAGTTGACCAGAGTTTTACTAATTAATTTAACTTATCTTAACTTAATTTATGCCAGTCAGTGCTCTTATGCATGGCGTGAAAGAGATAAAGTATTTATTACAAGAGTTGCCAGAGGCTGCATATCAATACGAACAACAGGCAGACGTGTGACGCATAGGGGCCAATAAGTAGAAGAATTGCAAGAAGTATAAATATAAATTAAGCTTTTATTTTTCATCTTAGCTATACGACAGTGGAGAGGCAAAGTGTTCTATCTCACTTGTTCAATCTATTACAACCATGTCTTTACATATATAACCTAATTATGTACAATAATGGATCATATGCAATAGAGGTGAGCAATTCAGCTAGAAAAATTGAAAATAAATACAATGTATCTAAATAAAATTAGAGACGTCACTCCCTCTTAAACAAATCAACAATATTTTGTGGCAATTTTGAACATCAACATGAGATTTTTCTTGTTAAAAGATGAAGAATTTTAACACATTCAAAATTATGGATAAAAAATAGTGAATTTTATATTGTGTGTGTTTTTTTACAATTTACAATGTATTTACAATGTATTTACATTCTACAAAAATAGCTCTATTCTCTCAGTAATGCTCGTATTATTTCCTGGCCGCTGACAATCATTTTGTTCCTCGTTTCCAAATGCATAACATACAAATTGAGGACAGAAAATTGATCAAACCGATTTTATTTATAAAATGCCGTGCGTAATCATCGCAATTTTTCCATACCGACAGAAATCTTTAGTTTATTAATGCGGGAAATGATTAAAGCGAAATAAAAGAGTAACATTAAAAAGGCATATCACTATGCGAAACCAAAACTTTGATACACGTTGCTAGGTTTAAATGCAGTCGGACTTATATATAGAGAGCCGGTGCAAGAGTCAAGACCCCCAATCTGAATCTATGACACCAACAATCTATGATACGGGCCTCCCACTCTATTTTCTCAAGGTAGTATTTATATAAAATACAAATTTGATTGTAACCTAATTATGTACAATAATGGATCATATGCAATAGAGGTGAGCAATTCAGCTAGAAAAATTGAAAATAAATACAATGTATCTAAATAGGAATTAGAGACATATCAATCCATCTCCATCTTAAATAAATCAAAAATGTTTTGCGACAATTTTTAACATCAACTTGAGATTTTTCTTGTGTTAGTGCTAGTAAAATCACCCCTGAAAAACAACTTGTTATAGAAACCCAGCAGCGACAGTAGTGTGGTAAGCCTGAAACCCTATACTCTACAGCTGTGATCCCCAAAGTGGTGTGGAAAGATCCGGGAAGGTGGAGGCGCTGAGAAAAAAGTGTGCTGCCAGAGGGTGGCACATCTGAACCATAACATACACCACAAACACGCACACATTGTACCTGAAGTGCATCTTGCCTTCACTTTACAGTTTGTTTCATTTATATAACAATTATCATGGGAAATACTAAGATATTTATTTGATATGCAATATGAGCGCAAAAAAAAAAAAAATCAAAAGTTGACTACACATTGGGCAGGGCGTTAGGGTTGTGTTTTGTTATGAAAGGGTGTGGCAGACCATAAAAGTTTTGGAACCACTACTATAGACTTAGAAACTACTAGATGGATTTCAACCAGACTTGGCGTGCACATATTCTATAACCTAGGGAGTGTCATAGGTTATTTAAAGTTGACCTAGATCACATAGGTTATTTGAAGTTGACCTAGAGATCAACCCTGAAAGTTCTGAAAAGTAAAAAAAAAAATTTAAAGAAGTCGGGTAGGTCGACTAGTTGGAATTCATTTTTATTTCAAGTTTTTTTTCTGTTGGATCTGCCAGTATTTCCTTTCAAATCCTCCACATCTCAAATGCTGCAAACAGAGGATGTTTTATTACATAAAATCATTGGTCATTTTATACTATTTTTATGTAAAATTCAAAGCACGTTTCTAGCTTCTCTCTCTCTCTCTCTCTCTCTCTCTCTCTCTGTCTCTCTCTCTCTCTCTCTCTCTCTGATAAAGACAAATGACTTGAGATTTTTCTTGCTAACAAGATGAAGAATTTTAACACGTTCAACATTATGGACAAAGAATCGTGAATTTTATAGAGTGTTTTTTTTTTTCGAGACAAATTCACGGATTTTGACGAAAGAAAGTCAGGGCTGTCTCGTACTAATTTCAAATCTCCCGACCGTGAGAGCAACGCCAGATTGAGGGCCCTTAGCAGAACTTTATTGGCTTCGGTATCTTAGCAACATTTGCTTCTTTCTACCTACATTTATATACGTTACAAAATTAAACTAAGTGCAACAGACTATTAAAAATTAAAGGATTAAAAATTTTCGCGGATTTTGACATCATTCTGAGTTTTTTTCTTTCGTCAAAATCCGTGAATTTGTTTGGCTAAAATCGGCCATACTGACAAACCTGTCAACAAAGCATAAAACTCTTTTTTAACTTTATTTGAGGAAGATGATCTGATTTAAAGTTTAATTGATCTGAATTAAAAAAAAATTACTTTCAGTTTAAAATACCACAGAAAAAAATTTAACAAGGAGGCGGGCGTTTTTATGAGGTGTTGACGCATATATTGATAACCTAACAATTGCGAGATTTAGATAAGGACAAAATACTTGTAATAAAATTACATGTTGAATATACACTAAACACCTTTTTTAGATAAGTTTTAAATTATCCACTAATCTTTAAAATATATATATAATTTAAACATTCTAATATTTTATTGAGTTTTAGGTACTTGTCTTTATAATCTTACTCTTGAAGACCCTTGCTGAGGAAATTTTAGAAAATGCCAATAAATTTTAAATTTACAATAGTTACCACTCTTATTTTCAGATAATGTTGTGTATGGACATCCGTATTTACAAAAATCAGCACGCTTATACACACACGCAAATTTAATGGGTTTCAATGAATTTTATTAATAGTTTTTACTTAGTAAAAATTGTATTTTACTGTATAATTATAGTGAGGAGCTTATATTTTATATCATAAGGAAACAATTTATACAATGAATTAAATAGCAATGTTAATGTAATTAATGGCGAAATCACTTCGCTAACAAGACTTAATGATACATTAACTTACTATCAGTTCCTTGAATAATAAGATCCTTATATTCGAATCTATACACTCGAAAACATATAATCAACTGTCAATAAATAGCATAATGTCTTAGTGTTTGCCTGTGTATGGGAACATTGCGCCCTGAAGATGACAATTTGAAATTGTCGAAAGTACTTGGCATGTGTCTTCCATCTGACAACAATTCGAATATAATATATATAATATATTTAATTCTTTGTATAAATTGTTTCCTTATGATATAAAATATAAGCTCTGCACTATAATTATACAGTAAAATACACTATATATTCCTTGAGGGACATACACCATACTTTTCTTAATTGAGAGGTATCTACTATTCTTAATTGAAGA
This sequence comes from Acanthosepion lycidas, assembly GCA_963932145.1. Taxonomy (NCBI): domain Eukaryota; kingdom Metazoa; phylum Mollusca; class Cephalopoda; order Sepiida; family Sepiidae; genus Acanthosepion; species Acanthosepion lycidas. The sequence continues at coordinate 91,015,774 of OZ010596.1, forward strand.
ACGTACATTATAAGTGTTCTTTGCATGAGAAAGATATAGAAGCAGTCCATCGTTGTCAGGTTATGTATGGAGGTTATATTCAAGGTACACTATGTGCCCCTCAAGTAAATGGGAAGCGATTTAAAAAAAAAAAAGAAAAAAAAAAAAGCAACCAGAACGTAAGGAAATTCTGTAGACTCTGCAAGGAAGTGAAACTGACAACGGCAACGTATCCAGAGACGCAAAAGTTGTTGCTACGTTAATAATTCTGATCAATTTATTTCACAGCTGAAAAAATAAATGCTGCTATAATAATTAACAGCGGGAGGAATAGGAGACCAAAAAATTGATTAAAAAGAAACGTTATTTGTAAGGCTGACGACTACTATATCTACTACTACAACTTCCGGTACTGAAAGGAAGATTTCAGACAATGGGCGAAATTGAGGAAAATAAATTTAGGAATCTGACGGCCATCCGTAAAGATGAGATTGTTTTTCTCGCCAGGAACCATCTTTCAAATCTATAAATCAACCATTCGCCCTTACATGGAAGACTGCTCCCATATATGGTCTGGTGCCCCCGCTGTTCGGCTTAAGATTCTCGACAAAACCCAGAGATGGATATGCAATGTGATTGACCCTGATCTGGCATCTCGTCTACAGTCGCTCTCTCACAGACGTGTCGCCGCCTCCCTCTGTCTTTTCTAAAAATACTTTCACGGTAAATGCTCCGACGAGCTACTTTCGCTAGTTCCCAGGCTTCATGAATTTAAGCGTTCAACTAGGCTGGCATCATGGCCCCACCCTTTCACTGTCGAAACTGTTAAATGTGGCCGTCTCTTCTACTCCAATAGCTTCATGTCTCGCATCTCCCATCTGTGGAATTCCCTTCCTATTACTTGTTTCCCTGTTAGCTATAATCTTCAACTACTCAAATGTAATGTCAATCGACATCTCCAGATGCCCTGACCTATTCCCTGTCTTTCTCTTCATCTTTTCCCCCATCACGCTTCTTTACTCTCGCCTCCACTCTGTAACCCCTTGCGCACTAGTGACACTCCACCTTGCTTGGGGTGAAATGCTTAAAAAAAAGATTACTTCGATAAGGAAAAGAGATTCTCTAATAAAGGATACTAAAGCAAGAATGCACTAGGTATGCTACACGTTCGAGAATATATATATATATATATATATATATATATATATATATATATATATATATATATATTATGAAATGGATTAAGTCCGACAATTATTTAATATATTTTCTGTTTATACGTTATTTTTTATAGATATAAGCGTCTGGTTACCGAAGTCCGAATTACTGTTTATAAACATACATTTTCGATCATTTCGGACTTTGCTAACCATACGCTTTTCCGTGGCTTTAAATGGCGGTTTCTATAAGGGCTACAGGTTCGATTCATGTCGGAGAGCGCATATTTTCTACGAAATTTCTCGAACATTCAGGCCGGTAAATGTAATTAATACTGTTCAATTAAAAAAAAGCAGAGCATTTACAAATTATATCTATAAAAATAACATGTAAACAGAATATATATATATATATATATATATATATATATATATATATATATATATATATATATATATATATTATAATTAACTGATTTAAAATATGTTCGTTTTCGCTACACAATAATAACCATGTTTCAAAAATGTAAGCTAAAAACTTCAAATTTAATTTTGTAATTAAATTAAAAACATTATTTCCATTTCATCTTCAAGTGAATATTAAAGTAACTTATTTTTTAAATTTACTGAGCGTGTTCATTTTTATTGACTAATAACTGATACAACAAAAGTTATTAAAAATGAACACGCTACCGCCCCTTGTCTGAATGATTGGATTTCTCTGTATCCTTGGAAACAGTGAATTATGAATTTTTGTGTGCGTTTAAAACTCAATAAGTTACTCCAATATTCGCTTGAAGATTAATTGGAACTAATGTTTTTAATTTAATTAAATATTTTAAACCAGTTAATTTATAATATTTATCCTCTGTAAATTTACATTGAGCACTGTTTTGTAAAAATAAAAATAAAAAATATCAATAAAAACCCCGGATTACATACCTTACTGTTCTTTCTTTTCATATATATATATATATATATATATATATATGAAAATATAGAGAAAATAGGAAAGAACTGGTTAGGTAAATAATCCAAAGTTCTTTCGTATTTTTGTTATTTTTTAAAAATAGTGCTCGATACAAAAGTAGAGTACAAATATAATTATTTATTTAAAAATATGATTCCAACACGCTACATAAGAGTTCTCATGTTTTGAAACATGAGAATTCTTATGTAGCGTGTTGGAATTGGAATCATATTTTTAAATAAATAATTATATATATATATATATATATATATATATATATATAAAGAGTAAATACTCACACATGATCCTTATATTATGCAAAAAATCATTAACAAAAATATTCTTTGCATATCATGGTTTTATTTAGTTGATATGTAAAGTCATTGGAAAACACAAACTTTTCGACTGCTTCTGAAGCTTTCGTCAGTGCCTGATATTGAAGAAAATTCTTTTAATTTTGCTTTGTTTTTTTTTAAACACACTTCCATATCAAGCACTGACAAAGGCTGTAGAAGCAACCAGAAAAAAAACTCTTCAAGCACTGACGATGGCAACCGAGAAGTTTGTGATTTCCAACAAACTCTCTTCAATATCCACCACTTACGAATGTTACAGAAACATCAAAAACTTTGTGATTTCCAAGAACATCACTTCAATATCAAGCACTGATGAAGGCTGCAGGAATAACCGAAACGTTTGTGATTAAAAAAAAAAATCAATTTCAAGCACTGACGAAGGTTGCAGAAGCAACTGAAATGTCTGTGATTTACATCGAACTTTATTGAGCGTCAACGTCAATTAAATAAAAAAATTTTTTTAAAAAAAACAAAAAATATACAAAGAATACTTTTGTAATGCAATTGTCTGATTTTTGCAAGAATTCCCAAATCAATGTTTTTGGTGTTATTTGTTGATTTTTTCTTTTTTTTTTTTCACCGAAAATATTTCGCTGAAATTTCTACAATTTTATGGTTCGGCCAGAAAAACAAGATTTTTAACCATGATTTCCAAGGTTCTAAAAAGGATAAGAAAAATATATTTTTACATAAAAAAAAAATTGATTGTTCTTTCATCTTTTCATCAAATTTATTGTCACAAGTGCCAGGGAAACAACATTTTTAACTGAAATTTCCAAAAGTTCTAAAAAGGATTAAAAAAATACAGTTTTTATTTTAAAAAAACAATCTATTGTTCTTTCATCTTAAAAATAACACAAAGTTTTTGACGATAAAATTTTGTTTTTATTATGTTTTTTTTATTTTTGTCCTGCATCCTTTTTTTAACGACTTTTTGGAGGTACCTATATATATATATATATATATATATATATATATATATATATATATATATATATATATAGTGTGTGTGTGTGTGTGTGTGTGTATTTGTGTGTGTTTGTGTGTGTCTGTGTTTCATCAAACAAGAATGGGGTAATCTGAATATGTGTGAGTGTGCGATTGCAACTATTCGTGCTTGTGTTTGTGAATTCTTGCAAGCAGCAAGCGGACTGCTAATAACCTTTATAGGATCAAATACCCGCCAAGACATGTGCCCTTTCGCTAGACATCTTAGTGCACACCAGAACAATGTTACAATGGAGAGCATTTCCTTAAAATAACAACTGCGATCACAACCGGCGTAAGTCAACACACACTTGCCAAGTGCTTTTCAATGATAGCCGAAGATAATCTCTCTGCTTCTCTCGCTCTTCCCTACCCCCCTCTCTCTCTCTCTCTCATATATATATATATATATATATATATATATATATATATATATATATTTCGAAGGTCTTCAAGTCGTCCTCTTTCGCTTATGACACTGAGACTATTGGTGAAGCAGTCACGTAGACATGAGATGTTAAAACTGACCGCTTTGTAAAGCCGTTATTGCTATGTGTATCGCCAGCACCAACTCTCGCCAGCCAGTGCAACACATCAGGAATAATTTTGACGCTAAGAGAATGTCATTTGTGCTGAATAAAATAGACTTCCCTTGTTTATGTCTTATGCAAAAAAATAAGTTCTCTGTATTCTTCACTGGGTGGAACAAATTATATATAAATATACGTACGTGTGTGTCTGTGTGTGTCTTTCTTTACACTTCCCAACCAAAATGAGTATTTCGGTGAGCAAACATCAGAATTTTATTATTATTATTATTATTATTATTATTATTATTATTATTATTATTATTATTATTAGATTTTATTTCACTTTTTTATTTATTTATTTGAAATGATGTGCCAATTTTATTGAATTTTATGTTAAATATATGCGATAGGATGTATAATGCATTATTCTTGTTCGGGGCCCAAACCTTTTCGCCACATTCATACATACATACATACATACATACATACATACACAAATATATGTCAAATCTCAGATAAAGTATATATGTAAAAGAATAATACGAATAAAAGCAAAGGAAGACTTAGCTGACGCGTTTCATAGACCAATAACATTTTTGCTCTTGCATCTAAATACTTGTTACAAAATAAAATCCTTGCAGTTGTCTTGTTAAAGCCCCTCTGAGGACGAAACGCTATCTCCTAAGATAAGTTTTCCTTTTGTGTTTACTCATATATATATATATATATATATGTATATAAGTATATATATATATGTTCTTTTTTTATAGATACAAATATTTAAGTAAATGCTCTGTTTTATAATAAACAGTATTAACAACATTTAGCGGCCTGAATGTCCGAAAAATTTTCATAGAAAATATGCATCCTCCAACAGGAATCGAACCTGTATCCTATACGAAACCATCATATAGCCTTACGTACTTTTACCGATTGAACCACAGAGGAGCGTTTCGGTTAGCCAGGTCGATTTTACTGTTTTTAAACTACAATTCTCCATGATTTTCTCGCGTACATTCATATCTGTTCGATGCGTATCCAAATGTAAACAAATAAAATCACATAAAAACAGTGCATTTACTTAAATATTTGTATCTATAAAAAAAAAGAACTTATAAACATAAAAATGTCTTAAAATAATTGTCGGGCTTTGTCCATTTCATAAAATATATATATATATGTCACACATTATGAAATGGAAAAATCCGACAATTATTTTTATGTTTATACATACAAATATTTAAGTAAATGCTCTGTTTATAATAAACAGTATTAAACAACATTTACTGGCCTGAATGTCCGAGAAATTTTCATAGAAAATATTCGTCCTCCGACAGGATTCGAACCTGTCTCCTATACGGAACCGTCATATAGCTTGACGCGCCTTTACCGATTTGGCCACAGAGGAGCGTTCGGTTAAATTGAAGATTGAAGTTTAAATACAGTAAATTCGTCCTTGCTAACCGAACGCTCCTCTGTGGCCAAATCGGTAAAGGCACGTCAAGCAATACGCAAGTAATTTTTTAAACTTATGCTTTAGAATGATTTAGTCGAAATCCGCCCTGCTGTCTTTAATAGGAACATCGTTGTTCTCTATGGCAGCGCAATATCCGTTGCTACGTTTCATTAACAACATGCCAAATCGCGTAGCCGCCGTTATTCAAGCGAATAGGATTAGGTAGATATCTCTAATTGTGGCGGTAATTTAATTATGTTCATTTAAAGACAAAATAGTTATAATGAAAACCGACTATGTGAGTCAACGGCAACATTTAAAGAAAGAAAAGAAATGCAGAAGTGAAAATAAAGTTGAGATAGGTTTTAAATTTCAGCCTTGGTCTCTTGTAATTTTCTAAGAATGAGAAATATTCTATTCGCTTCCTTCTTGCCTTTTTCTTTTACTTTTCTTCTTTTTTTTTTCTTTCTTTTACTTTTCTTTTTCTTTCTTTTACTGTTTGGCAAATTCATACAATTTCGTCACGTCACGTCACCAATTATAATTTAGAAAGGGGTTACTCCAGTTTCACTCCCCACCCCACAAAAGAACTGAATTTTGAACAAACAGGGTGCTACCTTTATAAACGGATGCCTACTATATATATATATATATATATATATATATATATATATATAGGATGGAGAAGACTGTGACCACTCGTTGTTGACTTCAGTGTCCATTTTTAGGTCATAGATCCATTTTTAGGTCATATATATATATATATATATATATATATATATATATATAAGTGAACATAGAAGTCAACACTTAGAGGCGACAGTCTGTTTTATACTAGATTCAGTATTGAACAAAACCCTTGCCTACAGCAACATTACAAAAAGTCCCTACTTTGCCTACACGAAAAAGTAGCGATAATATCCCACATCCCGCAAAAGAATTTACTAAACAAAAGATCTGAGATAATCTCCAAATGTAGGCATGAGTATAAGTACCTATTATCCGAATTTATACCAATCGGATTAAAAAAAAAAAAAAAAAACCCAACAATCACTCTTTAGTTCAAGCTACCATCAAAATAATTACATTTATTGTTATTATCATTGCACCACCATTAGTAATCACTTATTTACAACAACTATTAACTACTAATATTATCATTACCACCAACACCCAACACCATTACTACCATATCACATCTACTATTAACATATAAATCCACTATAATTATTAACGTAAACTACTCCCCTCAGCATATTTAATACCACCAAATAAAAACCAATAAGATTAGAGATAATTTCCAAATGTAGGCATGAGAATAAATACCTATTATCAGGATTTATACCAAAATAAATAAATGGAATAAAATAAAATAAAACATTAACAATCACTTTTTAGTTCAAGCTACCACCTCAATAATTACATTTATTGTTTTTATCCTTCTCCCACCACTATTACTAATCACTTCTACCAATTTACAATAACTATTAGCTACTTATATTATCATTGCCACCAATCCCCTTACAACATTACTATCACATCACATCTACTATTATCATATAAGCCAGCTATAATTATTAACGTAAACTACCCTCTCTCCCAGCATATTTAATACCACCATAAAAATAACCAATAAGGATTACAAACTGAAATTTCTACCAGTTACATATACACAGTCATCAAAAACAAGCAAATAACCAGCTTTAAAATAATAACAAATAAACTTAAATTAAAAATAAAAATAATAGCAATTTTTACCTATCATAATTTTACACAGACCCACCACACGTAAATACGTGCATGCGAGGAAATATTATTCAGCGAAAAAATAGAAAAATACTCTGATTGCTGACATATATACATTCACAAGAAATTTTCGCTACACTTCCAATCTTTGAATTTCAACATACAAATGCGTATGTATAGACACAACACCACCCATATACATACATATGTCAAATCTCAAACTGTCCACTTATGTTTATATCTGTATGAGTCCCGGCAGAAGAACAAGTGTGTATGGGTGTCTGCGTACCTCATCGGGTGTACGGACATGCATCTATGTTTGCGGTAGCATGAATGGCATCACGACGACGATCCCCCCAACTTCCATAATAACACCAATACACGCAATCTACATAAACCCAAAATTTTTTAAAAATGAATCAGGTTGACGATCGCAAAAGCGTGAAACCTAGGGTCACAAACTCACATCAATCCAACCAAGTATATATATATTATATATATATATATATATATATATATATATATATATATATATATATATATATATATATATATATATATATATATATATATATGGTGGATTCTCTCGTCGTATTCGACGTATGAGGGTCAAGCAGCTCAGTTCCTAGGAACCGACAGCCAGACACCGGCACATATGATTTGATTTTCATAGTGGTGAAGGCTTTGTGCAAAACCAACCACACTTTTTAAAGGGCCGAATCCAGAGAACTGATGCACTACGTACCATAAGGTCCACAAAAGACCCTCTGCAGGTTTTGAATTCAGAGTTGTCCTTCTCCTAGACCAGTTGCCATCCAATGCTATAGAACCCAGTCTGTCCCCAGAAGAGGATTAATAGCTTTCTCAAGGGTATTAGGACGTAAGTGAATGTAATGGATTCGACTGGAATTCGAACACAGCTCTACGATTCCTCAATCCGAGCCGCTATCCACTACCCAACCGTGCGCACGCACACACACACACACACACACACACACACACACACACACACACACACATATATATATATATATATATATATATATATATATATATATATATATATATATATATTCTGCAGACACATCAACCTTTTCATCTGGCTATATATATATATATATATATATATATATATATATATATATATGGCTATATATATATATATATATATATATATATAGCCAGATGAAAAGGTTGATGTGGCTGCAGAATATATATATATATATATATATATATATATATATATATATATATATATATATATATATATATATATATATATATATGCGCCTTCTTTGATGGGATTAAAACCAGATACCAGTGGCATATTTCTATATCTTGAAAATAAGCATGTAGGCTTTCACAGGCCATTTTATCTCTTCCAGTAGACAGTAATTCTCTGATACTTAAGGCATCTTATAATGCGTCGTATATTCGCTTCGTGTTTTATCGATAAATAAAATAAGTACTTATTGCAATCAAAAGGTTTCTTTGCTGAATGAAGGCAGCGTCTATTCGAGCGTCCAACACAGTTGGAACGAAAACCGGTTTGTTCTGCGCAAACAAACAAGTAGCCGTAATTTGTATTAAACCTTCTGAATTCTGAAATCACAAATTGATATTCAAGTTGCGAGTTTGACGCTTTAAAATGAATAATAAGTCTGATGTGGAATGGTGATTTTTTAGACATAGCTTAAAAGGCCAAAAGTACATGGCACCCAGTTAGGATCGAACTCACTCGTAACTGATCTCGCGAGACAAGCTTGCTAACCACTGCACCACGTCAAAGTACCCAGGCTGATTGTGGAATGTGTGAGTAGCGAAATAGCTATCTGCGCCGAAAAGGACATGGGTGAACGGGGGTCGAATTTCTCGCTTTATCTGCTGCGTTCACTTTCACATTAAGGACTTTGGAAAAAGCGTAAACCCAGATCTTCTTCCCCGAGCCGACAGAGTAAACTGGGCTCTTTAGCGTTGGATAGTAGCCAGTCAAGGAGACACGTTTGAATACAAAACTGTGGAGAAGTTGACGGGAAACCGCGCTACTATATTTCTCTAGAGTTCATAGCAATTCACAGATGGTAAGGAAGAGGAATCTGTAGAGGGCCATGATTGGTTACGTCCTGATGGGAGAAGGCAATAAAAATAAAAGAAAAAGGACCGGTGGTTATCACCGAAATGAAGAACTTCATTGAGATGCGTGCAAAGAGCAAGTTGAAGACTACATCTCGGCAATTTGAGTCCCGTATCAACAGAAACGTGTTTGTCAATATATAGAATGTTCATACGTTATGGAAACGAGGAAGTGTAAAAAAAACCGGTATGAAAACCACTGACGTTCGAATACGCGATACTCAAGAACCAACAAAGAAACACAATATACACCTATGAACTCAACCCTGATAACCCGTAAAAATTCTTTGAGGAAACAAGAAAAACCAACCTTGATAATCCGTAAAAAATTCACTGAAACCCGAAAGATTTCAAGATAGAGAAGATAATCTATGTTCAACTTCTTTGAGGAAACGTAAAAAATCAACCTTGATAATTCGTAAAAAATTCATTGAAACCCGAAAGAGTTCAAGATAGAGTAGATAATCTATGTTCAACTTCTTTGAGGAAACGTAAAAAATCAACCTTGATAACCCGTAAAAAATGCATTGATACCCGAAAGAGTTCAAGAGAGAGTAGATAATCTATGTTTAACTTCTTTGAGGAAACGTAAAAAAAACAACCTTGATAATACGTAAAAAATTCACTGAAACCCGAAAGAGTTCAAGAGAGAGTGGATAATCTATGTTCAACTTCTTTGAGGAAACGAGAAAAATCAACCTTGATAATCCGTAAAAAAATCATTGAAAACCGAAAGAGTTCAAGAGAGTGAATAATCAAATGTTCAACTTCACTGAGGAAACAGTTAAATGTAACCATCTCTTCTACTCCAACAGCTTCTTCTCTCGCACTTCCTGACAGTGCAACTCCCTTCCTCTTACTTGCTTTCCTGGTAACTATAATCTTCAAACATTTAAATGTAATGTCAATCGACATCTTCTGTTGCCTTGATCCCTGTTCTTCTTTTTATCCTCCTTCGTTCTTCTTTTTATCTTTTCCTCACCCCCGCCCCATGCCCAGTCTTTTCCCTTACTTACACTCTGTAGCCCATTACGTACTAGTGGCACTCCTGCATTGATTGGGGTGAACTACTCCAACCTTGCATTCTCAAAAGCTTTAAGTAGTGGGACGTTCAATGACCTTCATTTAGGTGTGGATTTTACCAATACTGACCCAAAATATTGCATTCAAGATGTCATATCTTTTCCAGATGTCCTTCAAGTTGTTTTATACTTGAGTCAGACGACGACCTACAGAACGCGGCGTATTTTGTATCTGAGCGCCATCCATCCTAATTATGCAACCAGACAACCTGAGCTGCATTTTAATTAGAAAGTATTCAATTCCGTTATGTAACGTTTTGATAGAATTTTACAATTTTTTTTTACTTTGGTTCCCTATCGGAAGCCAAAAATTTTGGCGGAGAAAAAAAAGAAAGATTTTAGTTTGGTTTCGTTTGTTTCGTTTTACGGCATATCAAATAACCCCAATGGGTTATTAATGCCGACAACATTTTTAGGATAGATTCGTATGAATAGAATATGTATTCTTTGGTTTAGATTGGTTTGGTTTATTTTGTTTTACGCATATCAACCTCAATGGTTTATTTAATGACGACAACATTTTTAGGATAGATTCGTATGAATAGAATATGTATTCTTTGATTTAGATTGGTTTAGTTTATTTTGTTTTACGGCATATCAACCCCAATGGGTTATTTAATGCCGACAACATTTTTAGGATAGATTCGTATGAATAGAATATGTATTCTTTGGTTTAGATTGGTTTGGTTTATTTTGTTTTACGGCATATCAACCTCAATGGGTTATTTAATGCCGACAACATTTTTAGGATAGATTCGTATGAATAGAGTATGTATTCTTTGGTTTAGGTTGGTTTGGTTTATTTTGTTTTACGGCATATCAACCCCAATGGGTTATTTAATGCCGACAACATTTTTAGGATAGATTCGTATGAATAGAATATGTATTCTTTGGTTTAGATTGGTTTGGTTTATTTTGTTTTACGGCATATCAACCTCAATGGGTTATTTAATGCCGACAACATTTTTAGGATAGATTCGTATGAATAGAATATATATTCTTTGGTTTAGGTTGGTTTGGTTTATTTTGTTTTACGGCATATCAACCCCAATGGTTTATTTAATGCCGACAACATTTTTAGGATAGATTCGTATGAATAGAATATGTATTCTTTGGTTTAGATTGGTTTGGTTTATTTTGTTTTACGGCATATCAACCTCAATGGGTTATTTAATGCCGACAACATTTTTAGGATAGATTCGTATGAATAGAATATATATTCTTTGGTTTAGGTTGGTTTGGTTTATTTTGTTTTACGGCACATCAACCTCAATGGGTTATTTAATGCCGACATTTTTAGGATAGATTCGTTTGAATAGAATATGTATTCTTTGGTTTAGATTGGTTTGGTTTATTTTGTTTTACGCCATATCAACCCCAAGTTTTTATTGATGGTAACATTTTGTTTTGTCAAAAATCTATTTCTGGTAATTTTTTTTTTTTCAAAAATTTGTTGCTGGTAATAATTTTTTTCAAAAGCTATCGCTGGTAATATTTTTTTCCTCAAAACAGTATAGCTGTTATAGTTTTTTTTTCTTCAAAAATTTATGCTGGAAATAATTTTTTTCAAAGTATTTCTGGTATTAAAACCTGTTTTTACACTTTCATAGTGTTTTTACCCCAGTTTCGGGGTTAACTATTTGCCCATAGCTGGGACCCTAGCAAGTGCTACCACCCCGGGTCAGGGCGGACCTGGGAACACCAGCAATTAAGAGGTGGTTCCACGTTCCTCAAAACCTGATCAGAGGTCTTGCTGTTGGACGTAGTTTATCGTCTTACCCAGGACTCAGATGTAGTTTATCGTCATACTTAGGAGAGGAAAGATTTTAACTGATGCATATGCGTACGATATAAAGTCTGGGGCACTGACTCCAGACAGAAGCGTTGTAGGGAGAAAAAAAACACCATTTGATCCAACGCGCTTTACCGCCAACAACGTCACAGTAAAGTAAGGCCCTATTTTAACTTATTTACTGTTCACTCGGATTATTTTCTCGAAAGCCAATTTCTGCAGTTCCTCATTATTATTTTTTACTAAAATAACGTTTTACGAAGTAATAAAAATGTCGAATTAAACATATATTCATTAACTCAAATAGAAATTGCATTGCTTACATTTTGGATAAGAAACTGCTACCTGCTGAAGAATATATTGGCTTTATAAGAATTTCTCAAACGAGCACACCGATCGACGTAATGCACACTGTTCAATAAATAAAAATGGGGTGTCTATTTTAGATACGAAGTACCCATTATGATAACATTTGAAATAATAAAAATGCCGGATTAAGAATAAATCCATTAACTCTTTAGAATATATATATATATATATATATATATATATATATATATATATATATATATATATATATATATATTTAGGTCATAGGTCCAGTTTACACAAAAGTCAAAAATATAGTTATAGGTCCGGTTTTCAAGATTCAAAATGGTAAGCATTGATTCAGTTTACACTAAATTTTAAAAGGTATAACATGGTTCGAATTTACACTATTGTCGAAAATGAGACATAATTCTACTTACGCTATAGTCGAAAAGGTGTACATGGGTCCAGTTTACACTATATTCAAAAAGGTGGACATGGGTCCAGTTTACACTATATTCAAAAAGGTGGACATGGGTCCAGTTTACACTATATTCAAAAAGGTGGACATGGGTCAGGATTACACTACAGTCAAAAAGGTGAACATGGGTACAGTTTACATTATAGTAGAAAAAGTGGACGTCGGTCCAGTTTACACTATAGTCGAAAAGGTGGAGATGGGTCCAGTTTACACTATCTTCAAAAAGGTGGACAGAGGTCCAGTTTACATTTGTTTGTTTTGATCTCAGAACAATTGTTAGATATATGTGTGCACTATACCATGAAACTTACTATCAAAGGGGCCTTTCGGGATATGATACAAACTGAAAGAGTACCCTGAAAGAAATTGTACTCACCAATGCTCCATGCATGTCAAGGAGTTTCATTGCTATCATTTGTCTGTCCGCTATTTCGTTTTCAGTTGCTTTGACATAATCATCAAGACAGTATGGGAGAATAGATATTGTATCAAGCACCAAGTGTATAAAAACATACTTGGTATTTTGATACAGAATTTATGCCAAGCAACGATTCTCATGGAAGATGATTCACTCTCTATGGCCGGAAAGGATCTTGAATAGTGTAGACTTACTGCGCCGGTATGAAATGCAGCCGCAGCTCTTACTCAAGAGATGCTTCAGCCAACCAGTTATTACATTCAAAAGTTGAAAAAAACTTAGAACTTACGGTTACATCTGTCTATGTCAACATGAGAAAGATCTCATTAGAAGAACTGCCATGAAAATATTTATAGAGAAGTATTTATAGAGAAATATTTATTTACATGAAAATAGAAAATACATGAACATAAAATTATATACAAATACAATTACGTAAAAACTTATTATCACACTTGTAATTTAAAATAAATAAAGAAAAGCACTTCCAACATATATTTTGGCAACAGACATATATATATATATATATATATATATATATATATATATATATATATATATACTAGCAGTATTGCCCGGCGTTTCCTGGGTTTATTCAAAAAAAAGATCACGAACCTCATCCAATCTTTAAAGTTAAAATAAAGATTTTTCTTTAGTGCCTCTTATCTATATGGCGAAAAATTATAATGACATGAAGTGTGAAAACATTTATAACAGGAGAAAGTTGTTTTTTACAGAAGCACAGAAGATACAAAAAAATTGCCAGCAAATGAAGAGTACATTAATCGCAATCGATCTTCGAAAATTGTTGAGGAGAAATGCTTTGTTGACAGCTTTTGCTCAAATTATATCGAATGAACAACATGCATTGGAAGGAGAAGAAATTCAACAAAGACTTCACCCAGCAGCCGTGCCAAGGCTGAAAACCAACGTTCACAAAGACTGTATAGAATTGTTCTTTGCCCCTCCGTTTCGACAGCTCGAGTAGCAGAAGGTTCTGGCAGCGTTTCTTCCTCGTCTAGTTAACCATTGCTCATTAGTTTCTGCTGACTTTGCTTTAGCTGTACGAATAGCATTTTGTGTCAGTCTAATTTGAGTTTCTTGTTGCGAAGCGTTTCTTCTCCGTGCTTTCATGCGTTTGGCTGTAGTAGTAGCACACGTCCAAGTGAAGGATTTCGCTTTCTTGGCATTACTGTCAGCCTGTAGTTGGAGGGGTTTGGCTAAGCTTTTTGAATAACAATGAAGTAATCAATTAAAAAGCAAGAATTAATTATTAATTCCACATTAATGGAAATATAGCCACAATAAATTAAATGCAAGTTTATAAGGGAAACCACGGAAACGTGGTAAATAATTATAAGCAAGCTCATAAAGTTAGGATTTATCTCAAAATAGACTACAAAAAAAAACGTTCTAGTGATGAAAATAAAAATTAACGTGCAGCTAGAAACCTACTCATTATGAAGGTTAAAACGTACAGGCTAAGATTAGCATAATTATAAATGAATCGAAAGAGGGTCTTTACATTATTATAAGTGCATTTTTCAGAATAAAACTGTCAAAATTTTAGGGCTCAAGTTTCCAAATATATGAGTTAACAAGCATTATTTAAACGCTGATTAGAAGATGATAAATACATAATTAAAAATTGGCATTTACGCTTAAACTTTTTTAATAATATGATTTTCACAAATTTAAATTTAAAGTATCGAAAATTCAAAATATACATGCATGAAGGCAGCGCACCTTTTTACTGGATGACAACTTTGATGCGAATGAGATTTTTTGCATTTATTTCATCACATAGCACTAATGAACACTACACGTGAAGCAAAATCGATAGTACGCACTACATAACTCGATCGATCATTGCACGTGGAGCAAAATCAGTTGTACACACTACACATCTCGATCGATCTCGCACACGCGTCTTATACCTACGTGCACTTCTCTCATCGGTGCACAATTTCGTTTGCACTTATTCTTTATTTCTTAAGGAAGGATATAATTTTTGCCGTCAAGTTAATGCAAACTAAACTATTTCAGTACCAAAACGGGAAATCCATGGGAAAAACTGATATTTTTCATAATGTATTTATGGCACATGTGGTGTCAGTTTTGATTTTGAGTTGATTGATCTAAACACAAATTATATGCAAATTTTCATTGGAATGCTGCTAACCACTACAATTGAAAGACCAATGGGGCAGCAAGGTGTTCATGGATCATCTTGGGGGCCCCTTATGTAGTTTTCAAAATCTGATAATCGTTTTTGAGTCATTTTAAGATTGTAACATACATGTAAAATTCCGTCGAAATCGAAGCAATTTGAAAATTTGGGGGTCCCTTTGGTTCACCCTAGGGGTCCCAAATCTCAAGCCAAAGGACAGGTTTAAGACTAATAGTAACTGAAATAATAAAGCACATCATTTTTAAGTTTTGTATTTAATCGACTTTATGGCCAAGGCTGTAGACTTAATTGAAAATTTCGGGGTTCCCTGCTGGCCCCCTAACTCGTGGGGGTCCCAGTGCTGATTTTTAGTGAATTCCAAGTGACTACTTCAGTTACTCGATCTAACCCCAATATGTACTGAAATTTTCGTTGAAATTAAGAAATACTGCTACAAAATACACTTGAAAAACAGTTAAGGCATCCAGGGGTTTATAGGGTCAATCTGGGGGCCACCTCATGCATTTTTAAAAATTTGACAACCGATTTCTGTCTCATTGGAAGAGCGTGACAAACATGCAAAATTTTATCAAAATCGAAGCAATTTGAATTTTGGGGGGGTCCCTTGTGGCACCCAGGGGGTCCCAGTGTCGAGAGAAACGAAAATCAATATAGCGTATAATAAGCGTGACAGTCAGTTGCATACACTTATCAAGTTTCATTAAAATCGGCCTTAGGGTTTAGACTTCAAGTCTGAAAGTTTAAAAACAACCAAACTAATGGAAATTCCCATTTAAACATTATATTTATCGATTATCGGTTATTGACTTTTGAAAAATTACTAATTTTTTTGTCCGGACACACTCAGTATCGAGTACAATGTATGTTCCAAATTTGGTAGAAATATGCCTCATGGTTCTCGTGTAGTTAGCGAACACACACACATACACATAGTCAGTTTTATATATATATATATATATATATATATATATATATATGGTAAGAAAATATAGTTTTGATGTATAAATAAATATATCCTACATTTATAGGTAAACGTGTACGATATAATTGATAGAGCGTGTGTAAATATAAGAACATATATATATGTGTGTGTATGCGTGTGTGTTTGTGCGCAAATATATAGAAAAATAGGAAAGAACACATTAGGTAAATAATCCGAAGTTAGTATTTTTGTTTTTAATTTTAATTTTTAATATATCTATATATCTATCTATCTACCTATATATATATATATATATATATATATATATATATATATATATATATATATATGACTTGACCCTGATATCAACAACGAGTAGGAGGGACAGTCCGTTTTCTACTAATCAATACACAAATGGCGTGAAGAATATCAAACAGATTCTCGCCATTCAGTGTGACCTCAGTGTCCACCCATACACACACACACACACACATATATATATATATATATATATATATATATATATATATATATATATATATACGCACACACAAGCATTAGTCATTATTTGTCACTGTTTATAATAAATATAACCACTATTTTATTTGCCTCTATCTGGCGAGGCATGGTAGTTTGGGAGATATGTGTTTACCCGCCTAACGTAAACTCTTGTGTGTATACAAGTGACAAGAACATGATAAGCAATGGAACAGACCTCCGAGAAAGTTATATTTATGCCTATAGTGGTTATTTTGCTCCACCCATATATATATATATATATATATATATATATATATATATATATATATATATATATATATATATAGAGAGAGAGAGAGAGAGAGAGAGAGATGGATAAATTGTCGTTAAAATTACACAAAAATGAAAATAACACTGACATCTCATTTTAACAGATATATTTACTAAAATTATAAAAAAAATTATCTTGAAATACTAAAGAGTAAATTTATTCAATAAAATCCCCATTGGCTTCAGCCACGGCCTCCAGACGACTTCGGAATCTCCTGCAACCTTTTAGGACGATCTCCTTCCTTAAGTTGTTGAATGCTGCCATAATCCTTGCCTTCAGTTCATCTTTGGTGTTACAAGGAGTTTTGTTGGTATCTTGCTCAACTGAGCCCCACACATAATAATCAAAGGGGTTAAAGTCAGATGAGTTAGGTGGCCAGATGTAAAGGGTGATGTGGTCGCAAAAATTGTCATGAGAGCCATGACTGGGTTCTCCTGCTTGTGTGGCATGGTGCAGAGCCCTGTTGCCAGATATTGGGGTTTTTAGCAGCCACCCACTTAAACCAGGACAGCTTTACCTCTTCAAAGCACTTGATGTAGGCCTCAGTGTTGAATTGAGGACCTGTGGGAAGATGAATGGATGCATAACATCGCCATCACAAGTGATCCCTCCAAACACCTTTGTAATCACCATTAGACTCATCGAACTCTTTCCGAATCTTCTGTACTGTCCTCAGATTGACACCCAAACACCCTGAAATGATCGTATTGGAGCTTACGGCGTGAATACCAATCAGTACAGCATGCCGTTTCCAAATTTCTGGCGGTTTGATTTGCCTTACGTACCCTACTATACTATGCAGACGACAAAATCAGAAACAAACAACGCGCATGCGCGAAAACATTAAAACCATAAAATAGCGACCATGTATATATAATACAGGATTTACATATGTATTAGTATCGGCTGCAGCCCAGTAGTCTCAAGACTAAGACAAGAGTGGCCCCCAAAGGATCTTAATCGGGCTTCTTTGAACGAATTTGAAAGAATTTAGAGTATGTGGGCCCCTCTAGCTGGACTGTGTCTTTGAAATTCGATTCCTTTTCGATTTAGATTTTTTTTTGTAAACATCAAGTGGGTTGATGAGTTCCCCAAAATCCTATTATCCTAAGGCCTCTTCAGGCCTAAATCCAGTCCTACATATATATATATATATATATATATATATATATATATATATATATAGATAGATAGATAGATAGATATAGATATCAAAGTGTAGAAGAACGAACAATAAGATGTCAGCATTCAAAATATTAATTTAAAAACAGTGCTCTATACAAAAAGTAGTAACATCGTCATTCCCCACCTGATCAGACGTTTAAAAAAGGTTTTCCTTTTTTGACATTGAAACAAAAATGTACAATTTTGTAGTGGATATGTGCATGTTCTAATATAACACTGCATAAGAAATATATATATATATATATATACATATATATATATATATATATTAAAATGGTAATCCGTATTTCCAAGAGGATAAAAGTCCAAGGACAACTCTATGTCCGAGACAGAGCAAAATGCTATATTATTACCTTTGGTATTTTAAGTGTTTATATTCATTAATTAATATATATATATATATATATATATATATATATATATATATATATATATATATATATATATTAATTAATGAATATATATATATATATATATATATATACTAGTAATAATCTTATAAGTATAAGAAATTATACTCGGCCGGAAAACGTTCGGTGTCTTGATTTGCAAATAATAAAACCAATACCAATGGGGAAAAAAAGGTATAAAAAAGAAAGAATAAAGAACATTGTACGTCAGCAAGAAAATAATCGTCTAACATGCAAATCCAGAGTCCAAAGAAAAAAACCCCGATACGAGTAAGAAAAATAACTAAATAAAGTGCTCAAGACGTTAAGGACACGTTATATAGGAGGGTCCAGCAGATAGATAAGTCCATGGGTATTATTAGTTCTGGTTCGGTTTTAACTGAGATTTTGAAGATGAGCAAGCTGTCTGCAAGACGAGTCCCAAGAATACTGACACCAGAGCAGAAGCTGAAAAAGGTTGACATTTCCAGGACACGTCTAACGCACTTCCCGGCTGACCCTGAGAATTTCCAGTGGAGATAAGTAACACAGGATGAAACTTGTGTTCACCATTTCGAACCTGAATGAAAGATTTAAAGGAAACAGTGGAAAGACTCCATCCCCGAAGAAGTTCAAGCAGGCAGCATGGTAATTTCTGTGTCCCGATCAATACATATTTTTAAATAATAATAATAATAATAATATATATATATATATATATTGTGTATATATATATACATATATATATACATACATATATATATGCACATGCATATATATATACATACATACATATACATACATACATACATATATATAATCATACATATATATATACATACATACATATATATATATATACATATATACATACATATATATATATATATATATATATATATATATATATATATATATATATATATATATATATATATATATGTATTATTAATAGAAATTTTATAAGTATAAGAAACTATACTCGCTCGAAAAACCTTCGGTCTATTCATTTGCAAATAAACAAGCCAATACCAAAGGGAAAAAAAGTATAAAAAAAGAAAGAACCAAGAACGTGTACGTTAACCGAAAATAATCGTCCAGCATACGAGTCCAAGGCCCAAAGAAAAAAACCCAATGCGAGTACACAAAATAACTAAATAAAGTGCTCAATACAATGAGTAGAGCAGACCTGGTTAAACCTCGGGAGCCAGACAAACCTACCTACCTAAGGCAGCCTTCCCTGACGATCCGCTTAGGTGAAACCTTGGTAGGTTTGTCTGGTTCTCTAGGTTTAACTATATATATATATATATATATATATATATATATATATATATATATATATATATATATATATATCGTCAAGTTTTTCGGACGATCCACAGTATCAATATAGACGACGAGCAATGCCAAGGTTAAGTACTGTTTTAATCTTTCTCCTAATTTCCTATGTAATCCCATCTCAATCCTCGTATTTGCTTGTTTTGTTTTTGTTTTTTTTTTACAATTTAGGATTGACACTGATCATAAAATTCACTGTTTCCTTCTTAGCGCCCAACTGAAGAAAGCCGAAATTTACAACGGCCGCCATATTGTTATTATAACATCCGAGCTAAGGCCATTGAATAAATGTATAGAGGAAAATTACAATACTGATCTCTCTGATCTTTTTTTCTGGTGTAAGTCTTACAAAAGCTTATTTCACATTCTCCTATGTCAAGCGAAACGAGTTATCAGGACACGAACATTTGTTAAGAATTAAAACAATACTTCTGAAATTGGCATTATCTATGGGCTATAAATACAGCTGCTATCTTTACTGCATTTTCTATTGCTGTAAGCACCAGACATCGTAGGCAAGTAGAGATATGAGAGAGACTTTGTAATTTCTTCGGAAGATTTGAAATCTTGCCTCACAAGACGCCATATTCCTTCAGAACAAAGAGCCTCCTTCTGGCAAGAGTGAATCCTATACAATGTGTGTTTACTTTTTTTTTTTTTTTTTTAGAGATTGGGAGTAAAGGGATGTGGGTAGAAACGGTAAAAGCGTAGACAAGAAAAATCCATTTGGATTCATTAAAAAACATCCTTCAAAGCGCTGAAGTATTTGGCAAGTTACGGGGCATCCTCGAAGAAAAGAGATGTTTGTTTTAAAGAGGGTTGTGGCTGTGAATATATATGTGCTGTAAACAATATGTCTGTGGAAGAACCGTTGATCTCCTGCCTAGTTTCAGATTGCTACAACCGCGATTTAATTTGTTCTGTCATCGAGAAGTCTCGTTTTCTTCGCACATAAAATGGAGCGAAAATGAGCGGTTAAACAAAAGACAACGCTTTCCTTATTTCAAATCGACTGGCCACTTTCAACCACACGAAAAAGTAGAGAAGATGAGCTACGCATGAAATATTACTAGTCATTTGTCCGCTGGCCAAAGTCACATCAGTATAACGTGTAGTAAGTTATATGGTTCGCATTCTAGTCACATCAGATGGCCAAATAATTGACCTTTCATCCTGATAGTCAATTTGATGACATGACCCTCGTTATTTATATTAAAACTAGCAGGTTTTGCTCGCTCGTTATCGCGTCGCAAAGTAAGATATATTCACTACTTGAAATCTTTGAAACAAAAATTTTAAACGAACATTTCAATCATAAATTGGCTTTGTATAGTTAAGGAAAGTTTTACAAATAGATGCCAACTTGTTGAAGACCAAGAAAAATGCAAATTTCAAACATTTTTCTGCACTATATACGACAATATTCCTAAACAGAACTATTTTTGATATGAAAATCAAAACAATCCTCGAATAAATGAACAGTAATAAAGGACAGTTAATTAATGAAATAAACTTTTTTTTTAAAATCAATATGCAAATTAATTACACTATTTACATGGCTCGGACTATCATCCTGATCTTTGTTGCCATATTTATCACAACGTTTCGGTCGTTGTACGCTCCGGCCTTCTTCAAGTTGTTGGAATGTCGAACTGGACCCTTTATTTCTCTGGCTGCGGTACACTGTTCTAGTTCCACGTGCCATGTCAAATGGGTGTCAGTTATCTCCTGTTAATTCCCCTCTCCAAGTTCTCCAATGCCTTAACCAAGCATTGAACTCACGCTTTTTGCGCCCTGTCACTGGATGTAACTAACGGCTTTATCCACTGTGCTATGTGTCCTTCAGGACATCTGTATATGAATTTCTGGGTATTATAAACCTAATGTCTTCAGCAACCATGAGCACTGGTAAAAACGACAAGAAATTGCTAGGATTTTTATAAGAGAAATGTTCAATGGTCACTTAGGTTATCAATGATTTTGCTGATCGACGGTCATTTAACTGTGATATAATTTTATCAACGATTTTTCTGATTATCATTTCTCCTTTTTTATAGTTCGAGCCATCCTGGGTGTGACGATAAACTACATCCACCTCCTGGGTATGACGATAAATTAAGGCCGACAGCAAGGCCTCTGATATGTGAAATAATGGGTTCAGTTCGACATTCCAACAACCTGAAGAAGGCCGGAGCGTACAACGGCCGAAACGTTGTAATAAATATGGCGACAAAGATAAGGACAATAGTCCGAATAATGTAAATAGTGTACATAATACCTCATCTCAGAAAAATAGACAGATACTAAAGGGCCGAAACGTTGTAGTAAATATGGAGACAAAGATGAGGACAATAGTCCAAATAATGTAAATAGTGTACATAATACCTCATCTCAGAAATATAGACAGATATTAAAGGGCAGAAACGTTGTAATAAATATGGCGACAAAGATGAGGACAATAGTCCAAATAATGTAAATAGTGTACATAATACCTCATCTCAGAAATATAGACAGATATTAAAGGGCCGAAACGTTGTAATAAATATGGCAACAAAGATGAGGACAATAGTCCGAATAATGTAAATAGTGTACATAATACCTCATCTCAGAAATATAGACAGATATTAAAGGGCCGAAACGTTGTAATAAATATGGCAACAAAGATGAGGACAATAGTCCGAATAATCTAAATAAAGTACATAATACCTCATCTCAGAAATATGGACAGATATTAAAGGGCTGAAATGTTGTAATAAATATGGCGACAAAGATGAAGGCAATAGTCCGAATAATGTAAATAGGTTTATTGTAATATGATCACACCGTTATTTGTCTTTATCAGATAGATAGATAGATAGATAGATAGATAGATAGATAAATAAAAGCTAGAAACGTGATTTGAATTTTTAAAAATAGTATAAAATGGCCAATGATTTTATGTAATAAAACATCCTCTCTTTGCAGCATTTGAGATGTGGAGGATTTGAAAGGAAATACTGGCAGATCCAGCAGAAAAAAAAAACTTGAAATAAAAATGAATTCCAACTAGTCGACCTACCTAACTTCTTTAGATTTTTTTTTTACTTTTCAGAACTTTCAGTGTTGATCTCTAGGTCAACTTCAAATAACCTATGTGTTCTAGGTCAACTTTAAATAACCTATGACACTCCCTAGGTTATAGAATATGTGCACGCCAAGTCTGGTTGAAATCCATCTAGTAGTTTCTAAGTCTATAGTAGTGGTTCCAAAACTTTTATGGTCTGCCACACCCTTTCATAACAAAACACAACCCTAACGCCCTGCCCAATGTATAGTCAACTTTTGATTTTTTTTTTTTGCGCTCATATTGCATATCAAATAAATATCTTAGTATTTCCCATGATAATTGTTATATAAATGAAACAAACTGTAAAGTGAAGGCAAGATGCATTTCAGGTACAATGTGTGCGTGTTTGTGGTGTATGTTATGGTTCAGATGTGCCACCCTCTGGCAGCAAACTTTTTTCTCAGCGCCTCCACCTTCCCGGATCTTTCCACACCACTTTGGGGATCACAGCTGTAGACTATAGGGTTTCAGGCTTACCACACTACTGTCGCTGCTGGGTTTCTATAACAAGTTGTTGTTTTTTGGGTTTTTTTCAGGGGTGATTTTACTAGCACCAACCCAACCGGTTTGGTATTCAGAGTTGTCCTTCTCTGAGAGTGATTGCTATTACTCAGAGGTTTCTAAAAATAATCCGGCATTATAGGTTTCTCCCCATAACCCATTCTAACCCGCTCAGTTTTAGAACTATGGTCATAAATGGGTTAAAAACCCCAGTTTTCTCTGAAACAAACTGGGCATCAAATGAGGACCCAACACCATGCACTCTTAATGATCCTTTGTTTACGAAAGGAGTTTCCTCTTCTTACAGAAGGTGTCAGATTAGTTTTGTCTGGAAACGAGGCTAGATTAGTGAGTCCTATAGTAGCGAAAGAAAGCACTAAACTTATGGCTACATGATCTGCGAGAACAACATACTAATCATCACGCTACGGTAGGTGCTCAGAAAAAATAGTATTCATGTACAGGTTGGTGCCAAAAGTAACATCCAATTTGTTCCCAAAATAATGCAACATTTATTTTTTTTTTAAATCCTTAAACCTCAACACGTTTTCACTCAGTCGACATAACGCTATCGAATAACCAAGTTCTTCTGGTTTTATTCTTACAGATTTCTTCCTGCAGTGAATCCTGAAGTACACAATGTAAGGCACAAACACAGAAACCATTTTCTTCTTCAGGACATTGGCAATCATCTCTCTCCACACTTTCCTGTTCTTTATAGCTCTTAGTAAATTTTGTCTTGTTATCTCTACTAAAAACCGTTCCGACAACCGTTTGCACCGGCTTGTTAGGTTACTTACGCAGTTTTTCTCAGTCCCTCTTGCCTGCAATATACCCTGTGGGTGTCAACTTTTCCAAGCCCTCTTTCCTCATTATGTGTCCTAGAGATTTCGGCTGCCTGATTCTAATGTTAAGTTTAAGTGTCCTTTTTGTTTGCATTTTCTCTAAAACCGCGTTGTTGCTCACATATTTGGTCAACGGTATTTTCAGGTATCCTTCTGAATAACCATATTTCTGTTGCTTCCAGTTTTTTTTCTTCATCTGTGTGAAGATTATCCAGAATTCACTGCCATACAGGAAGACCAATAATACATAACAGTTAAATGTTCTTTTCTTTGTTTCTTTTGATTTCAGTGTCGCGCACATTGACTCTGTTAAGACACTTCTCAGATACATAAACTGTTATACCGTCTGTTAAAACACTTCTCAGATATTCAAACTGTTATACCGTCTGTTAAAACACTTCACAGATATTTAAACTGTTATACCGTCTGTTAAAACACTTCTCAGATACATAAACTGTTATACCGTCTGTTAAAAACACTTCTCACATATTTCAACTGTTATAACGACTGTTAAAAACACTTCTCACATATGTAAGCTGTTATACCGTCTGTTAAAAACACTTCACATATTTAAACTGTTATACCGTCTGTTAAAACACTTCTCAGATACATAAACTCTTATACCGTCTGTTAAAACACTTCTCAGATATTTAAACTGTTATACCGTCTGTTAAAAACACTTTACATATTTAAACTGTTATACCGTTTGTTAAAACACTTCTCAGATATTTAAACTGTTATACTGTCTGTTAAAACACTTCTCAGATACATAAACTGTTATACCGTCTGTTAAAACACTTCGCACATATTTAAACTGTTATACAGTCTGTTAAAACACTTCTCACATATTTAAACAGTTATACCGTCTGTTAAAACACTTCTCAGATATTTAAACAATTATACCGTCTGTTAAAAACACTTCTCACATATTTAAACTGTTATACCGTCTGTTAAAACACTTCTCACATATTTAAACTGTTATACCGTCTGTTAAAAACACTTCACATATTTAAACTGTTATACCGTCTGTTAAAACACTTCTCAGATATTTAAACTGTTATACCGTCTGTTAAAACACTACTCAGATACATAAACTGTTATAACGTCTGTTAAAACACTTCTCAGATATTTAAACTGTTATACCGTCTGTTAAAACACTTCTCAGATACATAAACTGTTATACCGTCTGTTAAAACACTTCTCAGTTATTTAAACTGTTATACCGTCTGTTAAAACACTTCTCAGAAATTTAAACTGTTATACCGTCTGTAAAAACACTTCTCACATATTTAAACTGTTATACCGTCTGTTAAAAACACTTCACATATTTAAACTGTTATACCGTCTGTTAAAACACTTCTCAGATATTTAAAATGTTATACCGTCTGTTAAAACACTTCTCAGATACAAAAACTGTTATACCGTCTGTTAAAAACACTTCTCACATATTTAAACTGTTATACCGTCTGTTAAAAACACTTCTCACATATTTAAGCTGTTATACCGTCTGTTAAAAACACTTCACATATTTAAACTGTTATACCGTTTGTTAAAACACTTCTCAGATATTTAAACTGTTATACCATCTGTTAAAACACTTCTCGCATATTTAAACAGTTATACCGTCTGTTAAAACACTTCTCAGATATTTAAACTGTTATACCGTCTGTTAAAAAAACTTCTCACATATTTAAACTGTTATACCGTCTGTTAAAAACACTTCACATATTTAAACTGTTATAGTGTCTGCTAAAACACTTCTCAGATATTTAAACTGTTATACCCTCTGTTAAAAACACTTCACATATTTAAACTGTTATACCGTCTGTTAAAACACTTGTCAGATACATAAACTGTTATACCGTCTGTTAAAACACTTCTCACCTATTTAAGCTGTTATACCGTCTGTTAAAAAAACTTCACATATTTAAACTGTTATACCGTCTGCTTAAACACTTCTCAGATATTTAAACTGTTATACCGTCTGTTAAAACACTTCTCAGATATTTAAACTGTTATACCGTCTGTTAAAAACACTTCTCACATATTTAAACTGTTATACAGTCTGTTAAAACATTTCTCACATATTTAAACTGTTATACCGTCTTTTAAAACACTTCTCAGATACAAAAACTGTTATACCGTCTGTTAAAGACACTTCTCACATATTTAAACAGTTATACCGTCTGTTAAAACACTTCTCACATATTTAAGCTGTTATACAGTCTGTTGAAAACACTTCTCAGATATTTAAACTATTATACCGTCTGTTAAAATACTGCTCACATATTTAAACAGTTATACCGTCTGCTAAAACACTTCTCAGATATTTAAACTGTTATACCGTCTGTTAAAACACTTCTCAGATACAAAAACTGTTATACCGTCTGTTAAAAACACTTCTTACATATTTAAACTGTTATACCGTCTGTTAAAACACTTCTCACATATTTAAGCTGTTATACCGTCTGTTGAAAACACTTCTCAGATATTTAAACTGTTATACCGTCTGTTAAAATACTTCTCACATATTTAAACAGTTATACCGTCTGTTAAAACACTTCTCAGATATTTAAACTGTTATACCGTCTGTTAAAACACTTCTCAGATACAAAAACTGTTATACCGTCTGTTAAAAACACTTCTTACATATTTAAACTGTTATACCGTCTGTTAAAAACACTTCTCACATATTTAAGCTGTTATACCGTCTGTTAAAAACACTTCACATATTTAAACTGTTATACAGTCTGTTAAAACACTTCTCAGATATTTAAAATGTTATACCGTCTGTTAAAACACTTCTCATATACAAAAACTGTTATACCGTCTGTTAAAAACACTTCTCACATATTTAAGCTGTTATACCGTCTGTTAAAAACACTTCACATATTTAAACTGTTATACAGTCTGTTAAAACACTTCTCAGATATTTAAACTGTTATACCGTCTGTTAAAACACTTCTCATATACAAAAACTGTTATACCGTCTGTTAAAAACACTTCTCATATATTTAAACTGTGATACCGTCTGTTAAAAACACATCTCGCATATTTAAGCTGTTATACCGTCTGTTAAAAACACTTCACATATTCAAACTGTTATACCGTTTGTTAAAACACTTCTCAGATATTTAAACTGTTATACCATCTGTTAAAACACTTCTCACATATTCAAACAGTTATACCGTCTGTTATAACACTTCTCAGTTATTTAAACTGTTATACCGTCTGTTAAAACACATCTCAGATACAAAAACTGTTATACCGTCTGTTAAAAACACTTCTCACATATTTAAACTGTTATACCGTCTGTTAAAAACACTTCTCACATATTTAAGCTGTTATACCGTCTGTTAAAAACACTTCACATATTTAAACTGTTATACCGTTTGTTAAAACACTTCTCACATATTTAAACTGTTATACCGTCTGTTAAAACACTTCTCACATATTTAAACAGTTATACCGTCTGTTAAAACACTTCTCAAATATTTAAACTTTTATACCGTCTGTTAAAAAAACTTCTCACATATTTAAACTGTTATACCGTCTGTTAAAAACACTTCACATATTTAAACTGTTATACTGTCTGCTAAAACACTTCTCAGATATTTAAACTGTTATACCCTCAGTTAAAACACTTCTCAGATATTTAAACTGTTATACCGTCTGTTAAAACACTTCTCACATATTTAAACAGTTATACCGTCTGTTAAAACACTTCTCAGATACAAAAACTGTTATACCGTCTGTTAAAAACACTTCCCACATATTTAAACTGTTATACCGTCTGTTAAAAACACTTCTCACATATTTAAACTGTTATACCGTCTGTTAAAACACTTCTCACATATTTAAACTGTTATACCGTCTGTTAAAAACACTTCACATATTTAAACTGTTATACCGCCTGTTAAAACACTTCTCAGATATATTAACTGTCATACCGTCTGTTAAAAACACGTCACATATTTAAACTGTTATACCGTCTGTTAAAAACACTTCACATATTTAAACTGTCATACCGTCTGTTAAAACACTTTTCAGATACTATGTAAGTGTTATACCGTCTGTTAAAACACTTCTCAGATATTTAAACTGTTATACCGTCTGCTAACACACTTCTCAGATACATAAACTGTTATACCGTCTGTTAAAACACTTCTCAGATATTTAAACTGTTATACCGTCTGTTAAAACACTTCTCAGATACAAAAACTGTTATACCGTCTGTTAAAAACACTTCTCACATATTTAAACTGTTATGCCGTCTGTTAAAAACACTTCTCACCTATTTAAGCTGTTATACCGTCTGTTAAAAACACTTCACATATTTAAACTGTTATACCGTCTGCTAAAACACTTCTCAGATATTTAAACTGTTATACCGTCTGTTAAAACACTTCTCAGATATTTAAACTGTTATACCGTCTATTAAAGACACTTCACATATTTAAACTGTTATACCGTCTTTTAAAGACACTTCTCAGATATTTAAAATGTTATACCGTCTGTTAAAACACTTCTCAGATACAAAAACAGTTATACCGTCTGTTAAACACACTTCTCACATATTTAAACTGTTATACCGTCTGTTAAAAACACTTCTCAGATATTTATACTGTTATAGTGTCTGCTAAAACACTTCTCAGATATTTAAACTGTTATACCCTCTGTTAAAACACTTCACATATTTAAACTGTTATACCGTCTGTTAAAACACTTGTCAGATACATAAACTGTTATACCGTCTATTAAAACACTTCTCACCTATTTAGGCTGTTATACCGTCTGTTAAAAACACTTCACATATTTAAACTGTTATACCGTCTGCTTAAACACTTCTCCGATATTTAAACTGTTATACCGTCTGTTAAAACACTTCTCAGATATTTAAACTGTTATACCGTCTGTTAAAGACACTTCTCACATATTTAAACTGTTATACCCTCTGTTAAAACACTTCTCAGATATTTAAACTGTTATACCGTCTTTTAAAACACTTATCAGATACAAAAACTGTTATACCGTCTGTTAAAGACACTTCTCTCATATTGAAACAGTTATACCGTCTGTTAAAACACTTCTCACATATTTAAGCTGTTATACAGTCTTTTGAAAACACTTCTCAGATATTTAAACTGTTATACCGTCTGTTAAAATACTTCTCACATATTTAAACAGTTATACCGTCTGCTAAAACACTTCTCAGATATTTAAACTGTTATACCGTCTGTTAAAACACTTCTCAGATACAAAAACTGTTATACCGTCTGTTAAAAACACTTCTTACATATTTAAACTGTTATACCGTCTGTTAAAACACTTCTCACATATTTAAGCTGTTATACCGTCTGTTGAAAACACTTCTCAGATATTTAAACTGTTATACCGTCTGTTAAAATACTTCTCACATATTTAAACAGTTATACCGTCTGTTAAAACACTTCTCAGATATTTAAACTGTTATACCGTCTGTTAAAACACTTCTGAGATACAAAAACTGTTATACCGTCTGTTAAAAACACTTCTTACATATTTAAACTGTTATACCGTCTGTTAAAAACACTTCTCACATATTTAAGCTGTTATACCGTCTGTTAAAAACACTTCACATATTTAAACTGTTATACAGTCTGTTAAAACACTTCTCAGATATTTAAACTGTTATACCGTCTGTTAAAACACTTCTCATATACAAAAACTGTTATACCGTCTGTTAAAAACACTTCTCACATATTTAAACTGTTATACCGTCTGTTAAAAACACTTCTCGCATATTTAAGCTGTTATACGGTCTGTTAAAAACACTTCACATATTAAAACTGTTATACCGTTTGTTAAAACACTTCTCAGATATTTAAGCTGTTATACCATCTGTTAAAACACTTCTCAGATATTTAAACAGTTATACCGTCTGTTAAAAACACTTCTCAGTTATTTAAACTGTTATACCGTCTGTTAAAACACTTCTCAGATACAAAAACTGTTATACCGTCTGTTAAAAACACTTCTCACATATTTAAACTGTTATACCGTCTGTTAAAAACACTTCTCACATATTTAAGCTGTTATACCGTCTGTTAAAAACACTTCACATATTTAAACTGTTATACCGTTTGTTAAAACACTTCTCACATATTTAAACTGTTATACCGTCTGTTAAAACACTTCTCACATATTTAAACAGTTATACCGTCTGTTAAAACACTTCTCAAATATTTAAACTTTTATACCGTCTGTTAAAAAAACTTCTCAGATATTTAAACTGTTATACCGTCTGTTAAAACACTTCTCACATATTTTAGCTGTTATACCGTCTGTTAAAAACACTTCACATATTTAAACTGTTATACTGTCTGCTAAAACACTTCTCAGATATTTAAACTGTTATACCCTCAGTTAAAACACTTCTCAGATATTTAAACTGTTATACCGTGTGTTAAAACACTTCTCAGATACAAAAACTGTTATACCGTCTGTTAAAAACACTTCTCACATATTTAAACTGTTATACCGTCTGTTAAAAACACTTCTCACCTATTTAAGCTGTTATACCGTCTGTTAAAAACACTTCACATATTTAAACTGTTATACCGTCTGCTAAAACACTTCTCAGATATTTAAACTGTTATACCGTCTGTTAAAACACTTCTCAGATATATAAACTGTCATACCGTCTGTTAAAAACACTTCACATATTTAAACTGTTATACCGTCTGTTAAAAACACTTCACATATTTAAACTGTCATACCGTCTGTTAAAACACTTTTCAGATACATAAACTGTTATACCGTCTGTTAAAACACTTCTCAGATATTTAAACTGTTATACCGTCTGTTAACACACTTCTCAGATACATAAACTGTTATACCGTCTGTTAAAACACTTCTCAGATATTTAAACTGTTATACCGTCTGTTAAAACACTTCTCAGATACAAAAACTGTTATACCGTCTGTTAAAAACACTTCTCACATATTTAAACTGTTATACCGTCTGTTAAAAACACTTCTCACCTATTTAAGCTGTTATACCGTCTGTTAAAAACACTTCACATATTTAAGCTGTTATACCGTCTGTTAAAAACACTTCACATATTTAAACTGTTATACAGTCTGTTCAAACACTTCTCAGATATTTAAACTGTTATACCGTCTGTTAAAACACTTGTCATATACAAAAACAGTTATACCGTCTGTTAAAAACACTTCTCACATATTTAAGCTGTTATACCGTCTGTTAAAAACACTTCACATATTTAAGCTGTTATACCGTCTGTTAAAAACACTTCACATATTTAAACTGTTATACAGTCTGTTAAAACACTTCTCAGATATTTAAACTGTTATACCGTCTGTTAAAACACTTCTCATATACAAAAACAGTTATACCGTCTGTTAAAAACCCTTCTCACATATTTAAGCTGTTATACCGTCTGTTAAAAACACTTCACATATTTAAACTGTTATACAGTCTGTTAAAACACTTCTCAGATATTTAAACTGTTATACCCTCTGTTAAAACACTTCTCATATACAAAAACTGTTATACCGTCTGTTAAAAACACTTCTCACATATTTAAACTGTTATACCGTCTGTTAAAAACACTTCTCGCATATTTAAGCTGTTATACCGTCTGTTAAAAACACTTCACATATTTAAACTGTTATACCGTTTGTTAAAACACTTCTCAGATATTTAAACTGTTATACCATCTGTTAAAACACTTCTCACATATTTAAACAGTTATACCGTCTGTTATAACACTTCTCAGTTATTTAAACTGTTATACCGTCTGTTAAAAACAATTCTCACATATTTTAGCTGTTATACCGTCTGTTAAAAACACTTCACATATTTAAACTGTTATAGTGTCTGCTAAAACACTTCTCAGATATTTAAACTGTTATACCCTCAGTTAAAACACTTCTCAGATATTTAAACTGTTATACCGTCTGTTAAAACACTTCTCACATATTTAAACAGTTATACCGTCTGTTAAAACACTTCTCAGATACAAAAACTGTTATACCGTCTGTTAAAAACACTTCTCAGATACAAAAACTGTTATACCGTCTGTTAAAAACACTTCTCACATATTTAAACTGTTATACCGTCTGTTAAAAACACTTCTCACCTATTTAAGCTGTTATACCGTCTGTTTAAAACACTTCACATATTTAAACTGTTATACCGTCTGCTAAAACATTTCTCAGATATTTAAACTGTTATACCGTCTGTTAAAACACTTCTCAGATATTTAAACTGTTATACCGTCTTTTAAAGACACTTCACATATTTAAACTGTTATACCGTCTGTTAAAACACTTCTCAGATATATAAACTGTCATACCGTCTGTTAAAAACACTTCACATATTTAAACTGTTATACCGTCTGTTAAAAACACTTCACATATTTAAACTGTCATACCGTCTGTTAAAACACTTTTCAGATACATAAACTGTTATACCGTCTGTTAAAACACTTCTCAGATATTTAAACTGTTATACCGTCTGTTAACACACTTCTCAGATACATAAACTGTTATACCGTCTGTTAAAACACTTCTCAGATATTTAAACTGTTATACCGTCTGTTAAAACACTTCTCAGATACAAAAACTGTTATACCGTCTGTCAAAAACACTTCTCACATATTTAAACTGTTATACCGTCTGTTAAAAACACTTCTCACCTATTTAAGCTGTTATACCGTCTGTTAAAAACACTTCACATATTTAAACTGTTATACCGTCTGCTAAAACACTTCTCAGATATTTAAACTGTTATACCGTCTGTTAAAACACTTCTCAGATATTTAAACTGTTATACCGTCTTTTAAAGACACTTCACATATTTAAACTGTTATACCGTCTGTTAAAACACTTCTCAGATATTTAATCTGTTATACCGTCTGTTAAAACACTTCTCAGATATTTAAACTGTCATACCGTCTGTTAAAAACACTTCACATATTTAAACTGTTATACCGTCTGTTAAAAACACTTCACATATTTAAACTGTTATACCGTCTGTTAAAACACTTCTCAGATACATAAACTGTTATACCGTCTGTTAAAACACTTCTCAGATATTTAAACTGTTATACCGTTTGTTAAAAACACTTCACATATTTAAACTGTTATACCGTCTGTTAAAACACTTATCAGATACATAAACTGTTATACCGTCTGTTAAAACACTTCTCAAAAATTTAAACTGTTATACCGTCTGTTAAAAACACTTCTCACATATTTAAACTGTTATACAGTCTGTTAAAACACTTCTCAGATATTTAAACTGTTATACCGTCTGTTAAAACACTTCTCAGATACAAAAACTGTTATACCGTCTGTTAAAGACACTTCTCACATATTTAAACAGTTATACCCTCTGTTAAAACACTTCTCACATATTTAAGCTGTTATACAGTCTGTTGAAAACACTTCTCAGATATTTAAACTGTTATACCGTCTGTTAAAATACTTCTCACATATTTAAACAGTTATACCGTCTGCTAAAACACTTCTCAGATATTTAAACTGTTATACCGTCTGTTAAAACACTTCTCAGATACAAAAACTGTTATACCGTCTGTTAAAAACACTTCTTACATATTTAAACTGTTATACCGTCTGTTAAAACACTTCTCACATATTTAAGCTGTTATACCGTCTGTTGAAAACACTTCTCAGATATTTAAACTGTTATACCGTCTGTTAAAAACACTTCTCATATATTTAAACTGTTATACCGTCTGTTAAAACACTTCTCAGATATTTAAACTGTTATACCGTCTGTTAAAACACTTCTCAGATACATAAACTGTTATACCGTCTGTTAAAACACTTCTCAGATATTTAAACTGTTATACCGTCTGTTAAAAACACTTCTCACATATTTAAACTGTTATACCGTCTGTTAAAACACTTCTCAGATATTTAAACTGTTATACCGTCTGTTAAAACACTTCTCAGATACATAAACTGTTATACCGTCTGAGAAAACACTTCTCACATATTTAACCTGTAGATTTTGGTATCTCCAATTTGTAATTTGCATGTTAGGCTGTTTCTTGTACTAACAACCATAGATTCTGTCTTTTTGCAATTGATGCAAATTCTTGGAGGCCATAATCTTAACAACAGAAGACATGCAGATATCGCCTGCATATCAAATACAAGTGCTGGTATGAACCCAATATTATCTTCAATTTTATCGACCCGTCACATTGATTATTTAGTACAACACGCTTCTTTTGCTTTTTTTTTTTATATATAATGGGATTGGTTTAGCTTACTAAATAATTAGCATAAAGCTATATATAACTATAGCTCACGGGCAACTTTGATTCAGTGTTCGTAAAATATCTGTTTTAGTTTGGTTTTGGGTTCATTCCCTCGCCATTCATTGCTTATCATCGACAAATTTTTATATATAATTTTATATTCAAGAATTTTTGTCATGGGCTGTTTTCTAGGTATCCCTGTGTGTATACGGTACTGTGGTATATGGAGGAGTGAATGATGATGGACGAGTTTTTGTGGTGGATGTGTAAATTGTAACGAATGAATTGGATTAGCTAGGTATAAGATAGTTAGCGCCGGCCACCCTCAACCCGTTCCCCTATTTGGTCTTGCGCCACAATTGCTGTTTTTTTATGCAATAAATCTCGTGTATGTAAAATATCTTCGGCTAGTAAGTTTCATAACACTTTTTCTTCTTTTTTTTTTTAACTTTATCTACGCTACGAATATTTTGTTCCGCACTTAGTAAAATTATATGGCAATGGTAATATTAGCTGTTTTCTTTGCAAGGAAACATTTTACATTCATTAAACGGGCACTCAGCGTTTTTATTAAGTCATTATTTTCTCTTCGAGTTACACGTGGTATCCTTTTCAGTTGTTGCTGCTGTTGAAAGTCCTCAACTGATGTGTTTTTTGTTATCTGGTGGTACAGTTCTTTGTTTGTGATTCTGTAGCGCCATGTTCGAAAAAGGATGGTCTTCGCCAAGAACCACAGACTTCACTCGCTCAAAGCTATATCTTTAATCGGTGATCTAAACGATTTTATACAGCATAAAGTTTAGATATTTTTGTACAGGTTTAGCACCATGGATGATATACAGATAAAATTTCTACTTGAGGACATGAGTTTTCAGCTTAATGTTTTTTTGTTTTTCTAGCAATTAGGCTTGTTCGATATGAAGCTAAATTTCCCAGATTGGGCCACAGGCAGTGTCGAACGCCAGCATCTTGGTTATTTCCTTAGTTTCTTTTCGAGTTAAATATGCTATTCATTTTAATTGTTGCTGCTGTTGGAAGTCCTTAGGGATGAAGTTTATCTGGTACGATTTTTTGTTTATTTCGAAGCGGAACGTTTATTTGAACTGATACCCTTATACCGCCGGTATGATTATTCCAGAGGGTACTTTTATTTGGTAAAACAAAATAAAATATAAGTCAAATAGTGGGATTCACATTTTTTAGAAACATTTTTTTTCTTTTTCTTTACATAATTATTCTGGCGATGGTTAACCTTTACGTATTCATTAAACGAGTACTCAGAGCTACTGTTGATTGAAATTTATAACATCTTTCTCTTAGAATTTTCAGGAAAACAGATTTCTCAAATGCAGTCTCTGTTAATTGCCTTTTTCAATATTGATTGGGTCTTCCTTCCTTGCGTTTTTGCTTTAAGTAGTGTGGAACGTCAGCATCTTGATTATCTCATTATTTTCCCTTCGAGTTGTCCATTTTAGCTGTCGCTGCTGCTGAAAGTCCTTACGTGGTGTGATTTATATTATCCGGTACAGTTCTTTGTTTCTGGCGCCAGTCCAGAAAAAAAGAATCTTCGGAGAAAGATAGTTTTCGCTAAGACCTACAGGCTTCACTCGCTCGAAGCCATTTTTAACCATTGATCCTAGAAAGCGGTTGTATACACCTGACAGTTTAGATATTTCTGTACAGGTTTGTCGCCACGCATGACATCTAAATGAAGGTCTATATCTGATGAGACTAATTAAGAGAAATTGTTCTGGTTTTTCTAGAAATTTGTCTTGTTCGATACCAAGCTAATTTTTTCAGATTTGGCCACAGGTAGTGTCGAACGTCACCATCTTGGCTATGTCATTATTCTCCGTTCAAGTTACATGTGCTATCCTTTTTAGTTGTTGCTGCTGTTGAAAGTCCTCAACTGATGTGGTTTCTGTTATTTGGTACAGTTCTTTGTGATTCTGTTGCACCACTCCATCTAAATGTTTGGTCGGGATGCATAAAGATGGTAATGATAATTATAATATTAGTCGTTTCCTTATAAGGAAACTTTTGGCATTCATTGACCAGAGAGCTAGTACTACTGTCAGCTAAAATTTATAAAAAAAAAAAAAACAACTTTTAAAGCCATTTTCCAGGAAGAAAGGTTTCTCAAGTCCAGTAGCTGTTATCGCTCTTTCTATTATTGATGGTGGTTTCCTTCCTAACCTTTTGTTTCAAGTAGTGTTGAACGTCAACATTTTTATTACGTCATTATTTTCTCTTCCAGTTACATGTGATATCCATTTTAGTTGTTGCTGCTGTTGAAAGTCCTCAACTGATGTGGTTTCTGTTATTTGGTACAGTTCTTTGTTTGTGGTTCTGTAGCGCCAAGTTCGAAAAAGGACGGTCTTTGCCAAGAATCACAGGCTTCACTCGCTCAAATCTATTTTTAATCGGGGATCTAAGAAAGCGGTTTTATACAGCATACAGTTTAGATATTTTTGAACGGGTTTAGAACCATGGATAAAATTTCTATTTAAGGACATGAGTTATCAGGTTAACGTTTCTGTTTTTCTAGCAATTAGGCTTGTTCGATACGAAGTTAAATTTCCCAGATTGGGCCACAGGCAGTGTCGAACGCCAGCATCTTGGTTATTTCCTTAGTCTCTTTTCTTTTTCTTTACATAATTATTCTGGCGATGTTTAACCTTCATGCCCGAAGAAAAACAGTGTGTGAAAAAGAACAGTTATTCCCTTAACACCGCTATTACTGTATACACTTTTTGACTCCTTCGACAATGTTTATTGTTTTAAAAAGCGATGATTAGAATTGTAATAAAACCTCGAAATATGTATTATTAACTATTTTATAAAGGAATAAATTTGAATTTTTTTTTATTCAAAAATTTATAAAGATTTACCAAATATACAATGCCAAATTTATTATTTATCATTTTATAAATAACTATGAAAACGAGTTTTTCATAATTTTATAAAAATGTCAATAAACAATAGTGCCATACCGTTGGATCGTCTCCCCAGGTTGACATTATCAAGAAGTCGCCTCCTTGGCAAACCGACTGCGTTTAGATTCGATACTATTCTAGAAACTGGTCATGTGAACTTTTTTAAAAGATTTTAGGGGGTGGAGTCTGCTTATGATTTGGTGGCAAAATAAACTGATTCCCGACTTAATATATGTGTCTTAATCAAATATTGATCTACAAGTAGGCTTGTCGGGCTGAATTACCAAATAGTGAATTTGGGTACATTTCAAACTTCTATGCTATTAAATTTTTAATTGAGGCTCTTGTCATGGTTTGAGCCGAAAATTGTCCAATTTGATAATAATCAAAGCTGGCCCGTACATTTACGAATACTCCATGCGTTGGAAGAGTAGGGAAGTTAATCTATGTTGCAAGACAAGTAGATTTTAAAATGTAGTCCCAAAAGTGGCAGGAAGCAAAAATTCAAAATATTGCAGCCCGAGAGGATTTTAGAATTAACACAATCTGGCAACCCTATTTACAAGATTTTTTTTTTTTTTTTAATGTGTGGAATTTACTGTGACAAAAAGTGGGGGATCTGTTTGTAATTTGTTGTAATGAAAAAATGATACCCCACTTAATATCCATTTTATTACTTAAATATTGATGATCTACGCGTAGCGTTGAAAAATTGAGTGTAATGGATTACATTTGAATGGATTAAATTTGAATGGATTAAATTTTCAGTCGGCTTTTTTATTGTTAAGCCAACTTTAATTTAAAAAGATGCCGTAAAATTTAAAAAAAAAACAAACAAACGAAATTCAACTTCGTCTCCAAGTATATTTTCTTCATTAGAAAACGTGTCGAATCTATTCTGCAAAAATAAAGTGGAAGATCTGTTTGTAAAACAAACTGAACCCCGACTTAATCTCCACTTGTTAATCAAATATTGATGACATGCAAGCAAGGTTATCAGACAGAATTACCAAAGAGAGAACTGGGCTACATTTCAAAACTATTAAATTTTGCATTCTCATTAGTAACCGAAGACCCCACCCACAAGCAACAAAAAGGTAGTCCTAACCGTAGCAAAAACCGGAGAATTCAAAATACGGGTCTTTCAAAATTAATCCAATTTGGCATCCCTATCTCCAAATATATTTTCTTCATTATATCGAATCTGCTATGACAAAAAGTAAGGGATCACTTTACAACTAGGTTGCAACAGAAAACTGATCCCCCACTTAATGTACACTGTCTTCGTCGAATACTGATCATCTCTAAGCGGTGTTAGTTACGGTCATAACACCAGTTCTCAAAGTTAAGCAACGTCGAATCCGAGATGGGTGACCGCCTCAGAATTACCAGGTGCTGTAAGTTTGGATGTGCGTGCGGATGGTGTAATGAATAACGACTCAAAAATGGAAATCAGAAAGACGACTTACAATTCCAGTTGGGCTCGTTATAATCACTTATGCGTAAATAACCTTGGGAAAGATATGAAGCCACATCTTCTTCTCCTAGCTATGGGTTAAATAGTAAAACTTGTATCAGTAAAAACCATTAGCATCTCCCAAAAAATCTTATTACCTAAAAATATTTTGTGTCTTAAAATAGTCAAAAGGTTGATAAGCCCTAAAAAATCAAATCAATCAATGCAGCCGTCGTTGCTAGATTGAGTTACCAATAAGCGAATTAGGCTACAACTGAAAGCCCAGTGCTATTAAATTTTGAATTGACTTCTTTCTTATTAGTACCTCATGTTATATAAAAGGGAAAAAAATTCGTTAATAATATAAACGACTTCTTTCTTTCCTTGAAAATGACCAACAAGAAGCAACTACAGATGTAAAATTTACTTGACCTCCCCCTCCTCACTGAGAGGTTGTGACACAAGGTCTTTTTTAAACGTGGGAACCCGAGTGTTTTCACTCGGGCCGCTGGTCTTAGCTGGTCATAACTTGTCCAAGCTGGTCTAAGCTAGTCATAGCTGGTCCTAGCTTGTCCAAGGCGGTCAGAGCTGGTCCAAGCCAGTGATCGCCTTGGTACCTACCCGGCATGTGCTGGGCAAGCATCAAAAGGCCCCAAAAGGCCGATAAGATGTCACAAGAAGCGGAGATTTTAAAAAGTAGACAATTTGTTTGTGAAAGGCAGTAGCGTGTAGAAAGGAGGCAGAGAGTGCGACGGACTCGGACATTCATATCGGGAGGGCAAAGACGGAAATAAAAAAAAAAGTTTATATTTTATTTGAATAAGGTGTTTATTTGATGTTCCATCTGATTTACATATTTAAAATGTCTTCATTTATCACATTTTTTTTATTACTGGGCCCTATAGACCTCCCAACTGGAGTCTTAGAGGCATCCAATCAAGGAGTTGGCCCAAACATCACCAAACTTCTGCACGTCAGTGGTGAAAGGTGTACAAGCGTCTTGGATTTGAACCTGCAAATCAATGGCTATTCGCAAAAATCATAAAATTCTCTTCAGGATTTGTACTAAATTAAAAAAAAAAATTAGGCGCATTTTATTCGTGTTAAGTTGATTTGTTCTTTGCGTGCGTATGCGCGTGTATGTGTGTGAGTGTACGCCTGTTCGTTTGTGAATGTGCACATGTGTGAGATTTCGAAAGAAATATGGTCAAAGCTTCGGAAGAAATATGGTGCAAGATTTCTACCGAAATGAAATTCGGACATTTTCCCGTCATATTCGACGTATGAGGGCCAGGCAGCTCGGATCCTAGGAACCGACAACACAGACACCAGCACATTTGATTTGATTACAGTGGTGAAAGCTTTGTGCAGAAGCAACCACGCTTTTTGAAGGGATTTGGGAATTTAAATGAATCACTCAATTCAGGCCAGAAAGCAGATCCAGTGATGAAAAATGGGGAATTTCGCTGTTCTAACAGAGCACGGAGTTAAAATTAAAAGGAAATGAGAGAACTGAAAAAAGATGGGCACGAAGGTTGTGCCGGTTACTATTGCATCACATGGAACAATAAAATAAATTACAAAGAGATAATAATAAGAATAATAACTATCCAAAATACAGCAGAACGAAAATCAGCCAGAAAATTGAGGAAGGTGATGTGGAGACTTATTGCCACATGATCCCCAATGATATCAAAACGAGTACAAACAAATACCAAGAAATCTTTTTTAAAGACTTAAATTAAAAAAATGGTAATCCGAAGAATACTGGAAGCCATCAAGACGATTGTGTTACTGCAATCGATATGAATTCTGGGGTGTCGGGTTTAGTCTTCATTTGATCGTCTTTGCAAGCTACCAGGATAGTGTTGGGTTGAAAGCTGAACGAGCCAATAATAATAATAATAATAATAATAATAATAACTTGGCGCCTATTATACCAGAGAATGAAGAAATATAGAAGCCATGACACATCTATCATGTATATGATGGCCGTGTGGTGTGAAAGATTAATATTATAATTAATGTACTTTTTTAAGGTTAATTTTTAAATTGTTTTTAATAAAGGTTCGTCCTCCATAATTTTTGTTGTGTCAAAGTGATGCCGAGAAATGAGTCAAATGACTGTATCGTTTGTTAACTCCCCCATTATTCGAGGATTTAAATTTCAAGGGCTTATTTAGAGGCTTATATATATATATATATATATATATATATATATATATATATATATATATATATCATATTTGGAATCATATTTTTAAATAAATAATTATATTTATGCTCTACTTTTGTATCGAGCTCTATTTTTTAAAAATAACAACAAAAATATTAAGAACTTTGGATTATTTACCTAACCAGTTCTTTCCTATTTTCTATATATTTTCACACACACACACACACACACACACATATATATATATATATATATATATATATATATATATATATATATATATATATATATATATATATATATATATATATATATATATATATATATATATATATATATATATATATATATATATATATATATATATATATAGGGCACGGTGGATAGCGGCTCGGATTGAGAAATCGGAGAGCCGAGTTCGAATTCCAGTCGAGTCTATTACATTCACTTACGTACTAATACCCTAGGGAAAGGTATTAATCCTATTCTTCTCCTTCCGGCTATGGGTAAATAGCAGGTCAGATTAGGTTCCATAGCCTTGGATGGCAACTGGTCTAAGAGAAGGACAAATCTGAATTCCTAACCTATGCAGAGTCGTTTGGGGACTTTATGGCACGTCGTGCACCAGGACTTTGTATTCGACCCTTCAAAAAGTGTGGTTGCTTCTGCACAAAGCCTTCACCACTATAATCAAATCAAATGTGCTGGTGTCTGGCTGCCGGTTCCTAGGAACTTAGCTGCCTGACTCTCATACGTCGAATACAATGGGAAATTGTTCGAATTTCATTTCAGTAAAAATCTTGCACCATATTTTTTCCGAAGCTTTGACCATATTTCTTCCGAAATCTCACACATGTGCACAGACACGAACGAACAGGGGTACACTTACGCTCATACGTTCACAAAGGACAAATCAACTTAACACGAATAAAATGCGCCTAATTTTTTTTAACTTAGTATAAAAATAACGAAAATGAAAAAATCGGCAGATAATTGTTGATATCTCCTGACGAGTGGAGCGAGCGATTACACAAAGTTTCCTCTATGAAACTATGAATCAGTAGAAGTGCTGAATATAATATCAATCAGCTAAGTGACAAATTTTATATTTGTATTAATCATATATATATATATATATATATATATATATATATATATATATATGCAGGAGTATATTTTCTTTCAAGCATGTTTGGTTAAATAATTTAGACGTATTATGTCTATTTTAGTTTTAATCCATGAATTATTTTCTTGGTGGCTGTACAAAATAGATTAAGAAAAATTCCTAAATTTTCTTTCAGATAGTTTTTATTTTGCCAAGTACTTTCAATCTCATCTGAGACCATCTTCAGGGGTTGCTTATCTATGAATGTTTTATGCGTTAACACAATAAATTCAAAACATTTTTTACCTCTATGCAAATGATTTTTGAAAATTTTTTTTTTAATTTTAAAAGATTTTTTAATTCTAGTATTTTAATTTAGCATTTTTTTATATATCATGTTGCTACTCCAAACATTTAAGAACTTTGTTGTTATAGTCGTAGTTGACTTTATTTTTGGCCGCAATTCTTTTATATAAAGGTCTTCCAGAATTGTAAGTTTTTGTTTATTATTATCTTGATGAAGCACTGATGTATTTTCGACTAATATCTGTGAATGTGGATATGTGTGTTCCTTTAAATGTTCTGAGACTGAACTATGATTGTTCAAGTGAAACATAAGCCTTCTCGTTATCGTCGTCGTTGTAAGACTAACATACGTATCAGCATATTTAGCAGAGATGCAATCTCCCAAGGGACATTTAAATTGATATACGATGTTGGTAGTTTGTAAGACGCTCAGTGACGGAGAAGAGTTGTTATAAATGACTAGGTTGGTTGTATTAAATTTAGTGTAGTATATAATTAATTTTATTTTTTTACTTGGATCAGTGGGGGATATATTAGTGTTTATGAGTCATTTTAGAATTTTTCCTTCTGCTCATAGTTAGAATG
Source organism: Acanthosepion lycidas (assembly GCA_963932145.1). Classification (NCBI taxonomy): domain Eukaryota; kingdom Metazoa; phylum Mollusca; class Cephalopoda; order Sepiida; family Sepiidae; genus Acanthosepion; species Acanthosepion lycidas. The sequence goes on from OZ010596.1 coordinate 91,059,319, forward strand.
CATTTGATTACTGTATAGTAGTTTGAGTTATATATATATATATATATATATATATATATATATATACAGTGTTTATGAATCTTTTTAGAATTTTTTCCACCTTCTTATATTTAGAATGTATTTGACTACAGTACAGTAGTTTGAGATGTTTAGAGTTAAATGAAACCGTATTATGTTCATTCCTATTTATTTTAATATTCCCAATAGCTCGTCTAATTTGTTCATCAACGATGTAATTAGGAAAGTCATTGTTAATGAGGGTTTGTTTAATATTTTTAATTCAGTATAGAAAATATTTCTTGTTGAAGAGTTTGCTTTTACACGGTTTATTAAGTTTCGTATAATAACTGTTTTGTAATAGGACATTCACTTTTATAGTTGAGAGTGCACGTGTTTATGCTAGCTGTTTTTTTTTATATGGCGAGATAGTAAATGTATTATTATTAGTGTCTATCAATACATCAAGAAACGGAATTTTATTGTCGTTGTTAATTTCGTATGTGAAATTAAGTACGGCGTTTTTTGCTTGTTTTTTTTTTTTAAGTTTTTTATAGTTCATGTATTTTGTCTATGTTTTTAAGGTGAGAATGTCGTCTACATATCTTAGGTAAATGGATATTTTGTGGGGTATTAACCCATTACCTGCCACGAGCCCCATTTAGGGATATGTTAAAATTAAACTCACTGCATGTTATACCTTGTATTTACATTGAATTGCTTAGATACATTACATTTGTAGAGGTATATATTTTACAACACTTAGCCGTTAAAGTTTTTATTATTTGCCGTAAGAAGACACTTTTTGTCGTAATTTTACATTTCATGAGTAGAAAAATAATGACTATTTTGAAAAGTATTTTTTTATTATTTCTAATCAATATTATTTTTGGATGTTTTATACACATATATATTTGATTTTCTAGTTTCTATAAAAATGACAATGGTAACTACTGAAATTAAACATAAGGAATAAATAAACTCTAAGACACCCGTCTGGGCCAAAAATGTGAATTAAAAAAAATTTGGCAGTTAATGGGTTAAGTACGTCATTTTCTAGGTTAGTCATGTAGAAGTTGCTAAACGTTGGTCCCAGGATGGAACCCATAGAAACACCATCGCATTGTACGTACATGTTACTTTGATGCTCATAGAAAGGAACTACTGTGGTGCACATCAAGAGTAGTTTTCTTAAAATATTAAGACTAATTTTTAATGGATGGAGAGATAGGTTGTTGTAGATATTATTTATGCTGATATCTATTGTTTGCCTGACTGAGACGTTGGTGAATAAATTTTCAACGTCAAGTGAGGCTATGGTTTCATTATTAGGTTTTAGTGTTTTTAGAATTTGCAGTAGTTCGTATGTTGATTTAATGTTGTATTTATTGGGAATATATGGTGTAATTAGTTGATTAATAACTTTGGTTAGTTGGTAAATAGAAGTAGGGATTTGAGATATGAGAGGACAGAGAAGGAAGTTAGGTTTATGTATTTTTATAGTTACATAAATATATCCAGGTTTGTAGACGCCAATTATTTTAGGAATTTATCTAGTCCTGCGTTATTAGTTATATGTTTGTTGATTATTTAGTTGGTTAATCGTATTTTGTCAACTTTTTAAAATTTAGTGTGATCGTCCAGTATTTATTGCATCTTTCAATAATAATCCGATTTACTTAATACTAGCTTAGAAGCCGGAATTTAAACTATCTCCTGCGCGGGACTTTTTAATTCGGCTTTCATCACAGTATGAATGAGTAGATGTGATAGACAACAATAAAGAAAAGAAGAATTCAAAATTGATGGCTGCATTTACAGTGCCACGCAGAAATTTACAACACATTACAAAAAACGTTTTCTAGATATTTCTAATACAGTTAAATTAATTAAACTGTTACTGCTCGTAGAACATATATTTAGGCATTCACCCTTGCCCGGATGTACGCACTCGGGTCCCCACTTTAAAAAGAACTTGTCACATCTCGTCCTCGTCGGGGAACGAGTAAACACCGTAGGTATTCAGTCAAACAATCAGATTTTTTTTTTAAAAATACTTTAAAAAAAAAGTATCCCATGAAGAAAAACCGGTATTTAATAACTCAAAAGTTTACAAACATTTTTTTTTTATTTACAACAGCATTTTTTTTCTTCTTTTTTTTTTTTTTATTAAAGTGTTCAAATTTTGCTAGAATGTTCCGAATTAGAATGGGGTTGTTTTTTTTAGAACGTTTCAGATTAATTTTAGGATTACTTTTAGGATTAATTAAAAGTATTTCGTCATTCTTTTTCTGTCAACCGTCCTTTAAACATTGACAAAATGGGGAAAAGCAAAATAATTGATCAAGACCTCCGTAAACGTATTGTTGCCCTTCATACAAATGGACTTGGTTATAGGAAGACATCTAATCAGTTAAATGTACCATTTAGTTCAGTTGGTACGATAGTTCGTCACTGGAAGACGTGTCATTCCATTCATCCCCCCCCCAACAAAAAAAAGCTCTGGTCGTGCTAAAAAGGTACCGGGACGTACGGCAAGATTATTGGCAAGAAAAGTTGCCAAGGAACCCTGAGTTACGCTTAAACAACTTCAGGGAGGACTAGAAGTAAGAGGAGTAAAAGTGAGTACGGATACAATTTGTCGTTCACTTCGTCGACATGACATCTTTTCGAGTACTCCAAGGAAAAAAAACACGGTTCCGTATAGGATACAGGTTCGATTCCTGTCAGAGAACGCATATTTTCTATGAAATTTACTCGGACATTAAGGCCGGTAAATGTCGTTAATACTGTTTATTATAAACAGAGCCTTTACTTAAATATTTGTATCTATAAAAAGAATGTATAAACATAAAAAATGTCTTAAAATAATTGTCGGACTTTGTCCATTTCATATGTGACGCCATATATATATATATATATATATATATATATATATATTGTGTGTGTGTGAGTGTATGTGTGTATTTAGGCAGCATTTATTCATTAATGCATGTTTCATTAAATAAAATAGACAAGTTTTGTCTGTTTATTTTAAGCAAGTTCCTTTCATATTGTCTGATAAGCTTAATAACATTATCATTGAAAGATAAACGCCATATTGATACATATTTTTGAATCCTATCTAAGCTTTTGGCTTACGTAAGCCATCATCAGAGATGACAAGTACATTACAATAAATTAAACATATATATTATGAAATGGATTAAGTCCGACAATTAAGTAATATATTTTCTGTTTATACGGTATTTTAATAGATTCAATTTATTTAAGTAAATGAATTACATAAAAATGAAACTCATCTATGTGGCTATTTCACTCTCCGGGATAAATTCAATCTCCAGGGAATTTATTCCGGGGAGCGAAATGGCCACATAAATGGGGTACAATTGAGTTTCATTTTTATGTAATTCCTTTCCATTATCTATAATAAATATATTGAACTCTCTTTTGTGGATCAGTTTTAATATTTAATTTTATTAAGATCCACTTGGATTACTTACCCACGGATTTATACATTAGACTGACCCTCCAGCAATCGCTCCGTCCACTCGTCAGGAAATTGACTGCTTATTTTCTCGTTTTCGTTATTTTTATATTGTTAAAAAATATTTTATACAGTTTTTATTGATGTAAGAATCAAAATAATAATTTATCCCGTTATATAGGATATTGTGTAACTCAAACTGCCGCTTCTTTTTTACATCCTCTGGATTTGTTTATAAAAATTGAAATGCACTTAGTTCCTTTACGTAATGAAGCCTTTTCCCCTCAAAAGAGGTTATTATCGATAGTTTATTATAAGAATACATGTTAGTGGCTAGGTTTGATTAATTTGACGACATTTCAAACACTTTTGGGTTATTTATAAAAGGGACAGTCTCGGTCACACATTGCTGACCTGAGATTGAACGAATACATTGAGTCAATTGCTTCGTCCACCGCAAGGAAAGTCGGCTCCCTGCGCCGCACCAGGAATTTTTTCTCGCCGGAGTCGATCCTTCAAATCTACAAACCAACCATTCGCCCTTGCATGGAGTATTGCTGCCATATATGGTCTGGAACCCCTTCTGTTTGCCTCGAGGTTCTTGATAAGATCCAGAGACGGATATGCAATGTAATTGGCCCTGATCTGGCATCTCGTCTGCAGTCGTTCTCTCACAAACGTACCGTAGCCTCCCTCTGTCTTTTTTACAAATACTTTCACGGTAACTGCTCAGATGAGCTGCTTTCGCTGGTTCCCAGACAATGGGAACCAGTGAAATGAATTTAAGCGTTCTACTAGTCTGGCATCTCGCTCTCACCCTTTCACCGTCGAAACTATTAAATGTAGCGGTCTCTTCTACTCCAATAGCTTCATGTCTCGCACTTCTCGCTTGTGGAACTCCCTCGCCATTTCTTGTTTCCCTGATAGCTATAATCTCCAACTATTCAAATGTAATGTCAATCGACGTCTCCAGATGCCCTCATCTATCCCCTAACCTTCTGTCCATCCTTTCCTCTATCACTCCTATTTGCTCTCGCTCCAACTCTCTGTAACCCCTTGCGTGCTAGTGGCTTCCCGCCTTGCTTGGGGTGTAATGCTTGAAAATAAATAAAAGGGACAGCCGAAGAATGCGAACCACGAATTAGGGGATATCGAAAGTAAGTATAAAATTTAAATATCTGGGAAGTGTTTTAACCGAGGACGAAAAACAAGGCACCTAAATCCGAAGATGCGTTGGATAACAGCAGATGCCTTCCAAAAGAAATGTACTAAGAAACAGAAAATTCATTAGAAACAAAGAAAAGAGTACTGAACTGTTATGTAATAGTATTCCTTCTATATGACAGTGAATACAGAACAATCTCTTTACAGATAAAGAAGAGACTTGAGGCAATCAAAATGCGGTTCTACAGAAGGAAGTTGAAAATACCATGGACTGAACATGCGAGCAACGATGAAGTTTTAGGGAAAATGGAAACAAAAAGCACACTTATACATGGAATCAGAAGACGACAATGGAAATTTCCATAATGAATAAAAGGGGCTGGGAGAATTTACATAATGAGGA
>OZ010596.1:91069369-91071162 GCA_963932145.1 Acanthosepion lycidas
ATGTATTAATGAATGACTGTTGTCGCAATGGATATGCCAACAAATGTTCAATATACATTTTGTTTGACTAACAAAATCTGATATCCCGAAAATAGATTATTATCAACATTTTTAATAAGGACAGATCTTATCAGCTGAAACGGATACGGCATACTGCTCATGCAAATATATCCTGAAAGGTTTGCCAACATCTGCTGTTTAAGACAATTTTAATATGAAAACATTGTCTTGCATAATAAATTATAACATAGCCTATATATTCAATAGACCAATAAAAATTCTATGGTTTTATCTGATGACTGGCTTCGGAGTTTCGCGTCAAAAATGCTCCTCAGGGCGAAATTATCAGATATCATATATATAAGCTTCTCGTAATAAACGCTAATCATAAATTTCAAAATTGTTCTTACCAAGTTAGAGTTCTGTAAAAAACATGACAACATTGAAATTTAAAAGCAGTTAAATTGTATTTTTTAATACTTAATATCACTACCTATTCATTTACAGATACTAACCTATGCATATATGTACACATGAACATGTCGATAGATATTTATCTATCAACATGTTTATGTGTACAGATAATGAACAAAACAGATAGATAGATAGATAGATAGATAGAATAATAGATAGATATGAACAGACTGACATAGATAGATAGATAGATAGATAGATAGATAGATAGATAGATAATGAACAGGCCGAGATAGATAGAATGGTTGAGTAATCGATAATGAACAGACTTGGTAGATAGACAGACAGATAGATAATGAATAGACTGATATATATATATATATATATATATATATATGTGTGTGTGTGTGTGTGTGTGTGTGTGTGTGTGTGTTTGTGTGTTGAATAACGTATCTTTAAGCAGCATGTTCTACTTTATGCAAGTATTGTTGAATGTAACAGATAAACAAACGATGGGCACTTTTTTAAATGTGCTTTTCGTCTTTTCGAGCCAAACGCTTTCCATTTAGGCTGAAATGTGCGAATAGATGGTCCATAGTTGAAGTGGCAGGAAGTAGGAATCCTAGTTCTGTCGACTAATCCCTCCCTCGCTCATTATCAGAAAGAATCATTTTTTATTGCATCAACGAAAGACTTTAATTTCCAATGTGAAACGATCAATTCCTAATATATTTTCAAATCTTAAATGATTAATTTACAAATCAGAGAGACCATATTATATATATATATATATATATATGGGGGATAAATTATTTTCAGATAGAATTTATTTGTGAAGTAACAAAATAAAAAGACTAGAGGAAAAACTATTTTTAGTCGACGCGTTTCGTCCCCAGAGACACATTTATCGTTTGCTTTCTTCAGAAGACGAAATGCGTCGACTAAAAATAGTTTTTCCTCTTGCCTTCTTATTCACTCACACACACACACACACACATATACACACACACACACACACACACACACATATATATATATATATATATATATATATAGATAGATAGATAGATAGATAGATAGATAGATAGATAGATAGACAACTATACTCGTTTCGAAAAACCCTCGAATTTTTGATTTGCCAATAATCAAATCAATCTCGAGGGAAAAAAAGATTTAAAAAAAAAGAAAGAGCTACAAACAGGGAAGTCTGTCGAAAAAAAAATCGCACAGATGCAGGTTTGAAGCCCAAAGAAAAAACCCCGATACGTGTAAACAACTAACTAACAAAAGAGCTCAATACAACCGTAGAGCAGACCTAGATACACCTAGTGAGCCAGACAAACCTACCTAGGTTTCACCTAAACGGATCGTCAGGGAAG
>OZ010596.1:91071362-91091362 GCA_963932145.1 Acanthosepion lycidas
ATTGATTTGGAAATTCTTGCAAAAATCAAATAATAGTCAGATTTTAATGAAAATTTTCAGGACTTATTCCCAAAATTAGTGAAATTATTTTAGAATTGTTTTTTTATTTTTGTTGTTTTTTTAGAAAAACTTTTTTTTTCTTATATCTGTTACATCCACTTATTTAACTTTATGACATTTCGAGAAATTAAATTTTGATCCACTTAATGTTTATATTAGTTATAAAGCAGAACTCCCAGGAAAATTTAAATCATCAATTTCTTTTTGTAAAACAAGACCCTCATTTACCGAAAACCCTTGAATCGTAAAATAAAAAATGCAGTTAAAAAAAGACTTTATTTAATAAGAAAGCTTTTAATTTATTTTCATGAATAAGATTTATTATGGCCATTACTATATTAAAAAAGATTCTATGAATAATGAATTTTTACAAGAATTGTTTTCATTTTTAATGAAATTTTAACAATTTATAAAGTTTTAAATCTTTTAAAATTCTGTGTTAATTTGTCCCGGTTAGGTGATATTGTTATTGAATAAAAATTATGTTTATTAATCATAAATGAAAAACCTTATTAGAATCTAGCGACCACCAATATTTTAAAAAGAATTTTGATTTTCTTTTGTGTGTGTATAAACGTGACGATTTTTGTGAATACGGGCGTCCAAAATCGACATTATCATAAAATAAGAGCGATAACAATAGTAAATTTACAGAGTACCTAAAATTCAATAAAACTTTTGATTACGGAGAATATTTTCCTAAATTTTTTAAATTATTGAGCAAAATGTTATAAAAAGGCGGTCACGTTATATTCCTCGAGTAATTTTACAGATATATGCACTGTAGAACAAAATTAGATAAACTACAGTCTGTCAACACCACCTTAAACAAACAGATACCATCGTGTTAAAAATTCATTTTTGCGATATTTTAAACTTAAAATAATTAATGTTTGTTTCAAATCAGATTAATTAAACTTTAAATCAGCTAACATTCCTCAATTAAAGTTTCAGAAAGTATATTTTATTTTTGAAAGATGTTTTTTTTTTAATAAAGACAATTATATTGTGATGACAGATGCCTAAAATGGCGTTAAAATCAGCTATTTTAGCAATTTCAAGACGAAAACTCCTTCCAGTCAATTTAAATTAGTTTTGAAATATAAAAAAGTATTATGCTTATTGGAAATATTAAATTTAAAAGCTTCAAAAAAGATATTTCGTTTTCAAAAATTCATTTTAAACCTCAAGTATCGCTTTTGTTGGAAGTCGCTATATATACAGTGTGTCCATAAGTTTGTGTGAACTTTAAAACATTCATAACTTTATTTTTATTTGCAATAGAAATAATCTGTAAAAAAATGTTATAAAGTTTAATGTACCTAGTTTTAAGTAGAGCTAAAATAACTGATTTCAGACATTACTGTAAATCAATTGGCAAATGTTTTCCGTGAACTGCAAAATCGTATTACCCTTTGTATTGCTAATGATGGAGGACATGTGGAAACTTAAATAAAATTTCAATAAAACCTTCAAAAAATATAGATTTACTTCTTTCTAATCCTTTTTACAAATTATTTCTATCGCAAATACAAATAAAGTTATAATTTTTTAAAGTGCACACGAACTTTATGGACACCCTATATATATATATATATATATATATATATATATATATATATGATTTGGATGTATGAGGATCTGACAACTTAACCAATTGGCTTAGTTATGAATTTTGTGCGATAATCTTAAGTGGCACTTAAGACCCACAAGTGATTTGCAAAGGAGGCCACATATGGAGCAGGAGTGAGGCTTGTGAGATGAAGTCACTGTTAAATTGGTTGACCTTTTAGGTTTTTCTCTCGCTTCTTGAAGACGATTCAGACTAGCAGATTGAAAACCGCTGATATATATATATATATATATATATATATATATATATATATATATATATATATACAGGGTGACCAAAAAAACGGGAACTTTTTAACAATCCAGTAAAACCAAGAGTGATGGAAGAAAAATATTTTATTCATAGTAATTGAAACCCTAAAAGATGCCATTTAAGAAACAATGATGGAATTTTCATTTTTTAAAAATTATGTCCTGTAGATGGCGTCCTCCTGTATGAATGCATTCTTGAAATCTGCTGTTGAGATTCCTCATTGACTGCTACTAACTCATGCTGTTGTCCTTTCCACTGATCCATGGTTACTAAAATGGCGAAATGTTTACTTGCCCAAGGTCACTGTCACTTGCTCATGTATGCCAATACGCACTTCAGAAATTCCCATTTTTGGGGTCACCCTGTATATATATATATATATATATATATATATATATATATATATATATATATATATATATATATTATTTATTTAAAAATATGATTCCAACGCTACATAAGAGTTCTCATGTTTCAAAACAAGAGCCGAAAACTTCAATATAATTATTTGAATTAAATTGAATTAAAGTACTAAGCTCTGTTCCATCTTCAAGCGAAATTTTTACTGGAATAACTTATTCCTGAAATTTACGCGTTTTATAAGCATATTCAATATTGAAATTAAGATTACTATGGTAACGGCTAGAGCAATTGTTTAAAGAAAAGTGGCGTAAGGGTTAATAATTTCTATCAATATCTAAGTTACATTCACAAACGTCAAGTCAGGGTAAGGTTGGGGTGTCTAAATTTAAAACTGAAGATGACACCGTCTAGTCTGGTTAAGTGTCTATGGAGATTTATTTATTTTTTATTTTATTTTTCTGAAATATAAAAAAACTGTCGTAAGTCGCTAACATTTGTTTTTTTGACGACTTCATAAAGGGTTATCTTTCTTTTTTTTTCTTTTTTTGTAGGGCAATTAAACTATTTATTTAGACTATGGAATTTAAAATTATTTTATTGTTTGTTTTTATGCTAATTATTCAATGCGAAAATTTGATGATGACAGCAAAAAACCGTTAACTCCTGTCTATTGTTTAATAGATTTTTATTATTTAGAAACTTAATAATGTGTAGTTTTTCATGTAGGCATAAAGGGCATGGGTCATCCCAAGTTTTACAAGTTCTAGTTTTGTTTATAATTTTCCCTTTTACTTATGGTGTTTTATTCATTTCCTTCAAATGCCAAAAATATTTAGATAGAGGTGTCTGATTTCTTTTATTTATATTGTTGAAGGAGAACTTATGCTGCCTCCATCTGGTTTTAAATTCATTCTTCGTAGACCCAATGTATATCATATTAGTATTAGGACTCTCAATGTTTGAGATAGTACATTGGTATACCACAGATTTTACGCGGCATTTATTTTCCAATGGGCAGTCTTCTGGGTTTCTACAATCACATAATTTCTCACTATTTTTGTCTAATTTTAGTGTAGGGTTTTTATTAACACTATTCTGGCATGGGGTTTTATTCAGGATTTTATTATTGTGTTTTCTTATTATACTTTCTAGATTTTCAGTGCAGCTGTAACTTAATTTTAGGGTGTTTTTATTAAATATTTTACTAAGTTTACTATTGGTAGGAAAGTGTTTTTCAATTAAAGCTAGGAATTTCTGTCCTAGCTTAATACTAACCATTTGATTGAACGGAGGGGTATACCAAATGATTTTTCTTTTTTAAATAAATAATTATATTTATGCTCTACTTTTGTATCGAGCACTATTTTTTAAAAATAATAATAAAAATAATAAAAAACTTTGGATTATTTACCTAACGAGTTCTTTCCTATTTTCTATATATTTTTATACACACACACACACACACACACACACATACACACATACATTTCTTCCGTGATTTATTCTTTTAAATGTGGTTGCGGTAGCAACTACATAGGAAGGACTTCCCAACGTTTAGATTGTAGGATCAGGCAGCATGTCCCATTGCGAGTTCTTAATCCGGATGCCCGTAAGAGCCAGTTGGTTAATACTTCCGGGTCAGCGATCACAGAACATTTGATAAATTGCAGGGATTGTGCGAAGGATTTCAGTCCGAACTGGTTTACTGTACTGTCCAGTTCGCACTCTCCATTTCATTTGCGGGCACTTGAGTCTCTGTATATTCAGTCCAGGGAGCCGTCTCTTTGTAAGCAAAAAGACTGTCTCATTGGGCTTCACGTTATTAGATTCTAGTGTGTATCATACATTCCCCTCACACTCCCCCCAATTTTTTTTTTCTTCTTTGTGCTGTGCAAATTCAAGCGGTTTGATTTTTTTCCCCTCATACCATTAATCATTTCATTTTCTTAATGTTTTAATTGAATGTAGGGTGTTTGTGTGAGTGAAAATATATATTGCAATAGTTGTTAAATTGTTCCCAGTCGACCCTGATGAGCTTGGGAACGAAACCGATTGGTCTGTTCTGTAAGTGTTATCATCTCTTATTTTTTTTATTTTTCATAATGCCTTTAGGAAATAATTTGTATCTATTCCTTGCAATATATATATATATATATATATATATATATATATATATATATATGGTATATTTTTCAGGGATATAAACTGTATGGACATGGAAATCAAGTAGTGGCAATTGAGATATCGCGTTTCTGTGGAGGTATCTACATAAATGCTTAATAAACGGCAAAGAAAGAAGAATAACAATAAAATACTAAGAAAGAAAGAAAAAATGAAAGGAAGGAAGGAAGGAAGGAAAGAAGGAAGGAAGGAAGGAAAAGAAAGAAAATAAAAGAAAGAAAAAAAAGAAAGGATTGGTATAAAAGAAAAAGGAAAGATACCAATAAAAGGTAAAGAAAGAAAGAATAAGTGAAAAAGAAATTAAAAAAATAACAGTGAAAAATATTTAATTGACAAGTGCGAAAAAGATAAGCAGCAAACGACAAAGATATGAGAAAAGCGGTAAAAAAGGGGCTTCGTTTTGGCTATGAAACTGGGTTCACAAGAGTACATTCTAATTTCCTAAAGAGATCACTGGAAACATTTACTTCCACATAAACTAATAAATTTAAATTCATTTGCTTATTTGATTTATTTCGATCAAGTGGAACATTAAGACAGACATAAACTCCTACACTTGTCGCGGGAAGAAACTCTTTGAGTGGAACTTACTTCTTACCGATGAAATACGGAAGGAATATGGATGGTTTGCTACTTGTATTATGATAAATAATAGTGAATTACATATAACTGTCATAATCAAATGAGTAATGATTGTCTTAATTGCTGACCTGAGATAGATAGATAGATAGATAGATAGATAGATAGATAGATAGATAGATAGATAGATAGATAGATAGATGTTCAAATGGAAGGGGACTGTGGCAAGGAAGATTAAATAGATAGATAGATAGATAGATAGATAGATAGATAGATAGATAGATAGATAGATAGATATTCAAATGGAAGGGGACTGTGGCAAGGAAGATTAGATAGATAGATAGATAGATAGATAGATAGATAGATAGATAGATATTAACGTGAATGAAAATAGGAAGGGTCTAAATCAAGGAAGATTGTGTTACGTCAGTATTAGATAGATAGATAGATAGATAGATAGATATTAACGTGAATGAAAATAGGAAGGGTCTAAATCATGGCAGATTGTGTTACGTCAGTATTAGATAGATAGATAGATAGATAGATAGATAGATAGATAGATAGATAGATAGATATTAACGTGAATGTCAAATAGGAAGGCTCTAAGGCAATGAAAATTATGTTCCGCCAATAGATAGATAGATAGATAGATAGATAGATAGATAGATAGATAATATTACTACTATTAAAATTGGTAATATAAATAAAGCAACTAAAATCAAGATGTAATAAATAGTAGTTAAAAATTAAAAATGGCGGACATGTTTCATTTAATGAATCAGAAATAATAATTTTTAATAATAAAATTCAAGCATTTTGCATACTTATGATTAGTTAGATTAACGCATTGGTTTATTTGGAAGAGTTTTCATCTTTTTGCTTTCATTTTTTTTTCTTAAAATCTATAATTAATTTGCACTTTCAACTATAATTATTATCGTTTTTAGTATTTACCTACGTTTTTTTACTTGACATCTGCAAAGGAATGTTGAGTGGTTTCGTATTTGTGCTAGCTTTAGCTTTTCTTTTTTCTTTTTTCTTTTTTTCCAGCAACCATTTCTATTTTAGTATCATGCTGGGTTCGTCCTGGTCTGTCAATTTCTGTCCAAATTTCTGAGGCGAGTTCCTGCTGCTACTATACATTTTTGTCAGACGACTTTCGTCTTATCATCACATTTTATCTGATCTACTTTATTCTTCATGTTGTTACTGTTATACGATCGACCAATTTACTCGCCCTTATACAAAACGAATTCGCAGGGTCGTAACTTTAAATATAAATTTAATTTTCCCATAAAATGTATTGTTAACTTTATATCTATATCTATAATTATGACGCTAAGGAATTCTGCTAGACTGACCCTGAACGCCCACACGAACGGCAAATTATTTTATCTAAGTCGGAACTGTTTTTATTTTTTTCTATGACCAGCACTGAAGTTTGCAAGGTAGTATCTTCAAAATGGCTACTCACTTGACCAAAAGAGGATAAAATAAATTTTTCAAAATAGATAGATAAATAAATGAAAACACTCGGAAACAAGTGTCACTTGGCTGGAATTGAGGGAGTTCCGGTCATAGGCTTATATTAGCAGAGCCACTAAAAGAACAGAAAGTTCTAATGCCACCTGTTGTAGTTCCAACCCACCAGTGAGCGAGTGACGCGTCGTGATATAAAAATAAGCAGAGAAGCAGTAGTATAGAGTTTGAGTTCTCGCTGGTTGACCGAAAAATATGATCCGTTAGTCAGTCTTGAAGCTGCCACAAGTATCAACTACCTACCCAACCCAATCAGTGTAAGTGAATCCCTGAATAAACAACGAAAAAACTGGAATCAGGATTCTCGTTTTCAGTTCTCACCGTTAACAAGCACGTTAATTTCAACTTCCGCTTCCGTTGAGGACGTAGAACAAGCTTTTCCCGGTTTTCGTGTAAACCGACGCGATCTATAAACACAACGTTTGGGTTTATTTTTGGCCGATCAGCGAGAGAGAAATCCTCGAAGAAACGCATTTAAAAATAATAAACGCGAGGTACCAATTAAAAACTGTGTTGGATGGGAGAGGACTTTAAAGAACTAATTTAATCATGCTGGCATCTATATTTGCTACACATTAAGCCATAAAAAATGATGGCATGGGTAAACTAGTTAGTATATAGAAGATGAGTTGGCAATGGAGGCGTGGTCGAGTGGTTAGACCAGGGGTTCCCAACCATTTCTGCGTCATCCCACACTTTCACAAAGGTAAACTTTTTCACCGCACACCTGCATAGTAAATATTCAAATGCATATCAACATTGTTTGGTAAAAGTTTGTTACGAGTTCGTAAACTGACTATTGACTTTATGGTGTAGTAAAAAGTATTAAAGGGAGGTATTAAAGAGAGGTATTAAAGGGAGGTATTAAAGGGAGGTATTAAATAACGCTGACATATGCGACAGCTGTTGCTGTATTAAAGATCAAACTAAATCAAACTTGACAATTGAAAAGAATATGTCTATATTTCTGAGATGAGGTATTATGTACACTATTTACATTAATCGGACTATTGTCCTCATCTTTGTCGCCATATTTGTTACAACGTTTCGGCCCTTTAGTATCTGTCTATATTTCTGAGATGAGGTATTATGTACATTATTTATATTATTCGGACTATTGTCCTCATCTTTGTCGCCATATTTATTACAACGTTTCGGCTCTTTAGTATCTGTCTATATTTCTGAGATGAGGTATTATGTACACTATTTAGATTAATCGGACTATTGTCCTCATCTTTGTCGCCATATTTGTTACAACGTTCCGGCCGTTGTACGCTCCGGCCTCCTTCAGGTGGTTGGAATGTCGAACTGAACCCTTTATTTCGCTCACTAGGGTAGACTGTTCTAGTTTCACGTGCCATGCTTAAAGGAGGTCAGTTGTCAGTTATCACCTGTTAATTCCCCTCTGAAAGTTCTCCACTGCCTTAACCGGGTACTGAATTCACACTCTTTGGATCCGGTCACAGGATCTAACTAACGCCTTTATCTACTGTGTCCTGTGTCCTGTGTCCTCAATGACACATGGCATAGTGAATAAAGGCATTAGTTAGACATCATCTCAGAAGTATAGACAGATACTGAAGGACTGAAACGTTGTAATAAATATGGCGACAAAGATGAGGACAATAGTCCGAGCAATGTAAATAGTGTACATAATATCTCATCTCAGAAATATTGACAGATGCTAAAGGGCCGAAACGTTGTAATAAATATGGTAACAAAGATGAGGACAATATTCTGAATAATGTAAATAGTGTACATAATACCTCATCTCAGAAATATAGACAGATACTAAAGGGCCGAAACGTTGTAAGAAATATGGCAACAAAGATGAGGACAATAGTCTGAATAATGTAAATAGTGAATATATACAGTGTAGTTTTATGGTCATGGTTAGTTTTATGGTCATGGTTAGTTTTATGGTTACGCTTAGCGTTGCAAGTGTTAATAAATTAAACGTTTTTTTTTTTTTTTAAAATTAAATAGAATATACACTGCTAGCAACTCATAAAAATTCAGCGAATATTTTTGTTGTTCTTGGTCTTCCATTGAATTATATCCGAAAAAATGTTGAAGAACTATTTAAATGTAAATGACACTTCCCAAAACTAAAGAAAGTATTAGGTTGGTGCAAAAATAATGACGTAATAATGTCGTTTTTTGACTTTAAAAAATACGTCAAAAAACGACATTATTACGTCATTATTTTTGCACCAACCTAATACCAAAACAATCCTTGTTTGATATTTATATCTTATCTAAGAGTGTGATCCAGTTATACCCTGTTTCTTTTTTATACAGGTTCATTGCATATCTTCTTTGAATATTTTTCTTATAGCTGAATGTATTGAAATACCTTTTTAATACTCAAAATCCTCTATCGCCCACCAAAATATCCAATCACCCACCATTTTCTTTTCAGTTACTCATCGTCCAACCAACAGTTGAAATCGGCCAATGATGGGTGATACCGCCCAGGTTGGGAGGGAGATCGTGGGTTATAACGTTCGCGTTCCGAACATGAGGAATTCAGGTTCGAATTTCACCATGGTCGATTTGTCATGGAGGTGATAATATCGAGGAAGTGCCGGAAAACGATAATACGGGTTGAACCAAACATTTCGAATGGAATTAGGTGGATGAGAATGCCCAGAAACCGTCAATGGTGACGCTAGAACGAGAGAGGCTTTGAGCGTATTGGCTTTGTTCAAACTACTCATCACGTCAGATTAACGCTCTCTCTCTCTCTCTCTCTCTCTCTCTCTCTCTCTCTCTCTCTCTCTCTCTCTTTCAGAAAGAGTAGTTTAGTTGCAGTAGAAATGTCTGCAACGGGAATTAGCTAGCCACCTTAGCAGATAGGCATACTCGAAAAAAAACGGTCAGCCATGTTTGTATGACATGAACATAATGTGATATTTATTAAGCTACGCATAGTAAAGTATAGTAGGGCATAAGGTTACCAATGCAATTAACACCCTCTACTACAGTAATCTTTGAGACTAGTTTGCTATTCGTTCCTTTAAGTCGAGTCGTCTTTGTTCGATATATTTAATATTTAATTCGAAAGCCTTGGAACTTGATATTTTCAGAATTCGGATTTTTTTTAAATTTCTAAATGGCCGAACAGGTTCCGTATATCGAATAAACAATTAAATCGATTGTTACAAAGTGTAAAACCTTGTAAAAAATGTGTATTTGTTGGGGGTGCGGAGAATAAGAATATGAAAATATTACAGTTTATTTCTACTGTGGCAAATGAAATTTAATAAAGATACCATAAAATTATTAACATTGACGGATATCTTCCAAGCATCATTTCAAACTGACACCAGTTTTTTTTCTTTCTCTCGCATTATATCTAAATCAGTGGTTCTCAAACCATTTTTTTACCCATGGACACCTTTTCCCTTCTTTTTTTCTTAGTGGACCCCTTTTCCCTTCTTTTTTTTTCCTTCGTGAACACCATTTCCCTTCTTTTTTTCTTGGTGGACACCTTTTCCCTTTTTTTTTTTTTTTTGTGGACCCATTTTCCCTTATTTTTTTCTTGGTGGACACATTTTCCCTTCTTTTTTTTTCTTTGTGGACCTCTTTTCCCTTTTTTTTTTGATGGAGGACACTTTTTCTCTTCTTTTTTTCTTGGTGGATCCCTTTTTCCCTTCTTTTTTTCTTGGTGGACACCTTTTCCCTTTTTTTTTCTTGGTGGACACCATTTTCCTTCTTTTTTTTCTTGGTGGACCCCTTTTCCCTTCTTTTTTTTCACGGAGGACACCTTTTCTCTTCTTTTTCTCTTGGTGGGTACCTTTTCCCTTCTTTTTTTCTTGGTGGACCCCTTTCCCCTTCTTTTTTTCTTGGTGGACTCCTTTCTCCTTCTTTGTTTCTTGGTGGACACCTTTTCCCTTTTTTTTCCTTCGTGGATACCTTTTCCCTTCTTCTTTTCTTGGTGGACTCCTTTCCCCTTCTTTTTCTCTTGGTGGACTACTTTCCCCTTCTTTGTTTCTTGGTGGACACCTTTTCCCTTCTTTTTTTTTCATGGAGGACACCTTTTTCCTTCTTTTTATCTAGGTGGACCTCTTAATAGCTATTTGACATAAGACAACCATATTCTGTTTATTACTAATAAATATTTTGAGCTTTTAATAAGCAAAGAAATATTAAATGAAAGTAATTTAATGCAAATAAATTATTCTACAATTATAATTACAATAATAGTACTTCTAATAATAATTATATTAATAATAATTTTTATTGACCAATATCTTGTATTAGAATATTACCATCTATCTTCCATGGTCAAGGTCATGGGGAGCAAAGCTCTTCAGGCAAAACTGAATTCACTGCAGCATTTATTTATGCACACTGATTAAAAATTCTAATAAACCAATTTAAAGTGTGTGATTAGAAAAAAAAGGAAGGCATATTTATTCAATGAGATCCCTGTGGTTGATGCAGCTCAGCAAATTTCTTTATATCTGGTTCCATCAATGTTAATGATAGTCGACGATCACCTCTTTTCACAATGGCAAGTCTATTGCAAACTTTTGATAACAATTAAGAAACACGACTAAATCCATATTCAACAAAATGTTAGAAAAGCAATAACGCAGAGCTCTGCTTTATTTTAATAATAAAAAAAACATTCTGAGTTGGCTTTCTTCATGAACCACCAAAATATCATTGTGGACTGCCACTTGGTTATATTTTGCCTGTAGACGTTCAGAAATATTACCTCGACCCTTGAGGCCCATGTGGATCCCGGTTGAGAAGCCCCGATCTAAACTATTATTTTTGCCAATAATAGCTCAAGCCCCACGGGGCCGTCCCACAGGCAGTAGCTATCTTCGGAGTGGGGCTGGATTTATTGCTCGGCGGCTGAGGCGTCCCTAAAAGGGGAAGTGCCGATGGTGCTTGAACTATTTTTGCACACTATTGCTGTTAGACCCACTTTTAGCTGACCTTGTGTCACATTCGGTAGCGACGTGGGTGCACTGAAAAATACATATATCTAAACTATTAATTATATACTATGATTCTGGAAAACAAAAATTTCACATGTTGGAAAGTTGTCTTAAGATTTCGTCTGAAATCAGAAAAAATTTGAAATTAAACAAAATGATCAGAATATATGAAAAAAAAATGAAATCGCCAGTTTAAACTGAGGTCGAAAGTATGTTGTTTTCTGGGTTTTTTTTTAAATCGTTTCACCCCAAGCAAGGTGATTGTTATGGGGTCCACCCCTTTTTCATATAAGTGGACTCTACCAAGTGTACGTGGACTGTTGCCGTTAAATACCCAGAGTTACAGTCAGTGAGGGGATTAGTAGTCAGCAGTCGGTGGTCGGCAGTCGGAGAGTGTGAGAATATACGAAAAGAGATAGTCTGAGATGACCTGTTGTAGAAGTCAGTTAAAAGTACTTAGACTCTAAGGAAGTCTTACTTCGAGACTGTATATATCTATCTGTATTTGCTACTAACCACGTTCCTTGAATTACTAACAGTATTACACTTTGTATGCTTGTGTAAATACATTTTATTTCTTATATTCAATTATTGCGTTTGTCATTACTTGGCGACCGAATTCATCTCGGAATCCACAACAGTGATAATACCACTAGCCTGCAGAGAGGGTTAGAGAGAGTGAGGGAGAATGAAAAGACTTTAGTGAGGAGACGTGAGGAAAGGACAATAAAGGAAGAGAGTTCTAGAAGTTAGAAAATGGCAACTAACGTTGCATTTAAATGTTTGAAGATTGTAGGTGATATGGATGCAAGAAATAGGAAAGGCGTTCCACAGGCGCGAAATGCGAGAAAAGAACTCTTAGAATAAAATTGACAGTTTTATCTAGCAGATTCAACAATTGAGACCTAGTTGCCAATCTAGTAACACGTTTAAATTTCATGTAGTCGTGGAAATCAGAACAGTTGCCGCGAAAATATTTGTGAAAAAGACAGAGGAAAGCCACATTATGTCGGTGAGTAAGGGCCATGTCAGGACCAATTACATTACAGACCCTTCTTGGAATTTTGTCAAAAATTTCTCTCTCATTATATATATATATATATATATATATATATATATATATATTTAAGCATTTCACCCCAAGTAAGGCGGGAAGCCACTAGGACGCAAGGGGTTACAGAAAATTTAGAGCAAGATCAGATAGAGGAAAAGATGAAGAGAAGGATAGTGGATAGATCAAGGCAACTGGAGATGTCGATTGATATTACACTTGAATAGCTGGAGATTATAGCTCTCAGGGAAACTGGAATAGGGAAGGAAGTTCCACAGGCGAGAGGTGCGAGACATGAAGCTATTGGGGTAGAAGAGAGGGCTACATTTAGGAGTTTCGACAGTGAAGGGGTGACAGCGGGATGCCAGCCTCGTAGGGCGCTTGAACTCATGACGTCTGGGAACCAGCGAATGCAGCTCCTCGGAGCAATTTCGATGAAAGTATTTGTAGAACAGACGGAGGGAGGCGACGGCGCGTCTGTGAGAAAGTGACTGTAGACGAGATGCCAAAGCAAGGCCAACTACATTGCATATCCGCCTCTGGAGCCTATCAAGAACACAGAGGCAAACAGAACGGGCACCAGACCATATATGGCAACAATACTCTATGCAAGGGTGAATTGTTGATTTGTAGATCTAGAGGATCGATTCCGGGTAGAAAAATTTCCTGGCTCGGCACAGTATATATATATATATATATATATATATATATATATATATATATATATATATATGGAGAAATATACACTTAAGGTGTGCTATATTTATGATGGGATAAAGTGCTCAATATCAGAGATAGAGCGTCTGTAAATATAAAAGTGAACATTGAAGTCAACACTGAGAGGCGACAGGCTGTTTCATGATAGACACAATCGTCAGGCCACGAGTGCAAATAAATAAACAAAATGACATTAAAATAAGTAAATTGAATTAACCCAAACAAATTATCAAATCACACCCGTTAGAATAGACGAAATAGAATAAATAAATAAAAAATAAAAAACAAAATCAATGAAGCCAAATAAATAAAGTAAATAATAAACAAATTAACAAACCATTATGACCAAAATATTAGTTAGACTATAAAAATCAAACCAAAAATCGGACGAAAAACATAGCCATAACTGTTATATAACGATAAAAAATACTACGTTACTTAAAAAGCGAAAAGCGAAAAGAGTAAATAAAAATATACAATATAATATATAAATAATAAAAAAACAAGTAAAATAAATTATTCTAAATTAATCCAAATAAATAAATAAACAAACAAACCGATCCCGATAAATTAATCGTTAGAAAAAACAAGTAAAGATAATCAATCCAAATAAATAAATGAAGTAATAAACAAATTAAAAACTGCTCCTGCCAAAATAATAGAATAAACTACAGCAATCAACCCTAAAATTAAATAAATAGCCTTAATTATCTTCCCAAACCAAAACTATTAAATTAGGGATACAAACAAATTTTTACTCCGTTAATAAAACACCGATTAAAATAAAAGTGAATAAATAAATATATAAGATAAGAAATAAAAATAAAAAATAAAAGTAAAAATAAAAAATAAAAGATAAAAATAAATAAAAACAAGAAAAATAATCTAACCGAAATAAATAAATAAACGACTTCCGGCAAAATAACCGCCAAAATAAACTACCCACAATGCACCACTGATCCGTATCTATAAATAGCCGAGAAAAAAACAGCACTCGTGGCCTGACGATTGCGTCTAGCATGAAACAGCCTGTCGCCTCTAAGTGTTGACTTCAATGCTCACTTATATATATATATATATATATATATATATATATATATATATATATATATATATATATATATGAGGGAGAGAGAGTAGGAGCACCAGACTAGAGTAGAACTAGCAATTGATTCAATATAATCACTCCACTTCAGGTCAGTGGCAAACGTGAGCCCAAGAGGGTACAAGTGTTGCTCTCCTCGAGGTTCAAATTCATAAGCCATTCCTTGGGGGTCCTTTTCAAGAGCAGTTATCAGTTTTATTTTGTCAGACTTGCTACTAATATAGAGTAAATAGTAGTGTCATCTGTATATATGCCTAGTTGGGAACTGATGCCATCAACAAGTTTGTTGATGAAGATCAGAAACTATGTAGGTTCAAGGATAGAGGCCTGAGTGAGGGCACTTACATTAATATGAAATGAACTAGAAGCTTGTCCATTCTACATGATCTTCATTATATGATTTGTTAGAAAATGATTAGATTAAGTCAAATATTTGTTGCCAAGACACCACGGCCAGTGCTAGTGGAGAAATATTCTAATTGGGATAGTTTGCTTGTTGAGAATTGGTAATCCTAGCTTTTTACCTGGACCCAAATGACAACTTGTTACATGTATTGAAGAAATATTACTCAAAATGAGACATTACTAGTGGAGAAAGCCAGCATGCCAAATGCCTTTGAAATATCTAAGACCATAGCTTGAGCTTCACTGTTCTTATCTAAAGTTTGATAGACAAATTTAGATGAGTTGAGAGCAAAATTGGAAGATAATTTCTGAGCAAAGCACTCAGCAGTAGATGACAACACTTCAAATTGATTGAAGAGAAGAGAGACTTGCACTTGTTCAGTACATTCTTACAGAGCTGATAATAATCTGTAGAACCAAACCTCCAAGAGGCTATATGGTGCCTCATTCTTACATTGATTACAAGTGGTGACAAAGAGACATCTGTTACAATTGGACCTGTTGCTCTGGTATAACCAGAAGTGATTTCTGTGGGTTATAGCTACTAAGCAGGCAAGAGATGTTGTTTTGTTTGGTATTTCCATTTTGGCATGAAAGTTTAATTGCACATTTCTCAACAGTATGATTAAAAATATCATTCCAAGAATAATCACAGAGAAATCAAGTCTCAAAGAGAAGGACATTTATAAGAGGCAGTTCTTGACATGAGTCCCGGGAGGAGGTAAAGAACAGATCGTGTCCACGAGAGTTACTATAGAAATGAATGAGGAAAGTCTATTAGATTGAACAATTAAGAATTTCAAAGTCTGGATGCCACCGAGGTCAGTGGCATTACAGTGATGAAGCCACTTGACATGATGGGCATTGAAGTTACCAAACACAAAGATATTTGCAGATAGTATAACTAAGGCTTTCTCTCTCTGCCTATTTGAAATTCTCTCTGGCAAACAGTTATGAGAGGAAGGGGAACAATAAAGGAAGAAGAGATAACTGACCAAATAGTGAAAGTAACACATGCAGGAACAATCCAAAAACTCAAAAGAGAATTCACATTGGGAGATGCTTGCAAACAGGTACCAAGGCTATGCATGTGGACTCTAAAATGATTCTAGTACCCTCTGGATTTCGTCAGATGAATATCAATTTGATTATTCTGCATGGGATAATAGTCTAATAAATTAAATATAATTCATAAATTTACTGGCATAGTAATTGTGAGTTCAATCCCTGGGCCAGGCAGTGTGCATTTGGACTCTGTGGAAACAGGATAAGCAATAACTGAACAGTATTAAAAATAACTAAAGACATCCCTAGACATGGGCAATGGAACAAAAGGTTTACACCCATAGATTAAATAATGCGTCCAGTTTGGAATTCCCTATAGGTTACCCAGATATGAGCCCGGAGAGGAGGTAAAGAAGAGATAGTGTCCTCGATAGAACCCTCAGGAACCCCTGCATTAATATGAAAAGAACTGAACGTCTGTCCATTCAACATGACCTTCATTATATGATTTGTTAGGAATGATTAGATTAAGCCAAATCGAAATGCCAGGTTAGGACCAATTACATTACAGACCCTTCTTTGAATTTTGCCAAGAATCTCCTTCTCTATATATAGTAGAAGCACCAGACCAGATATGGTAGCAGTATTCAAATCATCATCATCATCTATTCAGCGCATTTTGTGTCACTGTGGTCACCACTCCCCCCGTGCTCCATGGCGACATACAAGTCAGAATGGCTTGCCGGTTTCTTTTGTACTGGGGATGTTGAAGTTAACCCCGTCCCTCTTCTCAGAAGTTAAGCAGGTACTTCGAATTCAGAGTTTTCCTTCTCCTAGACTGGTTGCCAACCAATGCTATAGGGCCCATTATTTCCTGCTATTTAACCCATAGCGAGGGCGGGGTGAAGAGATGGATTCATACCTTCACCAAGGACATAAATGAATCGAATGAACTCAACTGGAATTCCTCAACCCCAGCCGCTGTCAATTACTCAGCCGTTCCTCAGAGTATTCAATTCACGCGGTTTAAAATAATTCTAAATGAAATAATTTTAAATTACTTCTCAAAACGAACATATTTTTTTTCCAATGGATGAAAATTTTCGCTTTTGGGGGAGTTGGTCAGTTTTCGGTGTTTCTGGTATGAGTTTTTATACCTGCAATAAATTCCCGTGAGCATTTCAGCGTAAGTTAACTGGCTGCTAACTGTACTGTTACTTAGTAGCATAAGCTAAGTCACTGCTACTTCTAATACTATTACTACTAAGGCTAAGGGCAATCGCCACTCGTGACTAAATAGTAATTTAACGCTTGCTTTAATACACTAGTTATTGTACTCCGAACGCAAACCGTTAATAATTAGGTCACTTCTTCGCTCGACGTTCCATGAAATTTGGATAAATTTTGTCAATACTTATGTCTCTACGACTGCTAATGATGATAACAGTAAAAGCACTAACCTAAAATTGGTGAGATCTCACGAAATGGTGTCGCAGTCACTGAATCTCCAAGAAGGGTTTATGGAATTTAAAAGGCTGTCTGTGTGTATTTTAGGCGGGTGTGCATGTCTATATTTCTGAGATAAGGTATTATGTACATTATTTACATTATTCGGACTATTGTCCTCATCTTTGCCGCCATATTTATCACAAAGTTTCGGCCCTTTAGTATCAGTCTATATTTCTGAGATGAGGTATTATGTACACTATTTACATTATTCGGACTATTATCCTCATCTTTGTCGCCATATTTATCACAAAGTTTCGACCCTTTAGTATCTGTTTATATTTCTGAGATGAGGTATTATGTACATTATTTGGACTATTGTCCTCATCTTTGTCGCCATATTTAATTACAACGTTTCAACCCTTTAGTATCTGTCTATATTGCTGAGATGAGGTATTATGTAAATTATTTACATTTTTCGGATTATTGTCCTCATCTTTGTCGCAAGATTTATTACAACGTTTCGGCACTTTAGTATCTGTTTATATTTCTGAGATGAGGTATTATGTACATTATTTACATTATTGGGACTATTGTCCCCATCTTTGTCGCCATATTTATCACAAGGTTTCGGCCCTTTGGTATCTGTCTATATTTCTGAGATGAGGTATTATGTACATTATTTACATTTTTCGGATTATTGTCCTCATCTTTGTCGCAAGATTTATTACAACGTTTCAGCACTTTAGTATCTGTGTATATTTCTGAGATGAGGTATTATGTACATTATTTACATTATTCGGACTATTGTCCTCATCTTCGTCGCCATATTTATTACAATGTTTCAACCCTTTAGTATCTGTCTATATTTCTGTGATGAGATATTATGTACACTATTTACATTATTCGGACTATTGTCCTCATCTTTGTCGCCATATTTATTACAACGTTTCAGCCGTTGTACGCTCCAGCCTTCTTCAGATGGTTGGAATGTCGAACTGAACCCTTTATTTCGCTCACTGGTGTAGACTGTTCTTGTTCCACGTGCCATGTTTAATGGATGTCGGTTATCAGTTATCTCCTGTTAATTTCCCTCTGAAAGTTCTCCACTGCCTTAACCGCGTAGTACGGGGACAATAGTCCGAATAATGTCTGTGTACATATTTACATATATTAAAGAAAGAAGCATAGAAAAACTTTGGTTTCTGCTACAGACCATTTATTCTTTTTATGGTGACTGTAGTAAATCAAAGTTCTCAATGTCTCTTGGGTATGTCGGTTTTCTATTTTGGTTCAAAATTAAACTAGGATAACAACAGTTAGAATGATCGACTGAAGTCAGCATTGCACTGAGTTAGAACGACCAATTCCCTTACTTCATGAGTAGAGTTACAAGACACGTCAGAACGATATCGTTAGAAAATAGAAAAGAAGAAGAAGAATTTTCTTCAAGCATAGTCTGATACAAGGCCACGGATTTAAGAAATCCAATGAAGAGTCTCTCATTTCCAGAAGTGAGGTCCTAAAACCGCGCCAGTGACCATAAACACTTCCCTGTTTGCATCATAGGAAAATTGATTTTTTTGTCCTTTGTATATATATATATATATATATATATATATATATATATATATATATATAGGGTGTCTATAAAGTTCGTGTGCACTTTAAAAATTTATAACTTTATTTGTATTTGCGATAGAAATAATCTGTAAAAAATGTTATAAAGTTTAATGTACCTAGTTTTAAGTAGAGCTAAAATAACTAATGAGATTTTTGGCATTACTGCAAATCAGTTGGGAAATGTTTTCCGTGAACTGCAAAATCGTATTACTCTTTGTATTGCTAATGATGGAGGACATGTAGAAACTTAAATAAAATTTCAATAAAACCTTAAAAAATATAGATTTACTTCTTTCTAATCGTTTTTACAAATTATTTCTATCGCAAATACAAATAAAGTTATAAATTTTTAAATTGCACACGAACTTAATGGACACCCTGTGTATATATATATATATATATATATATATATATATATATATATATATATATATATATATTCAAAAGAATTTATAAATACATTTTACGAACGGATGCTGAATAATTATCGAGTCGACACACTCTTAAAATAAACTGTCCAAATGACTGAAAAGATTTTGTTTTGGGAAGGGCATCTTGGTCTGGTTTAGAACCTTTCAGCATCTTTTTAGCATCAACTGGATGATAGTTTAAAAGGTTTCTTTGTTTTTGCAGGCTTTCGTGTGTTAAACAAACACATAAATAATACATCAGTTAGTTTGATGTGTGTTGAACATTTCCTTCTAGCGAGCGCGGATAAGGATATTTGCCAACCGTCCCACACGGTCAGATGTGGCACAAGGCTGAATTTAATGTTGGGTATCCGAACCCGTAGACTCGGGCAAAAATTCCCGTTAGACCCCGTAAAAACGGGGTCGAGTAGCTGTCCAGATGGTACTTTGCCCTTCGGCATAGACTCGTCTGGGTTCCTCTCTGCTCGAAGGCTGAGAGTTCGTTAGCTTAGCTGGCGATGAATCACCGACTAATTGCCGAAGAAACCCCAGACAAGAACACGAATTTCGAATACTCATTTATTTTAAGGCGAACAAGACATTCTGAAACTCAGAAGAGGCATCACAACACAATTTTCTTCACCATCTGCCCCGATTCGATTTTGAGCTCATAAGA
>OZ010596.1:91093862-91161362 GCA_963932145.1 Acanthosepion lycidas
AATTGAATGACAATAGGGAAAAATTCTCCATAATGCTCTTCGTTTTTCAAAAAGACTTCATCAGATTAAAAAAAGTTCTTATTGATGCAAATATATATATATATATATATATATATATATACATGGGAGGGGTGAAATTTTTTACCTTCTTGGAAGCTTATAAGCAATCTGGCAAAATAGTGTCTGCCATTAAAGTAGAATTGTCGTTGAATTCCTCTATGGGAAATAAATTGCACCCATTGACTTTCATCAACGCATTTTTTACGGAAACCAAACAGAGGATATGAACAAAGTTTGCCGATGAGTAATGTCAATGGCCAAACGATGCGTATGAGAAGACACGATTACGAACACGACCTGCAAGCCTTTATTCATCGTTGGCGACAACGCATCTCCAACGGTGACGACCATGTGTAAAAATTGTGTTTTGCTGCAATGGCGTTATTGTACTCCCTGTTTGTGCTGTGGTTTCCAGTATATGTATGTGTATATACATATATATTATATATATATGAGTATTAGTGTATAATACACAAATACACGCACATACACTGTTTATATATATCTAAAATAATGTTTTCTTTTTTGTTACATATATATATAATATTAGTGGTCAATATATATTCCTCCGGTCATAGACTTTTCATATTTACTCAGTTTCGTATCCAACTGTAAATAAAGCAATTTCTAAAGAAGTAATGGACTTTTATTTATTAATCCGATAGATTTTGTTCGAATATTCAGGCTGGTAAACGAAAATAAATAAATATACTCTTTATTAAATAAACGGAGCGCCTACTGAAATACGGTTATTCCCGAGAAGTAGGTTTTAAAGTGATAAAATCTATTTTTAAAAAAATACAAATTTATTACTTCTTTAGAAAATTGCTTTGTTTACGTTTGAATACGAAACTGAGCAGACATGAAAATTTCGAGAAGTCTATGAGGAGAAGAATTTCGTTTATGGGCACTACTATTCAATCCTGCCAGATTGGCTAAGTTCTTTTTTGCTCAGTCGGTCTATAGCATTTCGGTTACAGAGACACACGCACACGCACACGCACACGCACACACGCACACACTCACACGCACACACACACACATATACCTACCCACATTTCTCACCCACACAAGACAGACATGCTTACGGAGTTGCTGAGGCCTCACATTTATACACACATACACACGAATATACACACACAGATCATACTCACTCACTCCCTAATGAGCCAAATGATAACACAGACCCATAGTAATATACACGCTTACACACATCATACTCACTCACTCCCTAAGAACCAAATAACACACACACACTTGACAGAGAAACGTCCCCTTTCCAGGAACCAATAAAACTGTCAAAATGACCAAGGGAATTCAGAGCAGAATGAATTCATCCAGCTCTTATCTTAAATAACAACTTAAAAGAGACTGTTTGCCCAACACAAAGACTGACCAAAATTCGCGTTAAAAAATAAAAAAAAACAAATGAAAATTACAGATAAAAGTTCATTTTCTCCATCAAGACATTCATTTCTGTAGTTCACTGCTACCAGCAAGCAGAAAATTATTTTTCTCCTGATGATGGCCATGTTGGCCGAAACTAGTCGAGGGCTCTAAATGAAATAATAAAAACGAAGGGATATTAATATACAACTATATATATATATATATATATATATATATATATATATATATATATATATATATATATATATTGTATGTGTGTGTAAGGATCAAATACAGATCAAATAGGGATCGGAAATCCGGCAGAATGATAAGAAAAGGAAAGGTTTATCAATCAAACTTGTTTCGCTTTTATTAAAGCTTCATCAGAGAATGAGATCTAAAGAAAAAAGTGAACAGAAATTCTGGTATTTTATTTGTTTGTTGCTTGATTTTAATTGCTTAATCATGTTTCCCGTGCATTTGACTTGTTAAACAAACCTTAGTATTAGTATAATTTATAATATATATATATATATAATTCAAATGACTTATCTTGTTAACCGACTAGAAACGCTCATCAGAGACAGATGCTAGCTAAATCATTTGATATCAGATTTTGCTTGGCAAAAGTTCTGCTATCCTGATAAAACACGATAAGTTTTAAGTTGTAATCTCTCTCTCTCTCTGTCTGTCTATCTATCTATCTATATATATATATATATATATATATATATAAGGTGATATCAAAAATACTTTTACAAAATTTGGGGCCGGCGAAATGTCTATTTTTGATATACAGTTTATATACGATGATGTGGTCGAAAGTCCTCGACCGGATTACGAAGACCTTCCCCAAAATTCTCTTTGGTGATTCGGTCAGATTTTGGTAAATGTCTTAAATTGCAAACATTTCAGCACGACACATATACATACACACGTATATATATATATATATATATATATATATATATATATATATATATATATATATATATATATATATATAAGAGCAGTGGATTTTTTCTGTTTGTAAATAAACATTTATGTTTACTCAAATATGTGTGCCCACTAAATGTAACTTTTATACCAATAATGTGTATGTATATGTGTATGCGCGCGATTATATTGCTTAAAATATGTGTTTAAAATAGATGCGTGCTCTTTATCAGAGATAATGATCGTATAGACAGTGTGGACATATAAATCGTTACTATCTGTCAACTGTCAGTTTTACCCATTAAATGATCATCAGACCATGGTCATTATCGATTCTGTCGTGAAACAAACTGTCACCATGCTGTTTTGTTTTCTATGTGCACATCGTATATATATATATATATATATATATATATATATATA
Source organism: Acanthosepion lycidas (assembly GCA_963932145.1). Classification (NCBI taxonomy): domain Eukaryota; kingdom Metazoa; phylum Mollusca; class Cephalopoda; order Sepiida; family Sepiidae; genus Acanthosepion; species Acanthosepion lycidas. The sequence goes on from OZ010596.1 coordinate 91,096,671, forward strand.
TATATATATATATATATATACATATATATATATATATTATGCTTTATTTTCCATTATGGAAAATAAAGCATATTTTTTTTTTAAAAATCCACATTACAACCAAAAACGTTTGCGGCACACCTCTTCTCTTCTCTTCTTTTTAATATACATACTTTTCTCTCGTTGGAACCACTACAACCTCTTTCTTATATATATATATATATATATATATATATATATATATATATATATATATATATATATATATATATTCTGTGTATTTAAGCAGCAAATATTCTTTAAAACAAATACAAAGCAACAAATAATTTGGGTCGATTAATTTTAATGATGCACTTTTCCAAGTTACGAATAATCTTTCTCAGACAAGGAGGAAATTTCTATTTTCCAAAATTCATTCCCTTGTGAAAATCTCCCACACTCCTTTCGTCCCCCCATCTCTCTCTCTCACTCTCTCTCTCACACACACACACACACACACACTCTCTATCTATCTATCTATCTATCTATCTATCTATCTATCTATCTATCTATTTCAGCTTGCTCATATCTATATTCTTTCTTTTGATTGTTTTCTCTTTGTTTCTTTACATGCTGATATTTTCTTTATTTCTTTCTTTCCTTCGTCTTTCTCTCCTGGTCTTCTTTTTTTTTTTTTTTTTTACATCTCTCCCCGTTTTTCCCCGCTTTTCTTTCGCCATCTCATTCAATTACGACTTTAGTAATCCATTTTTTTTTCTTTTTTAATATTTTTTAAGCATTTCACCCCAAGCAAGGCGTGATGCCATTTGCACGCAAGGGTTTACAGAGAGAGGGAACAAGAGTAAAGAGGCGTATTAGAGGAAATGCTGAAGAGAAGGACGGGAAATATATCGGAAATATATGTATGGTCGCCCGTATTTTCAAAAGTCGGCACGTTTATACACAAAAAAATTCAGAATTCTTTTCATGATGACGGTCGTCTTTGAGTATAGAATCCAAAGGTTAGCAGTGAATATTTCGAAGACAGTAGGGAAGCGTAGTTCAGGTTAGCAGTGGATATCCCGGTAAAAGTAGCAGAGCGTAGTTATTCCTTCTGTTCCTCTTCACCTGACAAGCTGGCACTGAACATTCGGATAGAGTAAACAAAATGGCCGCCTCTATACACGACGGATTGAATATTCTACGTCTTCTGATTGGTTAACCTTCTATTGGTGGATTATAAAGTGAGTCAAGTCATTTGGACTGGCTCACTAGTATATAATATAAATTGTTGGGTCCTGAGCAGACTTGTTCTGTGAGGGGCCGAACAATTCAGAGCAACCTGCATCTGATCCGCACGATCATAGAGGGTGTAAAAGACGAAGAAGAATCCGCGCTGATCAATTTGGATCAGTCCAAGGTATTTGATAGGGTTGACCATCGCTACCTTGCTACTGTCCTGCAGGCCGCTGGATTTGCACCCAACTTCTGCCGTTGGATTAGCCTCCTGTATCGCTCCCCCAGTGCTGTGGTACAGGTGAACAGAAAGTTGTCGGGTGTTTTTGTACTGTCTAGGTCGGTTCGTCAGGATTGTCCGCTGTCGCCTCTTCTTCATGCTTTGGCGTTGGAGCCTCTCCTTCGCCGGCTGAAGGACGAGACGTGCAGTCTGGCCCTACGTGGAATCGCCGATCCTAGAGGGTCTCGAGCCAGGGTTTCCGCGTACGCTGATGACGTATCTGCTTTCGTGTCGTCGCGCAGCGACATTGAGGCGGTACAGAAGGCGCTTGATCGGTACGAGAAGGTGACAGGGGCCAAGATAAACTGCGACAAGTCGCCCGGCTTGCGGTTAGGTGCCTGGAAATGGGGTCGCTCTTCCGGGTCGCTTCGGTTGGACGGAAGGTCCTGTTCGCATTCTTGGGGTGTGGTTTGAACCCGACCTCCAGCTGGAGAAGAATTGGTCTGAAGTACGAGCAAAGGTCGATTCTGCCGGTCAGACTTGGAATCGACGGAGGTTGTCCGTGACGTGCAGGGCGGAGGTGTGTGCTACATACATTTTCCCCCTGATTCTTTATCGATTGTCCGTACTTCCTCTCTGTAAGATCCACAGGAAGGCACTCGAGCGATCGCTATCCTCCATTTTATGCAGGGGACGCGTGAATCGGGTCGACAGATGAGTGTGCACTAACCGTCCGTGTTATGGGGGGCTGGGAATGCCACACCTGATGAGATCTAGATTGGCTTTCCTACGCTGCGCATTGACTGGAGGAGATCTGATTCTGGAGGGGATTGTTAGGGACGCGTTCCCTGGCCTTACTATCAGTGCCCCCATCTAGCGGGTTGAGCGCCGTCGTAAACCCCTGGATCAATCGGTTTTCCTTCGCGAGTGTCGGTCGGCCTTGAGGGCCGTTCCCCGGTCCAGTGACCTTTCACGGCCTAGGAAGGTCTTCTATCGTGGATTAGTGGAGGAGCTCGCGAGGGATTCCCTACGAGATACGCTCGGCTTGTCGGAGGAGGAGTATCGCTCCTTCTGGTCTTGGTCGCCAGCGGCGGATTACCTCAGTAACCCTGAGTTTTCGCTTATCTGGCGATTGGCTCGGAATCGGCTGCATCTCAACGACAAGGCTTTCATATGGGGCTTGGGGGATTTGCCAGACTGTGAACGGTGTGGCCTTGGTTTAGAAGAAACGGCTCCGCACGCCTTCTATCATTGCCCCCGGATCCGCCCCTTATGGGACCACGTCGGCGAGCTGACGGCTCGTCTCGCTCCCGAACAGCTTGTGTCCATTGATCGCGCATACTCGTGTGACAATGTGTCGCCCCCGTATTCCGGGGTGAAACGGATGGTGTTTCTGACGCTGCAGGCCACGGCTCGAATGGTGATTTGGACGACGCAGAAGGAGGAAGTCTTGCGAGGCAATCGTCTTTCTTATCAGGATCTAATCCGATTCTTTGAGCATCAGCTCAAGATGAAGTTTAGAACTGATAGAAAACGATTGCATTCGACAGTCTTTAGCGAAAGGTGGGTAAAAGAGACGAGCTTGGTTCGTGTGAACGGGGCTAGCCTTGATTTTCTCTTCTAGGTCAACCTATGGCACATCGGGGTGGTTTCCTGTGGAACCCTCCTCTTGGTTAGGTTAGACAAGCTTTGTGTACCTAGTTAATGTGAGTGAGTGTTGTTCCTGGTCTGTATCCCGGCTGCTCTTTGGTTAGGATTCAAGTCGAGATTCCCAACCTCCCCAATTTGTTTTGTCCCCTTTTTCATCTCGACTAGGTCAGCGTTATATTTTCCCATTCCCGTATAATATTTTATCCTGTTCCCACTCCCTTAGCGAGAGCGCCTCTTGATTTTGTCCTATGGGCAGAATACAGCGGCCTCTCTATTTTGAGGGTTGGACGTCAATTATGTTTAGTTTGTATTTTGTGTTTATTTTTAGTTTGTTATTGGGTTCATCTCCCTCCCCTCTCATTATTCATTATTAGAATTTTATGTATATTTTTTATTCATCATTAAATTTTTATGGCGTGGGGCGCGTTTTTGTAGGTTCCCCTTGAGAGGATGTGGTATTATGGTGGATGGAGGATTGAATGGTGACGGATGAGTTCTTGTGGTGAATGGGGAAATTGTAATGTATGAATGGGTCGTGAATCAGATTAGCTAGGCATAGGATAGTTAGTGTGGACCAGCCTCTAACCCTCCCCTTTTCGGCCTTGTGCCACAATTTGTAATTTCTTACAAATAGATATCCTAGTACATAATATAAACAAAAAACTGCAACAAATATTGGTGTATGATGATTCCTATGAGGCTTTTCCATTCATGAGTAGTAAATATAGTTTTCACTTAATAATATCATCTAAAAAGATGAAATTAATGACAAATTTTAAAAGATTTAAAACTTAATAAATTTTTCTAAACCATTGGCGATTTTCACTAAGGAAGATCATACGTGTAAACATCTTCTGCTTCAGAAACAGGAAACGTCAATGATATTTATTCTTCTTTTACAAATATTTTCGAATGAATAAATTCGAAGCAAACCCCATCTAGCAATGTGTATTAATTACGCTGTCATCGGTAATAATATTATGCCAAGATATCAATTTTTTTAAATTATACAAGGAATTTTTTATCCAAAGAAAAAAATCGATTTTTCCTTATTTCTAAAGCAAATGTTTTTGTTAGGAAAAAAATCGCAGTATTTCTAATTGAAAAAAAAATACCTTAATTCTTTTAGTATTGCAGCCCACCTTATAATGTACTGTACCCGATGCGGCCTCTAAAAAGGTTGCCCATGCCTGAATTAGATGTTCCGTTGAGGATAAAATGACGAAACGCCTATTTACGGGCGATTCGACGTGGTGCAATGGTTAGCAAGAGTGTGCCTTCTTGATCAATTACGACTGAGTTGAGAGTTCAATCCTCACTGGTCACTCCACACTTTCGGCTTTATCATATCTAAACTGCGCTGAGTAAATCGCTATTACTAACTTCGCAGTTGGCGCATTAAAGTTACTATAAAAAACGTGGTATATAATCAAGCCATTTATTTTTCAACAGTTTTTGAAAAGTCTCCAAAGTATGCATTTGGTTGGTTTATTTTAGCGGCATATCAACACCTCTATGGGTTATTTAATACCGAAATCTAAATATTTTGTACGTAACTTTATTTTATTTTTGGAGACAATAATGATTTGGAGCATGTGAGCAGCGATGAGGTCTTAGAGTCGTTACAAACAAGGGGAAGGCTTATACTTAACATCAGAAAGAGACAGCTGAAGTTTCTGGGACACATAATGAGGAAGGAGGGCCTGGAGAATCTGATACTCACAGGTTAAATAGAGGGAAAGAGAGACAAGCGAAAGCAGTGCGTGACATAACTGACGAACTTGAGCAGGTGGATGACAGAACGTGATTCGGGGAAGGAAGCAGAGGAAAGGAGCTTGTTGAGAGCTGCAAGGGATAGAGGGAGGTGGAGAGCCATGATTGCCCACGTCCTGAAAGGACATGGCACATAAAAAGAAAGAAGGATACAAGTTTTACTAATTAACCCATAGCTGAATGGAAAAGAAGTGGATTCATACCTTTCCCAATGGTATGTGCGCATAAGTGAATATAACAGACCCTAACTGGAATTGGAACTCGGCTCTCCGATTAACAATTCCGAGCCATTATCCATTACACCACCCTCACATCATCACCTGGTATTCCTAAGAGGTCACCCATCTAACCAGGCTCAAGGTTGCTTAACTTCGGTGATCGTAAATGGAAACGGTGTTTCAACGTGATGTGGCCGTAAGCCATACCACCCGCATATCCAAGCTTACAGCATCTGATCTTCCCAAGCGATCACCCATCTAGGTACTGACCGGTCTAAAGGTTGCGTAACTTGGGTAATTGTACGGGAAAAGGTGTTTCAAAGTGATGTGGCCGTAAACCCCCAAGTATGGAGGTTTAAAAAATTTGCACTTGTTTGCCAAATGTTCTTCTTCGATCATGGTTCTCCACAACTTCCTGTCCTTTGTAGTTCTTAGCAATATTTGTCTTTTTGTTATTTCCCCTGTTTTTCCTCATTCTATTATTATGATTCCTTTTGACTAACTTCACCTATCGCGAGCTTCAAGTTTCTTCTTTTGTTTCCTCTTAATTCTTTCTTTCTTTCTTTTTCTCTCTTTCTTTCTTGCTTTCTTTCTCTCTCTCTCTCTTCTCTTCTCTTTCTTTTTTTCTTTCTTTCTCTTTTTTCTTTTACTCTCTCTCTCTTTCTGTCTTTCTTTCTTTCTTTCTCTTTCTTTTTTCTTTTTGTCTCTCTTTCTTTCTTTTATACTCTCTTTCTTCTTTCTCTCTTTCTTTCTTTCTTTCATCTCTCTTTCTTTATTCTTTCTTTCTTTCTCCTCTTTCTTTCTCTTTCTTTCTTTCTTTCTCTTTCTTTTTTCTTTCTGTCTCTCTTTCTTCCTTCTTTCTCTCTTTCTTTCTTTCTTTCTCTCTTTCTTTATTCTTTCTTTCTTTCTCTCTCTTTCTTTTTTCTTTCTGTCTCTCTTTCTCTTTTACTCTCTTTCTTCTTTCTCTCTTTCTTTCTTTCTTTCTCTCTTTCTTTTTTCTTTCTTTCTTTTTTTCTTTCTTTCTCTCTCTCTCTTTCTTTCTTTCTTTTTTATTTCTTTCACTCTTTCTTTATTTCTTTCTCTCTTTCTTTGTTCTTTCTCCCTCTCTTTCTTTCTCTCTTTCTTTCTTTCTTTCTTTCTTTTTTATTTCTTTGTTTCTTTCTTTATTTCTCTCTTCCTTTCTTTTTTCTTCCTTTCTATTCAGATATTTTCTTTTGTTTTTTTTTCTACATTATTGCCATTATCTCCTTTTTGTCTTCCTTTCTTAATTGTCTGCTATTCCTTCTTTTCTTCCTTCCTTCCTACCTTCCTTCCTTTCTTATTTGCCTGTTCTTTCTTTCTGCATTTGTTTGTTTGTACTTCCTTTCTTTCTTTTATATATAGCTTTTCCTTTTTAGTATTTATTCACTTTTTTCTTTCTTTCTTTTTGATTTGTTTGCTCTTTCCTTCTTCCATTCTTTCTACCTTAATTTCTTTGTAAATATCCCCTTTTCTTTCTTTTATATATCCACTTCCTTTTTAATATTAATTCACTCCTTCTTTCTTTCCTATTTGTTTACTCTTTCTTTCTTTCTTTCTTTCTTTGTAAATATTTCCCGTTCTTTCTTTTATATATGTACTTCCTTTTTAATATTCACTCCTTCTTTCTTTCTTCCTTTCTTTCCTATTTGTTTGCTCTTTCTTTCTTTCTTTCTTTCTTTTTCTTTCCGTATTTCTTTCTGTCTTTGTTTCTTTCTCCGTCCCATTTTTTTCTTTTCTTTTCTTTTGCACTTCCTTTTTTTCATACCTGTCTACGTGATTTGCTTTCCAGTTCTTTCTTTTTTTTTCTTTCGTTCCTTCTTTCCTTCTTTCTTTCCGTCTTTCTTTCTTTCTTTCTTTCGTTCCTTCTTTCTTTCTGTCTGTCTGTCTTTCTTTCTTTCTTTCCTTTTTTCTTTCTTTCCTTTTTTTCTTTTTTTCTTTCTTTCTTTCTTTCCTTTTTTCTTTCTTTCTGTATTGTTGTAGAATTTGCTTCATTCTTTTATTTTTTTCATTCTGCTTACCCTAGCCATCTTAATTTCCCCCCATCTGGTCTTCACCACTGCTTTAGACACGTAAACATTTCTGGTCGGCCCAACTCTAAATGTTTTTTGATTACATTTTATTTTATTCGGCTTTCAATGTTTCACAACATTCCAGGAATGCATTCCCGTGTTTCCGTTCGTCTTTAAGAAGCACTGTTTAGTTTCTCTAAAGCAAACACACCTTCAGTCTATTTACGTGTGTGCACGCGTCTGTGATGAGACTATATATATGGCGGTGAGTGAGTGTATTTATGTATGTATGTATAAAACTGAAATAAGACCGGGAAAGTTGAAATACTTGGGTTGGTGTTGTGGCGCATAGTGAACCCATCGGGAGTATTGGGCCCTTTAACTTTCGTATAGTCTAACGCTTTTCTCCAATTAAAAAAAAAAATGCTTGATATTCTAAGATATTCCGTTGCATGCTTAATTGATATCCGTAGTCGAAAACGGCAATCTTAACGAGAGGTTTTAAAAGTTTCTTCTTCTTCTTCTTCTTCTTCTTGCTGACTGAATATATCAGTAACGACGAAGTTTTATGGTATTCTCAGCATCCTCCTGTAGAACCACGTTTCGATTGCTTCTAGATTCTTCTTCATCTGTGAGCTGCATTCACTGCCGTGTAGGAGGACATATATCACGTAACAGTTCAGTGTTCTTTGTTTCTAACAAAGTTTCTTTTCTGTTTCTTAATACTCTGCTTAGCTTTTGGAAGGCATCTTTGGCTATTCCAATGCTCCTTTGGATTTCAGTGTCGCAATTTCCGTAAAGATCCATATTTGTTTAAATATGCAAATATGTGTTACAATGATGTGAAGTTCCATACTCGACAAAACGCCATCAAAAAATTAAAAAGATATTAAAATTGATATATGCATATTGGAAGTGTTCAGTATCGACAGTAGAGTATTGGTAGATATAAACATTGAGCCTATAGAAATCATCACTGCATGGTGACCGTCAGTTTCAGGCCTTATGCGATCATCAGACCGTATATATAAAATGTGCCAGGTAATTGAAGACAAATTAGAATATAACGAGAGTAACCACTGTTTGGTTCGAGGACCGTCTTTGGTGTTTTCGTCAGGTGTGGTTTGATTCCGATATCCGGGGATACTTATTCATAACGCTTCTCAAACCTACGATGCCGGATTTCAATGAATCCTTAATATTTAAGGACCGTTTGTTGGTTTACGATCTTGATCCAGACATCAAGTTAGCTAGGAGTGCTGGTGACATGATCATGAAATTTCTTAGTCAGCTACTCCTGGACAGCGGTGGTCAGGTGGGAGGGAAAGCATGTATGGCCACCCACTTCATTCAAAGCTTGACCATTATATCTCACTTAACTATTTAAGCAGTAGCATTGACCCGGGGATCCTGAATGGAGAATTTTGGCATAATCCTTGTTGCTCTCGAGAACATCACAGAATTTAGTGTGCATTACTATGGGGGTACATACGTGGGATCTGCGCAGAGTCACATATCGCTTTTTCGTCCTTCATATATCCATATATGACTGGTTACTAATGTTTTGAAATACCTGGCCCATATATATATATATATATATATATATATATATATATATATATATATATATATATATATATTATGTTAATTTCATGTACCTTAAGGATGGAGACGATCTCTTCACATATACTCATTCTATATTTTCTGTGAAAAATGCAATGATTTTTTGGCAAAAAAAGAGTGAAGTAGTTTTCCGTTGCCTTCCCTACGATTTTAAATTCAGTGTGGTCTTTTCCCTAGACTGGCTGGCACACAAGGCCCAGTTATTTATCCCAGTTTGTCCTAAAATTTTATCCTATCTAATTCATGTCTTTCTCAAGTATCCCAATGTATATATAGCCTACCGTTGGTTAAGATTGCTGTCTAATTACCGCTGTCATCAATGGTTAACGTTCGATCCAAGGTAAAACAGAAAATGTATATATATATATATATATATATATATATATATATATATATATATATATATATATTACAAAACATGCTATATTTAAGGGCAAATGTACTCAATACCAGGGTTATATATATATATATATATATATATATATATATATATATATATATATATATATATATATATATATATAGGCACTGAGGTCAACACCAAGTGACAACATTCTGTTTCATGCTTCAACGCAATCCTATTGCGTTCAAGCATGACTGTAGCCACTCGATGTTGACCTCAGTGTTCACTCATATATATATATATATATATGTGTGTGTGTGTGTGTTTGTGAGTGTGTGTGTGAGAGAGAGAGAGAGCGTGTGTGTGAACAAAAAAAGTCTTATACATGACAAACTATCAAATGCATTAGTCATAAATAGAAATAATTTCAAGCACAATATTCGAAAGAATGCCACAAGCACATACCCCCACATACATCTATATATATATATATATATATATATATATATATAGTTTGATTAATCCAACTAAATATGTTAGCTTTATCACTGATATTGAGCAATAAGAAACACGCATATATATTATATAAATAATATATATAAAAATTGCATACACACACACACATATATATATATATATATATATATATATATATATATATATATACAGAGTTATTCAAAAAGAATGAACCGATTTTATCACGCAATATTTTAATAAGCAAAGGCCATAAAAAGCTCCATCCAAGTCCCAAGTATTCTATTCACAATTAACTTTTATTTCCTGTCTTACAAGTGTTTATGCTGCCCTCATCTGCAGTACGGCCAACATCAGTGCGATAAGAGAATTCCTCCCAGACGCGTATCAGCATATCACGATTCACTGAGCTGATCGCTGTTGTTATTCGATGTTTAAGGTCATCGAGGCTAGTGGGTAGTTGTGTAATAAAAACGCAATCTGTATCCCCACAAGAAAAAAAAAACACACGCTGAGGTCTGGGGATCTTGCCTGAACGAGACGTAGCCTGTAAGGTTTCTAATGTAGACGTGTTCTAAACACTCGCCAGATAGTGAATTGAGAGGTCACATACTCACGGCTCGATTTTGGATTCCCTTCAAACGCAGATTGGATTCTCACCAATTGGCCCTCCGAAACCCGTGGTCGTCCTGAACTTATTCCTTTACACAGACACCCACTCTCTTGAAAATGTTTAAACTACTGTCGAATGTCCTTCGGAGAGGGCGGATTAATGTTAAATTGCCTTCGAAAAGCACGCTGCACCGTGACAACCATATTTATTTTCGCGAACTCGAGAACGCAGAACGCCTCTTCCTGAGGACTCGCCATTCCGGGGGTAAACAAACAACTGAACGTTGCCGGAGATACGACATGACTACGGCGCCCCTGTGGCAGCCATTCAAAACTTAGGAAACTCTGCTTTCAAATGGTTACTGACTCTTTCGATGAGGATGCTTGAGAACTGATGCAATGCGTCATGAATCCGATTCATTCTTTTTTGATAACCAAATATATATATATATATATATATATATATATATATATATATATATATATATATATATGCGTGTGTGTGTGCAAATATATATAAAAATAGGAAAGAAGACGTTAAGTAAATAATCTTTAGTATTTTTGTTTTTATTTTTAAAAAACAGTGCTCCATACAGAAGTAGAGCCTAAATTATAATTATGATAATTATTATTTTTTAAAATATGATTCCTTCGCAATCATATTTTTAAAAAATAGTCATAATATATATATATATATATATATATATATATATATATATATATATATATATATATATATATAATGATAAAGCTAATTTGTAATCCATATGGATAATTCCAGGGTGGATATAAATCCCGAAAGCAATAATAGACAATAATAATAAACAGAGCAAGTAATAAATAACAAATTGGAGATTTCAGAAAGCCATGGTAATATTTTATTTCGCGAGACCGATAAAATTCGATTTCGCTTCGTCAAACCTGGCGAGTTCAAAAAAATTATATATATATATATATATATATATATATATATATATATATATATATGTGTGTGTGTTTGCTCTACTTCGTGTATTGATCACTTCGCGTAGTTGCTTTTACTCGTTTTGTTTTTTTTCTCTTTGGACTCTGAGCTTGAACTCTGGACGATTGTTTTCTCCTCAATTTCATGGTCTTGGTTCTTTCTTTTTTTTATTCCTCATTTTTTCTTGGCTTGGTTTGTTCTACTACAAGCCGATATACCCAAGGTTTTTCAAAGCGAGTACCACTATATATATATATATATATATATATATATATATATATATATACCGAGTGTAACAGCAAAATTGTCCACATCGTGTAACAGCAAAACTGTTCAATTTTTAGATTAAGCTTTGAACCGTTGTATCTTAGAAATGATTAAAGATATCCTACTGGAATTCTTTGAGGTTTTTATAACCCTATTGGAATCTACTTTGAGCAATAAGAATGTATTTAGCTCTAAGTTGAAATGATGATCCCTCTTGCAGTTGTAACCTACTGATCTGGTTTTCCTCTCCACTCTTCCCTCTTTTTGAAACTTATCGTTCTCGTGATGGATCATGAATGAACTTTGAAGATGGAAGCCAGAGTATGAATGTTGGTACCATTACTGAAGGCCTGAATGAACTTTTTCATCTCACCATTGCTCAGTTGGATAGACGTAGCGGGGGCTGTCATAAAACGATTTTAACCTGCTATCTTTCTAGCTGAATAACTCAAAGGGTTTTTCAGTGATTCTTACGACAATTGGTATCAAGATGGTTAAACATCTTATTAGAAAACAAGGAAAAAAACTCATTTAACTTAGTGTTTTTTTTTTTAGATATTAAACATTTTGTGAGATTTACAATTATCCCATGCTGTTATACGATTTGGACAATTTTGCTGTTACACCCGGTAAATATATATAAATATATAAATAAGTTATTCCAAAATTCGCTTGAAAATGAAACAGAACTAGGGACATTAATTCTATAATTGAATTTGAAGTTGTTAGCTTCTGTTTTTGAAACATGGTAATTCCTGTGTAGCGATGGAACCATATATTTAAATAAGTAAATTTATAATAGTTATGCTCTGTAGATTTGCATTCAGCACTGTAGAAATAAAATTATTAATAAGATCACCGGATTATATATCTTACTGTTCTTTCTCTTCATTATAACACACACACACACACAAATATATATATATATATATACATACATATATATATATAATTATTTATTTAAAAAAATTATGACATAAATATGTTATAAAATCACTACAAAAATAGCCATTTTGTTTCAACACCTCCAGTGTCTTATCAAGTGATGATGTTGAATATATATATATATATATATATATATATATATAGGCAAAAGTTTGTGTCCACCCTCTGGATTTAATAATTAAAAAGTTTCATACCTTTTACAGTTTAATTAACTCCTACTAAGCTAGGATGTTAAATCTATTTAACACATTAGCGCATAGTGTCCGATTATTTTAAATTGGGGATTATCTGAAATCCTTCAGCTCTAAGATTATCATTAGCCTGCAAGGTAGATTAGCCAAGAATTAAGATTTTTAGGAAACTTTGTGTATCAATGAATTAATATCTATTATTATTATTATTATTATTATTATTATTATTGAATATATGATAAAACTCTACAGGAGGAGAAAGTCTCTCAGGTCGGAAGTGAGCTAGTAAATTGGTTTTGACACAGGATGAGAGTGCACGCGAAGGAAAGAAATGTTTGAAAATTCTTGACTTAGGGTATGAAACTGCCAGTCACCTAGTAGGGAATACCGCAAGAAAAACATTCTAACAAGACAAAGTGAATTGATGTGACATCTACACAAAAACCAACGAAAAACAGTAAACACAGGCACACAAATGTTCAATAAAACAGTCAAGAAAATATTTAAAAAGTGGAAACAAATCCTGGACCAGATTAATAGAATACCACCCCACTACACACTCACTTTACGGCTTACTCAAAGCACGCAAACCCGACATACCAATCAGAGCCATCAACAGTGCACACCACAAATTAGCTAAGACTTAACTTCGTTCCTAGGAACCATCAACACAACACATGACTAACACTCTGGAGACTTAATCAAGAGAATACGAGACATAAATATGGAAAACATGGTCATGGCGAGCCTAGACATCAGATCATTCTACACCAACATACCCATCACGAAATACCTCAGCAAATTGAGAAACCACCTCAAAATGTCCAAAGAAAAGCTTCATCTACTCGTCCACAAAATTATAAAAATATGCAAACTAATCACTAACCACTGCTTCTTCTCTTTCAATAATATTCTCTACAAATGAAATTTCGGCTTACCTATGGGGTCACCTCTCGGCGGTGTTCTCGCTTGCCTTTTTCTAGAATTTTTAGAATCCGGTCCATTTAGACACGTCATACCAAATACTTATATAAGATATATAGATGACGTCCTCTTATTAAACCCCTAGATGCAAACCTATTAGACATAATAATGAAACTCAATAAGGTTGCACTTACCATTGAACTCACACAGGAATTTGAAATAAATAATTCTCTACCTTTCCTCGACATGTTACTAATACGCAACAATAAGAAATTAGATTTTAAGGTATATCGCAAACCCGCAAACAAAAATGATCTAATCAACTTCTATTCTCACCACAACCAAAAAATAAAATCTGGACTAACCACAGGATTTTACCTTATAGGCCATCGGATATGTAGCCCGGAATAGCTAAATGAAGAAGAGAGATATATTGAGAAAACTTTCGAACTTCTACACTACCCACATCATTTTATCCTCAATGCAAATAACGACCTTAAAAGATCCACAAAGCCAAAAACAAAAAAGAACAGACACCACCAATAACACTTCAAGCAATAATTACACAAAATTCATAATCCCGCTCTCCTTTCTACTAAACCCATCCCCAATGCTAGGAGTGTTGCAACCACCTCCAAGACAATCGGGAATATAATTAGGAAGAGAAATAAACCCAACACACATTCAAATATTTGGATTTATCGAATAAATTTTTTTACAATGCAAAACTGTTTATGTGGGGGAGATATCACGGGAGCTAAAAACCCGCATTTACGAATGGAAATTTGGAAAATCGATTCAACTCTCTCGTTTTGCATGGAAACGATGCCGGACATAACTTTGATTTCACTAATGCTAACCCTAATTACAAAGGAAGAATTCTTTAAAGAGAAAATACATTGAAAACTTAATAACATTATTACCAACTATAAACACACCCCTAAAACATTACATTATATCGCCATCTTTTTTTAACACATTCTTAAAGAATCTGACTAATATGTAATACAAAGAATACATTCTTAAACAGGTGAGCCATAAACTAAAACCCAGCGACTCCCCGCTGCGAGGATTGGCCGCACAAGAGTGAAGATAAAAAAAAAAACAACTAGACAGACGCACACACACAGTTACAAATACAGGTTACCATCCGCTGGCCACCTAGACATAAGATTCTCACAAACCTACAAGCACACACAAACACACACACACACACACACACACACACACATATATATATATATCATAATATCAAATCCGTAAGTGGTAAGGATAATCCAAATAGGTCTTTTTTTAATATAGAATATTAAAAAGATAGATCCATGAAGGGGGCTCATTGTATCAAAATACAAAGCAATATGATATACAAAAGGAAAAACTTAATACATCATTAAAGAGTTTGGTAATAATTTATTTCAGACAGACCTCATGAGACTGAAGTCATAAAATGGTTTAAATGATCCAGACTATTAAAAATTACAAGAGAAAATGAATAAAAAATTTGACCTCGAAAAATCCTTGAAGAGATAAGAGGAAGTGCAGTTTAAAGAAAAACAAAAATGTGTCAACCCAACGAGCAATACATATTCATACATACCCATACACACACACACACACACACACAAACACACACACACACACATATATATATATATATATATATATATATATATATACACATGAACACATGTATACAACACGCAGACACACATACATTCATATACACGTATATGTACACAAAACATATATATATATATAAGCACGCATATACAATGCATATACACATATCAGCACACATTCACACACACAGATACACACACACACACACACATATATATATATATATATATATATATATATATATATATATATATATATATGTATGTATATTTATGTATATAAAGAAAATATAATTATAAATCCAAACATGCAAAATAATTATATGACAGCAAAAAAAAATACAAAATAAAATTTTATGACTGCAAAATAAATATATGGCAGCAAAATCAATACAAATAAATTCTATTAAGTTGGTGCAAAAATAATGTCGTTTTTTGACGTTAAAAAATATGTTAAAAAACGATATTATTTTTGCACCAACCTAATATTTTTATAATTTAAATCTGTTTTTATGGCGACATTTAAATATGATTTCGTTTCTTTCGTCCAATAGCTAGTTCGTATTTTTATATATAACTATTTTAATTTTTTTCTTCCAGGCTCAAATTACATCTATTTCTGAAGCTGTTAAGGGTTTAGGATTTACCTATAATCTTCCATTCTATCTGTGGGGTGAAATTTCTCTCCTTTAATTCCGAGAAATGTTTGGAAAGAGCTTTTTTGGTGTTTTAGATAAGGGTTAGAGAAAGAATGCTTGTGACAGTAGAATCTCTGCTTCCAAATTACCAGCAGAAATTTCAATATTTTTATTGTATGCATTTTCTTTGGGGGAAATGGTTGCTTGGTATATTACATTTTAGGATTGGCATATACCTCCAAACTTGGCAGTCGTTTTTGTTTCTACAGTTGCAAGATGTTTTGGTATCTGGTTGGTTATTGGTATAAAATTTGTTTAATAATTTATTATTATCTGAATTAATGATATTATAGATTTATTTGTGCTGGGGTAGCTAATTTTTAAGACCTTTCTATTAAAAATTTTACTTGTTACTTTCAATTCTAAACTCAAGGAACTTCAAAGCCCTGATAATTTTCTTTTGTACATTAAGTTGACCTTTACTATTGGAGATAAAAATAAGTCCATTATCTCTATATAGACCTACCTGTTTAAGGTCAATAATCCTACTAAGGGTGTTTAAAATATAGATGCCTACTGTCAGTAATTTGAGCGGAGTCAAAGGTACCCATTGGAGATGGAGGAATAGAAATCTATTATGTCGAAGTGAATAAATGTGACCTTATCTTTATTTTTAATATTATGGAAGCATTTTATTGTATCAAAAGAATCTTGCCGCAGATTGTTATAAGAATATTCTTGTATTTTGTTGATAATTCTTTTTAATATATTTTTAGAAATTAAACCTAATTCAGTTTTGGAAGAATTGATTAATCTAGATTGTTGATTGTTATCGAAATTCTTTAAATAATAAATAATGGTCTTTAAATAAGTAAGGATTTTTCAAGTAGATTTTCCCCATTGTATATTCGATATTGAATGCAAATATAAACTTTCATATGGATGTCCTCCATGGCACAAAAACTCGTTCAGAAATATGTAAATTGTCAATTCTATATAACTGCTTTCGCAAATTAACGATTAAAAATGACTTCGAGCGAAAGAAGCCTGTAGACCTACGCGAGGACCATCCCTCTTCAAACCTAGTGGGCTGGCGCTACAGAATCATAAACAAGAAACTGTGTCAAATAACAGAAACCACATCACTTGATGACAACAGCAACAACTTATCACATGTAACTTGAAGAGAAAATAATAGTGTAATCAAGATGTGGACATTCCACGCTATTTAAGAAAAAATAGGAAGGAAATCCCTGTCATTACTTCAAAGAACGATAACAGCTTGTTGACTTGAGAAACTTATTATCCTGAAAAACCGATTTAAAAGGGAAAAAATTATAAATTTCAGCCGCGAATAACATTGGCTACTCGCTGTATAAATGCCAAATGTTTCCTTATAAAGAAACGGGGAATATTGGTATAGGATATCACTTCCATAAGATTACTTATATCTTATATATATTTATGGTATCCTAAATTTACCCTTTAAATGCAAGGAAAAAGTTTCAATACGCGTGTGTGTGTTTCTGTGCGTCAGCACGCGTTCATATGGATCAGCAGCCTGCGCATCCGTTGTGGGAGTGTGAAAGAAAAGGGAGAGTAACACGCAAGCAATGCAATTTACTAGAGACACACATTAGCGACATCAGTTTTCTTCGGAAACTTGGGAGCCCCTAAAAATGGGATCAGGAAAAAAAAAATTGGCTCTATAAAACGGAACGAACCAACGCACGAAAAGGGAAAGAAAAGCCGTAGAAAAAAAAAAAAAAAAAAAAAAAAAGAGGTGGGGAAGGCCTCTCCCTTTTACACTTACGCAATAAAGTTTAGGAAGCTACCCGTCTCATGTATGCTGCGTGACCTGCTAGTTTTATCCTTGAAGAAAAGGTTCATTGTTTTTAAGGTTCAGCTACTCGTCGCAAAATGTCTCGTTCTAAAGGATAAAGAAAACGTGACAGACAATACTTGTAAAATCTACTACTATACGCAAACTTTTAGTAATTTCAAATAAATTTAACACAGATGGAATGTGGATATCAATATATGTCTACGTTCTTATCAACAAATGGCAGAAAGTTGTGGAGAGTCATGATCACCCACGTCCAGATATGACATAGCATATGAAAGATGAAAAGGTGTTCTTAGAATTGTAAGTCATTAATGAAAAAGTAATTCCGAAAAACATGCTCAGAAGATAGACTTTATACCGTCTTTTATGTAAATATGCCGAGTCCATTCAGGATATAGACTATCATTGCTCTCCACATCTTATTATCATTTGTAGCTCCTTGTAAGGTTTGTCTTTTCGTTATCTCTCCAAATCTCTGTTCTGCCTTTTATTTACACAACAAATTTTCATTGATTTTTTTTTAATTTTGGGAAATCAATTTGACGCTCATATCATATATTGAGTAGCGTATCTAACGAGCTTGTGTAAATGAATGGCTGAACAAGGACTAGTTAAATGATAATAAAGGGACAGAGCTGCAAAGATTAAGAAGTTGTGGAGAGCCATGATCATCCACGTCCTGAAGGGACACGGTATATAAATGAAGAATTAAATATGAATGACGCCTGTAACAGTGACCAGGTGAAAGGATCTCGTGACCCCTCCCCCGAATCTATGTTGCAAGCCCACCACAACCACCACCTCTACACAATTTTTATAAAGAGGTATTCATATAAAATACAAAATTTTATTGTAACCTAATTATGTACGAGAAGGAGTAACGGATAGCGGCTCGGATTGAGGAATCGGAGAGCTGAGTTCGAATTCCAGTCGAATCCATTACATAATACACTTGTGAAAGGTATGAATCCTCTTCTTCTCCCCACCCAAGCTATGGGTAAATAGCAGGACAGACCGGGTTCTATAGCCTTGGATGGAAACTGATCTACCGCAAAAAGAAATGGCAACCTACTGAGGGAAAAAATCTGCCTTGTCAGTCATGTATCGAAAGATAGATGATCGCCTAAGAGTGTATCACGCATGGAACATAACTGACTGACCCTTGGGAAAGGTATGAATCCTCTTCTTCCCCCCCACCTCCCAGCTATGGGTAAATAGCAGGACAGACCGGGTTCTATAGCCTTGGATGGAAACTGGTCTACTACAAAAAGAAATGGCAACCTACTGCGGGAAAAAAATATGCCTTGTCAGTCATGTATCTTTCGATACATGACTGACAAGTCAGATGATCACCTAAGCGTGTATCAGATAATTGACTGAATTATGTACAATAATGATTCGGATACAACAAGAAAAATTGAAAATAAATACAATGTGTCTAAATACAAATTAGAGACCTGTCATAATAGGTAATTACCTCATAAATAAACATTGTTTCGCGGCAATTTTTAATATCAACGTGATATTTTTCTTGGTAAAAAGTTGAATAATTTTAACACATTAACATTATGGTGATTTTCTAAACGGAGCTTAGATGTGGCACAAGGCCGAATATATAGGGCGCCCAGTGAGGATGGAACTCATTACTCAGTCGTGATACACATTCAACATTATGGATAGTGAATTTTATATAGTGTTTTTTCAAGACTTGGCATGAACAAAACAAAATTCACGGATTTAGGCGAAAAAAGACCCCAGAATAACATCAAATTCCGCGAAACGTTTTCATCCTTTCAGCTGTGCTTAATTTAATTTTTAACGTATATAAATGTAGGCAGAAAAAAGCAAATGTTGATATGATAGGGAGTGTCACAAAGCACTGACCGAGGCCCCTAATCAGGCCTGGTGTTTCAGGGGTAGTACGCGCCGGCCCTGAGAGTGACGAGCAATTGTTTTAGTTGTTTTAGCGTCGAAAGTTAAACAAGAATTTACAGACAGTGATAAGTTTTGTCACAGTCATATCGGGGTTACACGTTTTCCCGGCTTTAATTCGGATGCAATTTGTAACATTTCAAAAAGTACATTGATAAATGATAGTTTTAATTTTAAATGTTAACAATAAAAACAAACGAAAGAAAAGCACACATGTTGTTCTAAAAAAAACTGATACAAAAATGTTACTTAGTTTATTTTCACGTTATCCTTTTTAAATCTATTTTCTTTTTTGTATGCAAGAAAAAAGAAAAAAAAAGAACCTGCGTCGGCCGGGAGTCGAACCCGGATCGACTGCTTGGAAGGCAACCATGCTAACCGTTACACCACCGACGCCTGGATACGATAGCAAGCTAAGACTACAGTATACAACAAAATTTAGCACAGTTCCTGTGAGAGATTTTTGCTAATTAAATTTTGCTGACTTATTTCGATGATTATCCGACCATATCCACTTGCAACTGAATTATATCAATAGCAATACCAAGTTAACATAAACGGTTCCTGCAAAAAAATATTCTAGGCTTTAATTATGTCTTTCATCAGTGTCAGATTCTCCAGTCCCTTTTTTAGGCTATCAGGAAATTTCAACTCTTTCCGATTCCTTCAAACTTCCTTGTTGCTGACATGTTCAATCCATGGTATTCGCACCATTTTGTAGACACACCTCTCTACAGCCGTCAAGTGAGCTGGTTTATGTAAATAAGAAATGCCTATTTTACACATACGAAGTGCTACCTATGAAAATGTTTGCTCACTAACTGCTACTTTGCAGTGACTTTTTTAGTTTTGTTTCTTTGTTTTTTCGTTCTATGCCTGCTGGTTGCACATCGGCTCCGAAAGGTTCCTTTAACAAAAGCCGAGCGTCGAATGTTGGATGAAATGGCGAGCACACACACACACGTGCACACACGTGCACACACACACACACACACACACAAACACACACACACATACATGGATACATATTTATTATTTACAAGTCTCATGTCTATGCATCAGATACACATAAAGTATCACTCGTAAGATGGCTGAACTAGTGGACTTGTATACATACATACGCAAACAAAAGCCCGTATAAGCACACTCATATCTACACCGAATGAGAAAATTTAGAAAATTCCCTAAATAAAATATACTTACATATATATGTACATATATATACACACATACATACTTATTCTTATATATATATATATATATATATATATATATATATATATACATATTTATATATTCTTATATATATATATATATACTGTTATGTATATCTATATACAATCTTATATATATACATACATATATATTCTTATATATACATATATATTCTATTCTTATATATATATATATATATATTCTTTTATATATATATTCTTATATATACATATATATTCTAATATATATATTTTTATATATACATATATATTCTAATATATATATTCTTATATATATATATAATCTTATATATATATATTCTTATTTATATATATATAGATATATTCTTATATATACATATATATTATGATATATATGTATATATATTCTTATATGTATATATATATATAATCCTATATATATATATATATATATTCTTATATATACATATATATTATGATATATATGTATATATATTCTTATATGTATATATATATATAATCCTATATATATATATATATATATATATATATATATATTCTTATATATATATTATCTTATATATATTCTTATATATACATATACATTCTAATATATATATATATTCTTATATATATATATATATATATATATATATATAATCTTATATATATAATCTTATATATATATATTCTTATATATATATATATATATATATATATTATCTTATATATATTCTTATATATATATATATATTCTTATATATATATTCTTATATATACATATATATTCTTATATATATATATATATATATTCTTATATATATACATATATATATATTCATATAAATATATTCTTAAATATATGTATATATACATTCTTATATATATATATATATATATATATATATACATATATATATATACATTCTTCTATATATATATATACTTATATATATAAATATATTCTTATCCATATATAAATATATATACATACCTATATATATATATATATGTCTTGAACAAGAAAAAAATTTCACACACACTGGCTTGTAATATTTTTATTTTATTATTTAAATTACGTTCCTCGACTTCATGGTGAGAAATATATATATATATATATATATATATATATGTATATATATGTGTGTGTGTGTGTGTGTGTGTGTGTGTGTGTGAGAGAGAGAGAGAGAGAGGGGGAGAGGGAAAGAGAGAGAGAGAGAGGCGGTGGTGTAGATGTCATATTTTGGAATACAGTTTGATCTCTTTAAGAAATTGTCGGTCATTGTACGGATTAATGTCGCTTGATTGAATTGTATGCCTTCAACTATAGATAAAATCTATTCTTAGTCGTTTTGCTATAACTAGGTTTTGTTGGTAATTTTTTAATCTGGTGTCCTTTCTGTTTGCCTCGGGGTTCTTGATAGGCTCCAGAGGCGGATATGCAATATAATTGGCCCTGCTCTGGCATCTCGTCTACAGTCACTTTCTCACAGACGCACCGTCGCCTCTCTCTGTCTGTTCTACAAATACTTTCATGGCAATTGCTCCGAGGAGCTGCATTCGCTGGTTCCCAGACGTCATGAGTTCAAGCGCCCTACGAGGCTGGCATCCTGCTCTCAACCCTTCACTGTCGAAATTCCTAAATGTAGCCGTCTCGTCTACTCCAATAGCTTCATGTCTCGCACCTCTCGCCTGTGGAACTTCCTTCCCTATTCCAGTTTCCCTGAGAGCTATAATCTCCAGCTATTCAAGTGTAATGTCAATCGACATCTCCAGTACCCTTCTCCTCATCCTTTCCTCTAACACTCCTATCTGATCTTGCTCTAATTTTTCTGTAACCCCTTGCGTTCTAGTGGCTTCCCGCCTTGCTTGAGGTGAAATGCTTAAAAAAAATGTATTGCTGATATTTTTCCTATAGAAATTTGTTTATTTTATTTTTTTGAAGGGGTGAGTTCACTATTTACACACACCGGATCAGGGTGAATCTGAGAACAGCATCAATTAAGAGGTGGTTCCTCAAAACCTCCGATCTCCCGGTCAGAGGTCTTGCTGCCGGGTGTAGTTTATCATCATACCCAGGAAAACGAGAAGAAAAAATGAAAATCAACTTTAGACATTCAGTAACATTAAAACTGATTCAGCAGCAGTTTACTGACGAAAGAAAATATATGTATATAAAAAAAAAACTTTTTGTATATTCTCGTCTTTATTTTTTTTTTAAATCGTACAAAATGTTGAAGAAAACAAATCCCAAGAAACAAATCTTTAAATCCCCCGTAGCAGACTTGTTCAGAATAGTGTCGACTCATAGCACCTAGCGGCACAATTTGGAATAACTTCATATCTAGGCCACATAAGGGCACCTCGGCATGCTGTATTGGTTAACAAGCTTGTCACACTAGATCAGTTACGACTGATAAGTGATTTTGACCCTCACTATGTGCCCCATACTTTCGACCTTGTGACACATCTAAGCTACACTTAGAAAATAACTATAAGTGGCAACAAGTCATCACAAACAACCTTGAATATATAATAGAATATGTACAAGTTTGTCTTCATCTTCATTGTCATATTCACGACGTTTCAGCCGTAGTACGCCTCGGCCTTCTTCTAACAGTAAATTCACTAAAAACGTCGGTTGAAGTAATCCAGTGACTATTCAAACACCTGTTACTTTTATAGTAATGACAAATTGGAAGATTGGGAAAAATATAAGAATAAGCCAGAACTTATACAGTTCGCAAATCGCCTATACCCGGATAGAAAATGAATTGAGTAAAGACATAAAAATAGAAATTATCGGAAGACAATGCAAGGTAAGACAAGGATATCTCTTCTCACCGGACTTATTCAAACTTTACAGCGAAGCAATCCTGACAGAATTAGAATTCCTAAAGTCTTTAAATCCAGCACAAGTAGCAGATTTTTTGTCGAATAGTGTCGACTTATAACACCTAGCGGCACAATTTGGAATAACGTCATATCTGCGCAACATAAGGGCACCTTGGCGTACTGTAACTGGTTAGCAAGCTTGTCACGGTAGATCAGTTACGACTGAAAAGTGAGTTCGGTCTTTTAAGGACGGAGCTTCGCGTAAAAGACAAATTTACGAGTGGCATTCGCACTTCGAACGTGGCAAAATGTAGCTTGACATTCAGTCACGTTCTAACCGACTTTCTAAAAGCCGAAATGTCAAAAATGTTAATAAAGTTTGCCACACAATCAAAAAATATCGTCGACGGACCGTTAATGAAATATCTTAAATGACATTTTATTTCTTTTATTTTATTTTTTTTTTTCGGAGTACATGCCAGCGAATGTTAACAAAATTGAACTTGAAAGTCGTTTCCGGAAAAATTCCTGCTTCATTTGAATGCCTGTCACGATTTGGGGAAACAAGTACTTGAGTTTCAAATGTAATAAAATAACATTAATAGAAACAGTTTGTTTATTTATTTATTTTTAAAATACCTATGGTATGTACGAGGTCTGATCAAAAAGTATCAGGACTTTTGCTATGGTAGAGTGAAACCACTTAACACAGATTGACCTTGGACTTTGTCGCGCATACACACTAAGTAATAACGTTCTGGCTTCTATCTATTGTTTATAGCAGTGCTTGGAAAGAAAGTGTGTAGAGTGTGGTCGTCGCATTACACCATAGAAGTTCCATCAGTGACCATTGCTTGTGTAACAGCTTTTGACCAAGAACAACATTGCACAGGGTCGACAACCATCATATACCCCAGATCTCGCTCCCTGCACCCACTTGTGACTTTTTCCTCTTCAAAATTACATTGGGGAAACTTGCAGAAATTTAAATAAACGTATCTATGAACACAAAAGGGATCTTATACGCAGCAACTCATCAAATGCATTAGTTATACATAGAAATAAATTTAACCACACAACTTTAGTCTAAATCAGGGGTTCTAAACCGGGATCCACATGGGTTCTAAGGGTCCATGTAATATTTGTGGGGGTCCACAGGCAAAATATAAGCAATTGGGGGCCCACAATGATGTTTTGGTGGTTCATGAAGAAAGTTAACTCAGAATGTTTTTTATTATTAAAATAAAGCACAGTACGTTATTGCTTTATTTTTTTTTTATTTTTTTATGTTGCTTTTCCAACATTTTGTTGAATCCGGGATTTAGTCGTGTTTCTCAACTGTTATCAAAAGTTTGCAATAGACTCGACATTGTGAAAAGAGATGACCTTCGACTATCATTAACATTGATGGAACCAGATATAAAGAAACTCGCTGAGCAGCATCAACCACAGAGATAGCATTGAATAAATATGCCTTTCTTTTTCTAATCACACACTTCAAATTGGTTTAAAATTTTTAGCCAATTTGCATAAATAAATGCTGCAGTGAATTCAGTTTTGCCTGAAGAGCTTTGCTCCCCATGGCCTTGACCATGGAAGAAACATTGTAATATTGTAATACAAGATATTGCTCAATAAAAATTATTATTAATATAATTATTATTATTAGTTGTACTATTATTATTATCATTATTATTATTATTATAGAAAAATTTATTTGCATTAAATTAGTTTTCATTTAACAATAAAGATTAATTATATAATATTTCTTTGCTTATAAAAACCTCAAAATTTTTAGTGAAAATTATTATTATGTCAAATAGTTATTAAGGGGTCCACTTAGAAAAAAAAAGGGAAAAGGGGTCCACTTAAAAAAAAAGAAAGGAAAAGGAGTCCACTTAGAAAAAAAGAAGGGAAAGGGGTCCACTTAGAAAAAAAGAAGGGAAAGGGTGTCCACTTAGAAAAAAAGAAGGGAAAAGGAGTCCACATAGAAAAAAAGAAGGGAAAAGGGGTCCACTTAGAAAAAAGAAAGGAAAAGGAGTCCACTTAGAAAAAAAGAAAGGAAAAGGAGTCCACTTAGAAAAAAGAAAGGAAAAGGAGTCCACTTAGAAAAAAAGAAGGGAAAAGGGGTCCACTTAGAAAAAAAGAAGGGAAAGGGTGTCCACTTAGAAAAAAGAAGGGAAAAGGAGTCCACTTAGAAAAAAAGAAAGGAAAGGGAGTCCACTTAGAAAAAAAGAAGGGAAAGGGAGTCCACTTAGAAAAAAAGAAGGGAAAGGGAGTCCACTTAGAAAAAAAGAAGGGAAAAGGAGTCCACTTAGAAAAAAAGAAGGGAAAAGGGGTCCACTTAAAAAAAAAAGAAAAAAAAAGGGGGCCATAGGTAAAAAAGGTTGTGAACCACTGGTTTAAACAATACCACACTTAAGTAATTTACTTAGATGAAAAATTCTCGAGATTGGCGCTATAGAATCTTATCAAAATGTAAATCTGCCTCCTGTATTTTTTCAAATATCTTCATTCCTGAAATAATTATTTCTCTTCCAAGCCACCATACATGACTATAAAAATGTTAAAAAATTAAAAGAAAACCATTTAATTCATAACCAACTGATATTTAAAAAATATATTTAATACATAAAATTATCCTATACTAAAATAATTGAAATATTAATTTGCATAAAAAAAAAACTTAAAGAACATCTTTTACTAACTTCTAATCACAAACTCTGCGGAATTTCAAAACCTCACGTTACGAAACTTCTCACTTTCATTCCAATTCCTTGGCATTTTAAAGAAATAAAATTGATTTCTTCAATTCACAAAGTTTTGGAGATATTTTAAATTGAATTTAAAACAACTATTTTTTAAATTCACAAAGCTTTTGTTTTACTTTAAACTCAATTAAAAAACATTTAAAATCTCTATCTATAAAAGGCAGGATGCGTGTGGGTTTGTAACGAATGCACAGCCGCAATTTTCGACGGATTTGCACCAAAATTTACATGCACATGATCCAAGTTAGCGGGAAGACTAAAACCGACTTTGCATTTCTCAACTCCCATCGATAGTGGAAATAATCGATTTTTTCATGCCTCTACGGCAGTTTTCATGTAGTTTACGGTCATTTTGTACTGGCCAGAGTGATAGCCTATAGCTGGCTGCCACAAATAGGCAGGAGGATTCTATTGGCCAGCGTGACAGCCAACAGCTGAATGACACGAATGTTAACTAGCATACAAAAAAATCGATAGCTGCATTCGTCACAAGTGGGAAAAATTTAAATCTGCATGGCACTTTACTCCAATTGGCTCATTCGCTTGCTTAAACTCAACGTTGATTCTGATTCCGCAGAAGTGGGTTGGGTGTGAAAAAGTATTTGTTGTTAACATTCTTTTTTCATTCGGTTTTTCCAGTTACGAGTCCTTTTTTAAAGCTGATCGTTTTGTGTTCATTTTGTTTAGTTCTTTTTTCGTAACAGATTTAATGTTTAGTATAGAGCTTAGAAAAAATTCGCAGTGTGAGATAGGCAAGAAGTAAGGCATGTAGCAACATCAGCACGGCAAAGGGCGCTCCTTTAAAGGCAAGGAAGGGCAAAAATATTTTAAGTCAAGTGATAGCGATTGCTGTATGAGTCGTACGATTTTTGAATCAAGCCCGGGCAACGCCGGGCCATGCTGCTAGTCACTAATATTGTTCAGTTAATTTGAATTTTTAACTGTTCCCTCTTCATCCAGATACAAATCCCAATGCTGGGTGTTCAAGCACCAGATGAAGGGCAAATTTTCCGTCCCCGGATCATCCTGATTCCAAAAAGGTATAATATGTCTATGTAAAGCAAGGGGGGCACGGTGGATAGCGGCTTGGATTGAGGAATCGGAGAGCCGAGTTCGAATTCCAGTCAAATCCATTACCTTCACTTGGAAAAGGTATGAATCCTCTTCTCCCCCCCACCCCACCAGAAACTGGTCTACTACAAAAAGAAATGGCAACCTACTGCGGGAAAAAATCTGTCTCGTCAGACATGTATCGAAAGATACATGATCGCCTAAGCATGTATCACGCATGGCACTGAAAGCAAGTGTAGACAGAGTTAGAGGGCCTTCAGACAACGTACAAAGAGAAAGAATTTGCCGTTTATTTATTTAGATTATAAACATTTACTAAATTATATTGTTTAAATTACTTATTCATTAACATGAATAATTGTGCCGTATTTTAACGTAACGTTCTTTTACGGGCGCATTTTCAGATTTATAGAAAAAGCGTTACGTGTCGTACAGTTTTTGTTTTATTTAATATTGTTTCAGTATAGTCGATTTCTTTCTTTATTATTAATCTTTCAAACATTTTCAACAACAACAACAATAATGAAAAATGTTCTCATATATACTGAATATGTAGATTTTTATATACAGAATGGCAATAAAGTCACTATGCAGTTTCTCACGTTGTAAGAAATAAAATGAAACTGGTGACTTGCAGTTCGAACAGTATCAGTAATTAATTTACTATTGTTTACCAGAGCATTTTATTGTTATTAACCAGAATCCTTTTAAGAATAAATTTCTGGACTGTTGATTAATTGCTTTCTCTTAATTGTTATTGTGAGTAACAGTATAGTGACTATTGCCACCCTGTATGTGTATTTATAGTAACTTTTTTTTGGGGGGGTGGGGATTATAAAAAACACGGTCAGCACGTTGTGGCCGTGTTCATAGTCAGTTAAAAATAAAAATAAAAACTTTGATAATGGCTAATAGAATAGCCGAAAGCGCTTGGATATATTGTATATTTGGAAAGATGTTACACACTTTATGCCCAGAAAAGAAAACATTTGTACAAATGCTAGAAAACTAGAATAAAAAGCATAATTTTTATTTGTCAATCCTCTTTAATTAAACTTACATATATATATATATATATGTGTGTGTGTGTGTGTGTGTGTGCGCGCGCGCGCGCCCATAAAATTAACACAAATATCATTTATTATTATTAGTATCATTAACCAATATAATTCTGTCATTATTATTATTATTATTATTATTATTATTATTATTATTATTACCATAATATCATTTTCTACATTTTCTTCTCATTATTATTATTATTATTATTATTATTATTATTATTATTACTGACACTTGTTTGCAGGGTGTCAATTTCCTGGATCGCCTCGACTGATATTTTAAAAATTTCCGTTGCTTTTCGTCCGATGGTGGGATCGATCGTTTTTATCTGCTATTATCAGGGTAATTGATTTTGTTGCCTTTTATCAACCGTTGCTGGCGATCGGCGATGGTAGTGGGGTGCGATGGTTACAAGTACAAGTGTCACCGAGGCAACTGAGAGAAACACACACAAAACCTCCTCCAACGGTTTCATCAACCTTCGTCATCCGATTGAGGAAGTAAGCTTTTTCCTTTTATTTTTTCTACCTATCTCGATAGACAGACAGACAGACAGAAAGTTTGATATAGATATGTATCTCTCTCTCACTGTCTCTTCTCACTCGTTCTTTATCTTGAATGCAACCTTTAGTCATGAAACAGACTGTCACCGCTTGATGTTAATTTCGATGTCTACTCTTAGACATTCCCAATTCCTGATACTGAGCAATGCTACCCAAAAATATAGCAGACTTTAAAATGATATTTCTGTTAGATAGATAGATAGATAGATAGATAGATAGATAGATATTAACGTGAACGACAAATAGGAAAGGTCTAAATCAAGGAAGATTGTGTTACGTCAGTATTAGATAGATAGATAGATATATAGATAGATAGAAATAAATAAATAAGCTCTAATAGATAGATAGATATGAATAGGATCTGATAGATAGATAGATAGATAGATAGATAGATAGATAGATAGATATGAAAAGGCTCTAATAGATAGATAGATAGATAGATAGATAGATAGATAGATAGATAGATATGAAAAGGCTCTAATAGATAGATAGATAGATAGATAGATAGATAGATAGATAGATAGATAGATAGATAGATATGAAAAGGCTCTAATAGATAGATAGATAGATAGATATGAAAAGGCTCTAATAGATAGATAGATAGATAGATAGATAGATAGATATGAAAAGGCTCTAATAGATAGATAGATAGATAGATAGATAGATAGATATGAAAAGGCTCTAATAGATAGATAGATAGATAGATAGATAGATAGATAGATAGATAGATAGATATGAAAAGGCTCCAATAGATAGATAGATAGATAGATAGATAGATAGATAGATAGATAGATATGAAAAGGCTCTAATAGATAAATAGATAGATAGATAGATAGATATGAATAGGTTTTGATTGATATATATATATATATATATATATATATATATATATATACATATATATATATATATATATACATATATATATATATATATATACACAGACCAAGCAGTGAGGGAACTACAAAAACTGAAAAACAAAGAAAATTAAAATGGAATATTTCCTCCAGACAGAGGAACAAAAAAGAAATGAAACCAAACTTTGAAAAAAGTGAACGACCATACCCCAAAAGAAAACAACAAAACACCGCAACTACACTGACCACCACACAACCAATGCAAACACAAAACAGACCAAATAAGTAAACCAACAGACAACCAGCAGCACCACAACCAACAATAACAACACCGCCACCATCAACGATAGGTAGAACCTCAAAACAAACGCACACACAAAACAAACCACTAACTTACGCGGACATCCTTAGGGTGCCGTACAAACATACACAAACCAAATCACAGCAGCCCTTCTACAGAACGCATAACCCCATTAGACATCCCAGACCACCTAGATTAGCCCCTAGTAGACAATCAACAACAAATACACTCAACCTTAAAAAAAACGGAATAAGCCCCCAACCAGGACACCTGGATGGGGGTATAGCATCCCTAATAGGAGATATGATGCAAGCTTTCGAGCTTTTACAAAAGAACTTCGCCATGCTTGCAAATTCAAACTTGACCAATACGGGCGAGTTATAAATTTGAGTAACAATAAATTTTCGCTCAATACATTCAGGGTATTAAATAAGGGACTAAGCTTTTGCCCTAGTCCCCCTAGGTTTGATAAAGACACCTTGGCAAAGGACCTGAAATCTTTCTTCAGAAGAATACGGTTAAAAGCCCACTACGGGGAAAATGATCATACACCTTCCATACTTCAGACATTAAAAGAGAAGGACACTACCTACACCCCCAAAAACACAGACATGACTATACAGACATTTGAACTAGCCGTAGCAAATGACATAAAGAAAACAACAGCACGTAAGCTGCCACGTGACAATATTACTGAAGGGGAACGTATAGCCCTCGATACGCTGACACATAGAGATGACCTAATCATAACACAGGCTGACAAAGGGGGTGCGACAGTGATCTGGGGAATCGAAGAATACATTAAAGAGGCCAACAAACAGCTAGCCGACAAAGAAACCTATAAAAGCATACCTATAGATCCCCTTCCAGAATACCAAAAAGAATTAACTATCTCACTAAACATAATGCTTCGCAACAATCTAATCGACAAGGAAACATACACAGCACTTACACCCACAAACATTACACCTGCTCGTTTCTATCTCCTTCCTAAAATACACAAAAGCAACAACCCAGGAAGGCCGGTTATTTCATCGTTCAACTGCCACACGACAAAAATTTCCAAATACATACATAGATCATTACATACAACCGCTAGCTAAGGAAGTAAAATCATACATCAGAGACACAACAGATCTACTGAACAAAATTAATCACATACAAACAGTACCAGAGAAAGCTACTCTAGTGACTATGGACGTTAGGTCACTCTATTCAAACATTAAAAACATCGAAGGGCTAACCGCCCTTCAGGAAGCACTTACTAAAAGAAGAAAACAAGACCCCCCCACAGAAGTCATCATAAAACTCATGGAGCATGTCCTTACATTGAATACTTTCAACTTCAATGGAGCACACTACCTTCAAATAAGAGGTTGTGCCATGGGCACCATAGCAGCTCCATCATATGCTACAATATTCATGGGAAAATTTGAGGAGACCCATATCTATCCAATCATTGGTAGCGACTGCGTATTCTATGCAAGATATATCGATGATATATTCTTTGTATACACGGGTAGTGATGACAAACTTACCCAATTCCTTATTACCCTAAACACAGTGCACGACTCAATTAAGTTTGACTATGAAAAATCCACAACATCAGTAACATTTTTAGACACCCGCATTTACATAGATGAAAACAGGAAACTACAAACGACACTACACACTAAAATCACCGACACCCACAACTATCTACACTTTAAGTCTTCCCACCCTAAACACCTCAAAGAGAACCTTCCCTATTCACAAGCACTTAGACTCAGAAGGATATGTTCCAAAAATGAAGAATTAAATAAACACATTGAAAATCTGGAGCATCAATTCACAACACGTGGCTATAAACAACACCTAATCAGGGAACAAATAAATAAAGCAATTTCCACACCTAGAGAAGACACTCTAATGTACAAGATTAAAAATAAATCTAGCCGCATCCCTCTAGTAACCACTTTCAACCCCACTCTGCCTCCACTATCCCAAATAATCAAACGTCGCTGAGAAATACTACATCTCAAACCAGACCTAAAAAAGCTGTTTAAGGAACCTGGCCTTCTTGCATATCGTAGACCTAAGAACCTAAAAGAAATCATAGGTAGTAACCACATTTCAGGGGACAAGGTAATCCGTAATAAACTAAGAACAAAAACAACAGGATTTTCCCAACCATGCAACAACAAAAGAAGTTTATGTTGCAACCATAGTGAAAACACGAATTCAGTCACTAAATCTACTTTCAAAATCTACCACGATTCTAACTGTAGAAGTCATAACATAATTTACCTCCTAGAATGCACACTATGCCAGAAACAATATGTAGGAAAATCTGAATGGCCCTTTCACTATAGAATTAACAATTATCGTAAACGAATTAAGTCGACTCCCCATGAAAAATTATTACCTGTAGAACAACATTTCCGCCTGGAAAAACACGATTTCAAAACCCATGCCAAATTCACTATAATTGAGAGAATAGAAAAGTTCAGAGCAGATAACATTAGAAAGATTTTAGAGTCGCATGAAAATAAGTGGATACAACGTCTAAAAACAAAATATCCAGCCGGGCTAAATCACAAATTTAACAATATATAGATATAACTCAACAAATAAAAAAGGCTTACGGTGGTGTGGAGGCCTCACACTTATACACTCGCCCACACGAATATACACACATCATACGCACTCACTCCCTAATGAGCCAAATGATAACACACACCCACAGCAATACACACGCTTACACATATCATACTCACTCACTCCCTAAGAACCAAATAACACACACACAAACACTAAACAGAGACACATCCCCTCACCAAGTCCAATAAAACTGTCAAACTGACCAGAGAATTCATAGCAGCATCCAGCTCTTATCTCAAATAACAACTTAAAAGAGACTGTTTGACCAACACAAGGAATGTTAAAAGATTAAAAAGATAAAAAATAAAAAAAACAAATGAAAACTACAAACAAAAGTTCATTTTCTCCATCAAGACATTCATTTCTGTAGTTTAGTGCTAGCAGCAAGCAGAAATATTTCTCCTCCCGATGATGGCCATTTCGGCCGAAACTAGTCGAGGAATCTAAATGGAATAATAATAAAAAAAACGAAAGAATATTAATCTACAACACAGTGTGTCTGAAGATTTTTATTTTTTTTTATTGTTCAAATATATATATATATATATATATATATATATATATATATATATATATATATATTTTGAACAATAAAAAAAAATTTTAAAATTCATAAATTTTTCTGGCAAACTGAAAACCCGATGTACGAAATCTCTTGTTATAATTTGGCATCAGACATTCTTCCACAAGAGATTAAAGGATAAGACGAATTTAATTTTCGCGCGATATACATGGTGTACCAAAAATACTTTTACAAACTTTGGGGGCGGGTTTCTCACACCAAAACAAGTCCATCTATATAAATAAACGCAAAGGTCAGTGTGTCACATTTTTTCAACTTTAATTCTAAAGGCCGTAGTCCAACACATTATACCATTTTGGAATCAGGCCGATTCCGTGAGCAAATTAAAAACATCTGGTTTATGCAGCAGACATTAATAATGCAGAGATGCTTCACCAACATACTCTGGGGGCCTTCGAAACCATTCGACACTGTTTGAAAGTATTTGAAAGGGTCCGCCAAGTCAATGATCCGACGGATGCATACTTGTGTAGAAGCAAGCGGCGGACATTTTGAATATTTGGTATGAGTTGCTGTGTTGAGGTGTTGAGGTGATGGCCTTTTGGAGAATATGTTTATATGGACATTTTATCTTGTTTTGGTCTTAAGAACCCGCCACCAAAGTTTGGAAAAGTATTTTGGTACACCCTGTACATATAGTCATCACGCTCAAAAGTAAGCAGACAAAGTCAAACATAAATAAACCTGGCCTCCTTTCCTAGGTCTACACAGCAAAGGAAAGACGATGACAACGACGACGACGAGGAGGAGGAGGAGGAGGAGCGTGAAGCGTTTATTCGTCTTGTTTCTCCTCTCTCTTTGTCTTTCTTCTTCGGTTCCAAAATTTGGGAAAAATCAAGCATTACCGACGTCTGCTTACACATTTTTGTAAATAAATATAGCTACCATTTATAAGTTACTATTTTTTAAAAATGAATCAAGCTTCTATTTTATTTAATACTCATAGATTTTACGATGAAAATTAAAGAAAATTCCAATACTATATATATATAAATAGATAGATAGATAATATTAGTGGTCTATATATATATATATATATATATATATATATAAATTCCCAAGAGGATAAAATTCAGGTAGAACTCAATGTCCAGGACAGAGTAAGAATATAATATGAAAGGCTTAAACACTAATATTCCATGGTTATATTTTATTACATTGGAATCGTAATCACAATCCAATTCATCAGACCAACAAATTCAAAAAGAAATCTGAAAATATCTATCTATATATATATATATATATATATATATATATATATATATATTAGGTTTAACAGCAAAATTGCCCAGATCGTGTAACAGTATGGGATAATTGTCCATCCCACAAAATGTTTAATATCTAAAAAAAGTACTAAATTAATTGAGTTTCATTTCTACAAGTTTTCACATAAGATGCTTAGTCATCTTGACACCATTTGTCGTAAGAATCACTGAAAAACCCTTTGAGTTATTATGCTAGAAAGAGAACAGGTTAAAATCGTTTTCCCAAATGAGCAATCGTGAGATGAAAAAGATCATTCAGGCCTTTATTAATGGTACCAACATTCATACTGCTGGTTATGAAACATCACTTCTTTTTATATTCGTTTCGTTCTCTTTACACACACACACAAATATATATATATATATATATATATATATATATATATATATATATATATACACGTGTCATTATATATATATACGTTATACGTTTTTATATGTATATACGTGTTATTTTATGTTCTATAAACCCTAAACTTCGGGCATTTTATCCGCAGTTTTCACCTCGGTGACAAAATTTTAAAAAAATTTCGTTCAAATTAAATAAAGTTTTTTTTTGTATATATATATATATATATATATATATATACACGTACGAGAGTCGTTCAAAAAGTTCTAAGCCTCACCCAAAAGGAGTTGGAGACACGAGACAGTTTTTGACTAATTTTCAATATAGTCTCCCTTGATATCAATGCACTTGGTCCAACGATGTCTAAGTATTGCAATCCTACCTCGAAAAAAAGATGGCGTCTTGGTCCTCCAAAAACTTCTCCACAACACATATGATCTGATCATTGTTAACAAAATGTCGTCCACGCAGATGAGATTTGAGTTTAGGAAACAGGAAGAAGTCGGATGGAGCTAAGTCTGGTGAGTTAGAGGGTTGGGTAGGAATTCAACACAACAGTTGGCAGCTTCAGTTCCTCCAAGTAGTGTGAACGGGCAGGTGATCCTGAAGCAAGAGTACACCTGTCCTCAGCTTCCTTCTGCGTTCCGACTTGATTGCTTCCTTCAGTTATCTTAATCCTGATGCATAGTAATGTCTATTAATAGTTTTCCCCTTTTCCATATAGTCTATCATGATTACACCTTCAAAATACAAAAAAAAATAACTTTTCCAACAGACAATTCCCGCTTGAAATTCATCGGGGTGATGAACCAATGTTTCCATTATTAGCTTTTAATCTTTGATTTAGGTTCGAAGTGATGGACCCAGGTTTCATCTGAGTTACTAATCTGCAGTGGAAATTCTCAGGATCAGCCTGGAAGCGAGTCATAAGGTTGGTGCAAAAATAATGACATAATGATGTCGTTTTTGGACGTTAAAAAATACGTCAAAAACGACATTATTACGTCATTATTTTTGCACCAACCTAATAGAAGTGTCCTGGAAATGTCAACCCTTTTCAGCATTCTTGGCGTCAGCATTCTTGGAACCTATCTTACAGACAGCTTGCTTATTCCCAAGAGCGCAGTTAAAACAGTCTGGACCAAACCAAAACTAATGCCGATGAACTTCCGGTCAGTAAGACGCCTGTCATCCAAAACCATACGGTGAATGGCATCAAGTTTTTCATCAGTGGTTGAGGTTTTTGGACGACCTAACCGAGGGTCATCTTCTGTGCTGTCCCTGCTCTCACTTGAATTCTGCTGTCCACTTCTTCATAGTTGTATAGAAAAAAGGGAGTTTTCAGCAAATGTTTTTACCATGTTCTTATGGATTTCCTTGGGGGTGTTATACATTTCTTTTGCTGATAATTTATCACTGCTCGGGCCTCTGTTTTGTCCGTTTTTAGATTTGTCGCACGCCTTTCACCTTTGTATGGACCTCACCTGCACAGAAATTAAGACAGACATCTGAATTACTTTTTCTACTTTTAAAAGAAGTGGCAGTGTGTAGCCACAAGAAAAATGTTCAGCTATGGTTCTTCTTTCTCGGGTGAGGCTTAGAACTTTTTGAATTAACCCCCTATATATATATATATATATATATATATATATATATATATATATATATATATATATATATATAATGAATATAAACACTTAAAATACCAAAGGTAATAATATAGCATTTTGCTCTGTCTCGGACATAGAGTTGTCCTTGGATTTTTATCCTCATGGAAATACGGATTACCATTTTAATTTATTATATATAATATATATATATATATATATATATATATATATATATATATATATATATATCCGGTCCTATATATATATATACGGATTACCATTTTAATTTATTATATATATATATATATATATATATATATATATTACCATTTTAATTTATTATATATATATATATATTTACCATTTTAATTTATTATATATATATATATATATATATATATATATATATTTACCATTTTAATTTATTATATATATATATATATATATATATATATATATATATATATATATTTCCTCCATAGAAAACTTTTATTTTATTTTTAATTTCAAGCTAATAGATTAAATTTAATATTTTCAATAAGCAAAATAATTTGCTGTATCTAAAAATTAATTTTAAATTGACTTGTAGGAGTACTTTTAATTGCTAAAAATCGCTTATTTTAGCCAACTGTCAGCGCACTTTAATTCTCTTTATTAAAAAAATATTTCAAAAATAAAATATATTTTTTGAAACTTTATTTTAGGAATATTAGCTGACTTAAAGTTTAATTAATCTGGCTTGAAACATATTACTTTTATTTTATATTATAGAAATATTTTATTATAAATATTATAGAAATATTTTATAAATATTATAGAAATATCTTATTAGAAATATTATAGAAATATTTTATTGAACTAAAATATCACAGAAATATCACGGGTTAGAAAAAAAGAATATAGAAATGAAATAGACAATTCAAGATAGGATCAGAGACAGACAGTAGAAATTTCTGTGATACCTGAGTAAAGAGGGCTTGTAGAATTTGACACCCACAGTACATGCTAAAGGCAAGAGGGGCAGAGGGAAACGGCGAGTAACCTAACTAAAAGCTTGTCTAAATGGATGACAAAACAGTAGTAGGATGGATAATAATGAAGCAAACATGGCTTACAGCAACAAAAAATAGGGATTTGTGGTGAGCCATGATCGCCCATGCCCCGAAGAGAAACAGCACATACAAAATTCGATTCTCACGCAGTCTACAAATATTGTGACCACGTATCATATTCATCTAAGATTAAAATTGCTCACGGCTATATCCTGATAGCGAATTACTCTTTCACGCGATTATATGATTGATATGACTTTTATTTTCTTTTAAGGCACAATTACTGTGGCCTTGTTCCGGACTGAGCAAGACATTAAACAGTAAATTAAATCCTCTGGTTATTGGATTATCTCACGTTGCTAGGAAGCTTCTCTTAATGTCCGCTAGCTGGTCTTGTATAAAGCATTATAAAAGGTAAATGCACAATCTTTTAGTGTGTGTACACTATCCCATGCAGCTTCGGAAAGGAATATAAATGAGAGACAGGCCGCCCCCTCCAGGTAAGGCTTCAAGAACACTAGAAAGCTGTAACACGAGGGGAAGTGGAAAAATCAGGCGTGGCTGACCACATATGGGGAGAGAAGGGAGATCACCGCCCTCTGTGGGATCATGTTGATATCATAGACAAGGAACACCATTGGAAAATTCGTAAACTTAAGGAATCAGCACATATGCTAGGCCGCAAAAATCTCCTGGGACCGACCAAGCATAGAAATAAATACAATATTAAAATAAATAAATGCTATGTCTATTTTCTTGTGAGTTAGACCCTCACTTGGTGTTCCATACAGAATTCAATATTAAATAATCTAACAAGGGCTAACATGTAAAATCAACCTAGTCTAACCAACATCACGAATACAGCTACTGCACAACGTTACGGAAATCCTGGAAATGTCTTTGAATTTTTATCAGCTCTTTAAGGATTGTACAATCGGTAAGGAAATTTTGCGAATTTAAATAAAGGGTAATAACTATTTTAGACTTCAGCTTTCAACAATACTGTTATGATTCATCATGATGATGTTTCATCATTCTAAAAATCAAGATCTTAAATTTCATCACTACAAAATCAACCTTTCCACCACAGAGTGGCGGTCGCAGCAGTAAAAAGAACAATACAGACGTATCTTCTTCGTTCCGTGAAAATCCTGTGTTGACGGTTTCAAAAGATTCTCTTGACCACCAAATTATCGGAACGACTATAAATAAGTAATTCCAAACGTTAAAAAAAACAACATTTA
This sequence comes from Acanthosepion lycidas, assembly GCA_963932145.1. Taxonomy (NCBI): domain Eukaryota; kingdom Metazoa; phylum Mollusca; class Cephalopoda; order Sepiida; family Sepiidae; genus Acanthosepion; species Acanthosepion lycidas. The sequence continues at coordinate 91,135,533 of OZ010596.1, forward strand.
ACACACATAAAACTAATAAGAATTCACTATTAAATAACCTAACAAGGGTTAACATGAAAAATCAACCTAGTCTAACCGACATAACGAATAAAGCGCCTGCACAATGTTTGTGAAATCTTGGAAGTGTCTTTGAATTTTTATCAGCTCTTTAAAGATTGTACAATCGGTAGGCTTTATGAGATTGTTTAGATGCATTACGAAAAAATTAATTCATGAAAATAGACATTTTGGACAACGATCAGGCACTAGTGATTCCTGTGTTGCTCACTTGAACCGTCAAAGATTTCCAAACTCTTGTCGACAAATTTGTAACAGACTGAGTGAAACACGAAGCTTAGGTAAAACACAACAAGAGCTTTACTTGCAAGATGGGGTACAATAATTGAAGAGGAATTGTGGATATATGAGTAAAGAGCAATAACTATTTTAGACTTCAGCTTTCAACAATACTGTTATGATTCATAATGATGATGATGTTATTTCATCATTCTAAAAATCACGATCTTAAATTTCATCACTTCAAAAACAAACTTTCCACCACAAGCAGAGTGGCAGTAGCAGTAGTAAAAAGAACAATACAGACGTATATTCTTCGTTCCGTGAAAATCCACTGTTGACGGTTTCAAAAGCTTCTCTTGGCCACGAAATTATCGGAACGACTATAAACAAGTAATCCCAAACTTTAAAGATGGAGTACAATAATTGAAAATGAATTGTGGGTATATAAATAAAGGGTAATAACTATTTTAGTATTTATTATACTTTAGTATTTATTATACTTTAGGTAGTGCTCATACCTGAGAGTTAACAAGTCTCATTTGAAAATGCTTTGAGATTGTTTTTATTGCGATCTTGTGTCAGAATCTTCTAAGCCTGTCTGATTGCACAAATGAACGTGACATCGTTATCAGTTGAAGTTGTTTGCAATCTCTTATATATACGACTTTGTTTTACTCATCAGTGGAGAAGGTTGTAATGAACCGTTCTAGGCATAGACAAAACTTATTTCCCATGAACGTATTTGTATCCGACTGATACTGTAAGCAAAAAAAAAATTTAATTACCTGAACCTTTCCTATTTTCCTATTTCAATTTCACTCCCTAAACTACACACTGCCAATTTCGCTCAACTGCCAGTCATTTATTCACCCTGGCCCTCATTCAAACAGAAGTGACAGGAAGTGACATCATAATTCTGATTCGGAAGAATTTGACCATCTAAATCTGTGTTCTGATGTGACCATTTCAATAATTTCGATAATGGCTTCCGATAAATTCTTTTTTCTTTTCTTTTAACTATGCAATGGCTTCTTGGGATAAATAGAGGCGTAGTTCCTGTTGTTTTATCTATGGTTTTGCATTCAGAGTAGTCTTTGTATTAGAATGGTTAGCAACCAAGGCTACCCTGTTATTTAATCCCTAGCAGGGAGGAGAGAGAAACGATAAATCCATACCTTCCCCAAGAGAATTTATACGAAAGTCAACAGAGCAGACTAGGCTAGAATTTGAAGATTTTCAGTTTATGAAAATAAAATGAAAGAAATTTATATTTTTTTAAAACTTTTCCTATGTCGAATCTTGTCCGAAGCCAAATTTTAACGGGTAAGCATCAAAAGTATGGCATCCAGTGATTAACGATTTGGGCTTAACGGGTGGTCGGGGAGAATTATAACATGCCCTTTAAGCAGGCATGCCTGTGTATGTGTGTGCGAGGGCACGTCTTTGCTGTACAAATCAATGATTCAGTAGATCGATGATTCAATCTATTGTAGTTATCTGAGTCATTAAAGCTGGGTCAGTTTTGCTTCAAAGTATGGATTGGGCTATTCCAGATTGCTCCCATCTTACGGCATGAACGCCTTTCTTTGCTCCGTTGAAAATACGAATCGCCCGGACAAATGTTCACCACTGTCTACATTTCTTCTATTTATATCTCATAATTTATCAGCTTTGTCATTATTCAATATGGCTTCTAGTAAGGCATCCCACCGGTTTCAGTAAGCCTATCTAGAATGGCTTACAATTAACATTCTTCTATGGGAGTCGATATTTTTTTCTATCCTTAGACGTTTTAAATTGATTTTTCCCATGTTTGTTCATGGATTGATATTTTTACTGTTGCAGAAGGGAATATCGTAAAGCAGCGACATAGACTTCGCTACGAAATAAAAATATATCTAAATATTAAAAGGACTAAGATAATATCAAATTATACACGTACTAAGCAAAGACTACCCTACGAAATAAAAAATATATTTAAATACTAAAATGACAAACATAGCATAATATTGGATAAGCACAATGTAATATAATTTAATGAAGGTGGTGTTGTAGTTATTAATATAAGTTACCCCGTATTATATTCTGTTCTAGTTCCAAGGATATATGGCACAGTGGATAAATGCGTTAGTTAGATCCAGTGAGAGGACACAAAGAGTGTGAGTTCAATACCCGGTTAAGGCAGTGGAGAACTTTCAGAGGGGAATTAACAGGAGATAACTGATAACTGACATCCATTAAACATGACACGTAGAACTAGAACAATCTACCGCAGTGAGTGAAATAAAAGGTTCAGTTCGATATTCCAACCACTTGAAGAAGGCCGGAGCGTACAACGGCCGAAACGTTGTAATAAATATGGCAACAAAGATGAGGACAATAGTCCGAATAATGTAAATAGTGTACATAATACCTCATCTCAGAAATATAGACAGATACTGAAGGGCCGAAACGTTGTAATAAATATGTCGACAAAGATGAGGACAATAGTCCGAATAATGTAAATAGTTTAAATAAAATTTAAGTATGAAAAGAAAACGTACAAAACAGACGATAAGCTCTCTTATCTTTATAGCGTTGGTTATCTTACCTAACAGTAGGTATCTGTAAATTATCATTATCCTTTTGTTGATGTATACATAATTAGGAGAATGGACATGTGGTTATCAAGATTGTAGATTAAAAACGAAGCGGATGGCCAAGGCAGTAGTCATTCTTTCAACTTGAATTCAATTCGAAGAGTCTCGTCATGAAAGTCGCCATCTTTTTCTTCGTTTCTCTTCTGACTGGTAAGAGTTTTCATTATTCTTTTTACTTCGCCATTTTCACTTTTTTTCCATTTCCACTAAAATTTTAACGCTCTTTTCTTCAGAACTGTTTTCATAAATGTCTTTCGTGTACCAAATAAATAGCTAAAATTCATGATATGAGCTTCTTTTTTGGGAAAAGTCTATAGTTTTATATTTTTATAAGTAATCTTCGTTTTATTTTGCGAGAAGAGGATTTTTACGATTTCCACTTTGTTGCACACTATTGATATACCAGCGTTTACAGTTTGATCGAATGAGATATGGCAATGTTAGAATGATCGATTAATATATATATATATATATATATATATATATATATGTGTGTGTGTGTGTGGTGGTTGTATGAGGATCAGGCCACTCAGTTCCTAGGAACCGACAGCCAGACTCCAGAACATATGACTTGATTATAGTGGTGAAAACATTGTGAAGAATCAATCACACTGTTTGAAAGGCTGAATACAGAGACCTGGTGCACATAGTACCACAAGGTCCCCAAACAACCTGCCGCAGGCGGGCCTGACGATTGTTTCGGGCATGAAACAGTCTGTTGCCTCTGAGTAATGACTTCAATGTTCATTTTTATATTTACATATGTAGACATATATATACATACATATATACATACATATATATATACATATATATATACATATATAAACATGTATATATATACATACATATACACATACAAACGTACATATACATATACGTACATATACTTACATACATACATATATATATATATGCATATCTATCTATCTATATACACATATATGTACGTACATTCTTATATATATATATGTATATACGTACATTCATATATATATACATATATATATACATATATATATATACATATATATACATACATATATATATACATACATATGTACATATATATATATATACATATATATGTTTATACATATATATGTATATATATATATACATACATACATACGCACATATATATATACATGTATATACAATTATACCTCAGTCTACGTCGTTAATTGTCTCCATATGTTACGATTTATAATCGAAAAAAGACTTTACCACACTATAAACCTCAATTAAGCCCTTCCCGTTGCCGATTACAGTATTTGTGATATGTGCGTATAGTATTCTGAATAAAAAAAAATAATTTTCTCCTTATCTTCCAGCGTTATTGCCTTACGCTTTAGCACTAGCACTGGGACTTTTCTTCTGAGCCATAGGCAAAAATGTCTTCCAAATCCAAATTGAAATATAATTGAAAGAACGTCAATGTCAGAGCACTGATGTAAACAAGTCGGAAATTAAAATCGGTGTTGGCGAGTACAACAACGCACGAGTGCCGCCTGTCGACCGAAATTTGAAATAAGAACATCTGCTGAACATACTTTATTATGATAGTTTTAATATTTCAGTTTTCTTTACACAAGATTATTTATTTGAGAGTTATTTTATATTTAAAATAAAAAACAATCATCCGGTTAAAAAAAACATTCTGCTTGGCAATCTTTCCAGTAACATGATATTGTATTTAATGGATAGCAGCTTGGATTGAGGAATCCAACGAGCCAAGTTCGAATTCCAGTCAAATCCATTACATTCACTTACGTGCTAATACCCTTGGGAAAGGTATGAATCCTCTTCTTTTTTCTCCCCATCTATGGGGAAATAGCAGAACAAAACAGGTTTTATGGCGTTAGATATCAACTGGTATACTACAGAAATAAATGGTAACCTACTGCGGGAAAAATCTGCTTCGTCAGTCATGTATCGAAAGATACATGATCGCCTAAGCATGTTATCACGCATGGCACATAACTGTCTGACATTATCTTTTAACACTCAGCACCGAAATATAGAAAAATAAAGAAAAGAAGCAAGATAAGAAAATTATGAAAAGAAGAAATAACTACCACATCCTACACCTTTACACATATACACCCGTACAAGCGTACACACACTCACACTCAAACACACACTCGCGCGAACACGCGCGTGCACAGACACACACGAAGAAGAAAAGAAATCATCCTAACCCCAATAAAAAGCGTATAAATTATTTTTTTCTAGCTTAATATAAAAAATAACTAAAATGAGAATAATCGGCAGTCAATTGCTTTATATCCCCTGATGAGTGGACCGAACAATTACACAAATGTTTGTTTACGAAACTCTGAAGTAGGGGTACTGAATATAACATCAATCAGCTCAAGGACAAATTCTATATTTGTATTGATATGATATTATTATTAATATCATATTGATATTAACATTATATTATTATAGAATTTTTATACAAACTCTATGTATAAATTTTGACGTATAAATATGTATGTATTTTTTTATGCGTGGCGTATTCATTTTTATTTTAAATTTATGTATAGATAATTATGCATACATCTTTTATTTAAATGTTTATGCTTTAATTTATGCATAAATCTTTGTCTATATTATTGCATATATAATTTTTTATGTTTATATTTCTCTGTATAAACTTATGTATACATTTTCACGTAATTTTTTTACTGAATTTTTTTATTCAGACAATATTTCTTATTACACGCGTTTGAGTTTCTACCCCTGTTTTATTATTATTATTATTATTTCCTTTGATTTTTGGCGTTTACACATTTCTTTCCGGGTCCCGCCCAGAGACCTAAGGTTAGAAATGGCATCATGACACTTTCCACTGACAAAAAAAAAAAAAAAAAAGAAAAAAAAAATTACATAGATAAATCCCTTCGTAAAGTATGGGCTGTACTTGTCAGAGCATTTTTTTTTTCTTTGAGGCATGGACTTCCAGGAATACCTTCAATTAGTCTACTGGAATATTTTCCAACCAGTCCTAGAGCTCCAACTATAACAGGGGTTGTTGATGTTCCCATATGCCACATTTTCGAGATTTTTATTTCAAGGTCCTTGTATTTTGACAGCTTTTTGAATATCTTCAAAGATACATTGCAGTCTGCAGGGGCCGCCATATCAATAAGGAGGCACTTTTTTTTGTTTGTGGTCTTTAATAACAATATCTGGGCGGTTGGCTTTGATTGTTCTGTCAGTGTGTATTGTGTAGTCCCATAGAATTATAACAGGTCCTATCTCCGTAACCGAGTCTGGGTGGTGTTCATACCAGTTTCTTTCAGTTTCCTTCCCGTAGATGTTGCAAATTTTCCAGTGCAGATATTGGCCCACTCTCTCATGCCGGGTTTTATATTCAGTGGGTGCTAATATCGTGCAACCTGATACAAGATTTTCAATCGTTTCTGGATATTTATCACAGAATCTGCATTTTGGGCTAACACAATATTTTAGTATATGTGCTTGATAATTCCTAGTTAGCAAGCATTGGTCATGTGCAGCAAGGATAAAACCTTCAGTTTCAGCTTTCAACCCTGCACTACGTAGCCACTGATGGATACGGGTTTTGTCTACGCCAGCTTGTTTGGTACGGGCAGAGTATTGGCCATGAATCCGTTTATCTTGCCATCGGTTCTGTATCTGGTCGGTTGCATTCGTCTTTGTTGTCTTTTTTAAGTATTTTGCAGTTTCAGCCGTTGTATTGTGCTCCACGCCCATTTGAAATTCCATTTTGAATTTGTTGGCTTCTTTCAGTAAGATGCTTACTACTTTCATGTTCCTAGACGCATACCATCGTCCAGTCTTCTGTAGTTTCCAAGTATCTTTGGAGGTCAATTGTTGTAGTTTTGTAGGACAGTTCTAGTTGAACTAATCCTCTGCTTCCTTCGGATCTGGGCACATACAGACGATCAACATCAGTTCTAGTTGAACTAATTGTTATGGGATCTTACCCATAATAATAATAATGGACTATTCCATACTTAATAAATACTCAGGAGTAGGCAAGGAGGAGTAGTTCAAGTGGAGTCAGTAGTTCAAGTCGAGTCAAGAGTCGAGTCAGAGGTAGTCCGAAACAGAGTCGCGTTCAGACAATTACTGCAAGACATTGGAATAGTGATAGTGGTCGAGACTACATTGTTCTCTATACTAAACCTAATTGTTCTTACTAACACTTCTACTTCTCTGTATATATTCCTGTTTGTAATATATCTGTGTTATTCCATATCTCTGTTCGAGTTCTTCTTTATTGGTTCTACCTTGGGCTATCACCGTGATACAAGGAACCGGACCATAACACTAATCCTCTGCCTCCTTCAGATCTGGGCACATACAAACGATCAACGTCAGCTTTGGGATTATGCATGCGATAGCAAGTGAGAAGCTTTCTCGTTTTGGCGTCCATTTGCATAATTTCAGCTATGGTCCAGTTAAGGACATTAAAGCTGTATTGAACCACAGGGACAGCCAATGTGTTTATAGCTGATATTCTGTTTTTTGAGTTTAGCTCAGTATTTAGTACCAGACGTACACGCCTGTAATACTCTTTTCTTATTTTATTATCATTATTATTATTATTATTATTATTATTATTATTATTTTCGTAAGCTGTAAATTTAACCCCGACCGAGAGAGTGTTGAGAAGCACAATTTCGCTTTAGTGAGACTTCTTATTGGTCCTTATTAAATTCACTGTTTAAAAGAAATTTTTGAAAAAACAGTAGGGATAGCAACTCAAACGTGTGCCCACGAAAATAACGTTTAATATAAATTTATGTATAAATTTTAATGCATAAATTTTTTTTGTTGTTTTTAATGAATAAACTGTTAATTGGTTAATGATTCAAGTCAACTCTAAATTTGAAGCACTTTTTATTTTTTTTTTAATACTAGAAATTTTTTTCAACACTCTGACGCATGTTGAAAACCTCTCAATATTGTTGAAGTTATCACTTCCTCTGCCCATTTGAAACTCTCCCTACCGTGTTTCTATTAACAGTACTACCACTGTGCATCATATTTTACCAAAATTATATATATATATATATATATATATATATTATTTTTATGGGACCTTACCCATAATAACATAATGGACTATACCATACGTAATAAATACTGCGCCTCAAGAGGAAGCAGGGAGTTCCGTCTGAAGTCTGCAGTTCAGTCTGAAGTCTGGAGTGAAGTTCGTCAGGAGTCTGTCAGTCAGTCAGTCAGAGCGAGCAAGTCAGTCAGTCGAGTCAGAGGCAGTCCGATACAGAGTCGTGTTCAGACAATTACTACTAAACCTGATTGTTCGTACTAACACTTTCTACTTCTCTGTATATATTCCTGTTTGTAATATATCTGTGTTATTCCATATCCGCCTTTGAGTTCTTCTTTATTGGTTCTACCTTGGACTATCACCGTGGTACAAGGAACCAGACCATAACAATTATGAAATGCACAAAGGCCGACAATTATTTTAAGACATTTTTATGTTTATACATTCTTTTTATAGATACAAATATTTAAGTAAATGCTCTGTTTTATAATAAACAGTATTAAACAACATTTACCGGCCTGAATGTCCGAGAAATTTTCATAGAAAATATTCGTCCTCCGACAGGAATCGAACCTGTATCCTATACGGAACCGTCATATAGCCTGGTGTGTCTTTAACCGATTTGGTCACAGAGGAGCGTTCGGTTAGCACGGTCGAATTTACTGCCTTTAAACTTCAATCTTCCATGAATTTCTCACGTACATTCATATCTGCTCAAAGCCTATCCAAATGTAAACAAATGACCTCACACATTATGAAATGGACAAAGTCTGACAATTATTTTAAGACATATATATAAAACTTTAAAAAAGATATGCAAAAAGGAAAAAAAAACATTGCATTTTTTATTAAATAAGTATTTGTTATTTTAATCATTGTTTTTAAAATAGTGGGAGTATTTTGTATGTTGAATAGTAAAGAGTAATTCTTTAAAAGAAATTAATGAATATTTAGTGTACTAAGCTACGCACCCTAGTAAAACCAAATGTACTTTGTCCCCCCCCCAAGCTTACCTGTTTACACTTCTCCCCAAAATTAGATTTCGATCGGTCAATGTATGGATAATTTAGAGGGTATGACGGACGGACTTGTAATAATCCATAATTATGATGTTATTTCATCATTCTAAAAATAACCTTTCCATCAGTGATGTAGAAAATAAGGATAAAATATTTCATAAAAATCTTACTACCAGTGATGAAAGATGAGAAAGATATTTCATCATTCTAAAATCTGATTATAAAAACGACCCTTCGGCCATAAGTGATGGCAGTCAAGCAGTCAGTCAGTAGAGTCACTAGACTAGAGCATAGTAGCAAGAACAGTAGTAAAAATGAACACAAAACAACGTATCACCATCGCTCCGGAAAATCGAAACCTGACGATCTCAAACGTTATCCTCACTAACGAAATTCTCGGAACAAGCAAAACAAATACGCACAAAGTTTTAAAGAAACAAAATAGACAGTAAAACTGAGAATATTTTTAACACTCACCATATCAATGTCTGTAAATGACATCACGAAAAAGAAAAATACATATTCTTCTTATTAATGTCAACACGTGTCTCGAGTCTTGTTTATGTTATTGTTGTACGTTTTTATTCATTTCGTTTTCAATATAAAAGAGTAAAAAGGATTCCTCTATCAACTACTTCTACAAATATATATATAGCAAATATATATATATATAACATATATACATATAACAAATATATATATAACAACGGGACAATTACTTTAACAACACTCAACAAATAACATCACGTCGAGATAAATACTACTTAACTACCCCAAATTATGAACACGGAATTTTATATATATATATACTGATTTCATTATCTGTCTATATTTCTGAGATGAGGTATTATGTACACTATTTACATTATTCGGAATATTGTTCTCATCTTTGTCGCCATATTAATTACGTTTCGGCCGTTAAACGCTCCGGCCTTGTTCAGGTGGTTAGAATGGTTAGAATGTCGAACTGAACCCTCACTGGGGTAGACTGTTCTAGTTCCCCGTGCCATGTTTAGTGGATATCAGTTGTCAGCCTTTATCCACTGTGTCATGTGTCCTAGAGGCAGTGGAGAACTGATAACTGACATCCATTAAGCATGGCACGTGGAACTAGAACAGTCTACCCCAGTGAGGGTTCAGTTCGACATTCCAACCACCTGAACAAGGCCGAGGCGTACTACGGCCGAAACATTGTAAAAAAAAATTGGCGACAAAGATGAGGACAATAGTCCGAATAATGTAAATAGTATAGATTAATTTATACAATTTTTATGGCCTTTCCATTATATTTTTCCTCATTTCTCTGCTTTCAGTCTATGCCGTGTGGGCTCTGGATTGTACGCACCTACCTGATGGTCATTATAATATCGCGTGCAAATCTTATGTGATATGTGCTGGGGGTAAATCAAAGCTAGTTCACTGCGACATTGGTGAATATTACAACATTAACACAAAGAAATGCGACGGGTAAGTAAGGAGAGGCTTAAAGCAATTATTCTTCAGTCTTGTACAATAACAAACGTTTCTGTTCAGTGAAGGAAACTTTGTATTGGGTTGTCAGATAAATTCGATCGTTTTTTTGCTTTTACATTTTCTTTTTTTGTTTATTGTTTGCTTTTTTTGTCATTTCTTTTAATCCTATCATCCATCGACAATTTCAACAAATAATATAAAACGATGAAAGCAAGATAAAACGTAAATTTTTTTTGCCTGTTGATTCAAATAGCACTGAGAGAAAAAAAAACGAACGAATTTATCTGAAAACCTAATAGATTGTTCTTTACTTACAAAGAAAACTAAGTTTTAAAGCCGTTTTTTATCATTTAAAAAAAAGAAGAAAACAATTCACAGATTTCATAACACAAAACAAATAATGATCCATATTATATAATCTTAAATGCTGTCTATACATTTACGAATTTGCCATATTGATAAAAAATATAGCATAATGGTTATCGACGCGAATTCGGCGTGAGGAGTTGAAATTCCGGCTTAATCTGCTGCGTTCAATTTTGCACTAATGTCTTTAAGAAAACTATGGGTTAAATAGCAGAGTTGACGAGGAGTTCAAGCCATAGATGGCAGTCAGTTTACGAGAACAATAACACTGAATTCAAAACCGTGGATAGGGACACGGGAAACATCTCCACTATTTTTGTCAATAAATTATAGAAATTTCAGACATAATAAACAAAAAGAAAGCTGTGGAGAGCTATGATCGCCTACGTTCTAAGGAATATTGCATGAAAATACCATGAATAGCTCTAAAGTAAAATGAATTAGGTACAGTTATATATATATATATATATATATATATATATATATATATATATATATGGTGGACTCTCCTACGAGGGTCTAGTAGCTCAGTTCCTAGGAACCGACAGCCCAGACACCAGCTCATATGATTTGATTATAGTGATGAAATCTTTGTGCAGAACCAACCACACTTTTTGAAGGGCCGAATACAGAGACCTGGTGCACTACGACCCTCTGCATTTTTTGAATTCAGAATTGTCCTTCTCCTCATATATATATATATATATATATATATATATATATATATATATATATATATACGTGTGTGTGTGTAGAAAGAGAGAGAGTTGGGGGAGATGACAACCTGAGATAGATATGTGTATAGGGAGAATTGGCAAAGAAAGAAAGAAAGAAAGAAAGAAAGAAAGAAAGAAGCAATTAAAAACGTTAGGAACATTTCGATAAAGAAAGATGATCAACCAAAGAAAGAAAGAAAGAGAACTCATAAATATTACGTGTACAGATACGCAACAGTAGCTAACATCACAAGCAGCAATTGATTCTGGAAGAAATCAGACGATATTAAGTTGATTTGTGATTCCTTTTTTCTATTCACGATATAAACAAATGACAATCAGAAGAATCTCTCAGAACTGTCCGGTCAGTGATCAAGTGTTTTATTGACGCCAGGCCAAGATCAATCACTTACGTTGATTTTTCTACTTACCTATCAGTCTAGTTTGATCTTGGTATTTATTCGTTTGATCAGATTTATAAGCGTGTAAATCGTTTTTCACTTCATGCACGTAATTAAATTATTTATATTAATCAAGATGGAACAGAAGTAATTAGGTTTACAATGGCACTAGATAGGTTTGCCTATCGTCTAGTTCACAATTTTCCCCGGTCATTTGAACAGGACTGGATGGTTTTTCTTTTATTTCCTGTTTAGGATTCGGTTTCCGGTTCCTTCTAAAGTCTACTTCAGCTCTAACTTCTTCGCCTAAAACTCAGAACTTTAATTTACTATTTACAATTTTTCATTGAATAATAGTAGATAGGTTTGTCTCTCATCCGGTTCATACTCCTCCACGGTCTTTTGAAAAGAAGTAGAGTTTTATCCCTTGTTTCCTGTTTAAGACTGCATTTCCGGTTTTTTCTAAAGTCTACTTCAACTCTATAATTCTAAAGTCTCTGTACAAACTCTGAAAATTTATTTACCAATTATTTTTCTCTCCAATAGGAATAAATAGATTGACCTACCATCCGGTTCACATCATCCCCGGACTTTTGAACAGGAGTATAGATGTATCCCTTGTTCTCTGTTTAAGATCGGGTTTCCAGTTCCTTCTAAAATCTTTTCATTCTCTTTCACTCACAGTAGCTCATTGCGTCTTAGTAGCATGATCGACTTGCTCCTGGAGCGGACTGATTTTTATTTTTAAATTTTTGTCTCCGATCATAACGAGAAAAAAAAGAGAAGAACGCTATATATATATATATATATATATATATATATATACACACACACACAAATGTAAAAGGACGAAGAATAAAATTGCAATGTTCAAAACATTAATTTAAAACAAAGCTCAATACAAGAGTAGAGCAATAAATATTTATGTTACATTTCGATCAGAAAATGTAAGTTACTACTACAAAATTGTACATTTTGTTTCGACGTTTAATATACAACGTCTCATCAGGTAGTTAACTAACGCTGCTAACTGCCTAATGAAACGTTGTTTATTAAAACGTCAAAACAAAATGTACAATTTTGTAGTAGTAACTTAAATGTTCTCATGTAGCAGTGTATAATATATATATATATATATATATATATATATATATATATATATATATATATATATATTCATACACGTTTCATTAAATAATATAGACAAGTGTTGTCTATTTATTTTATGTAAATTCTTTTCCTAACCTGTTTAGGTTGGGTTTCAACAAATTCAATTATGGAATCTCTAAAAAATATCCTTAAATGTCTATAATTGGTAACAGAAACCATTGGTTTATACCAATGGCTTCCCATACTTCATACTTCTCCAATACACTCTCGCGTGGTCATGTGTGACGTCATGTCAGTCGACCCAGTACTTTCTGAGCGACTGTTCGGTTATATTCTCATCCTACGGACGGGAGGAACCCCAAGGAGGCTACGCCAAAGGGCAGAGTCTCCTTCGGGGAGGTAGACCGGCCCTGAACCCGTTTATACGGGTTCAATGAGCATATTTTTGGCCGAGCCCACGGGCTCGGAGTGCCCACGTTAAAAAGGCCTCGTGCCCAATGATACGATCGTGGGGGAGGAGACTGAATATCGTCATGTGTGACGTCATGAGATGCGGTGCGATTTTCGCTTCTAGCATCTTATAGGCACGTGTTTATCGTTGCTTAGAAATCATCTTTGTAAACAATCACAGACTATCATCACTGTGTTGTCCGTATATTGCTTAATATGTTGTAATTGACATCTTTGATAATGGCTTATGTAAGCCGAAAGATTAGATTGTATTAAAAAATATGGATCAATATTGTGAATTTCTTTCTTCGTTCAATGATAATGTTATTAAACGTATTAGACGTTATAAAAAGAATTTACATAAAATAGACAACACTTGTCTATATTATTTAATGAAACGTGTATATGAATAAAAAGATGCTGCCTAAATACACACAATATATATATATATATATATATATATATATATATATATATATATATATATATATATATATATTGTGTGTGTGGTGCCTGTGTGTGTCCGTCTATATAGATGTCCTAGATGCGTAGTTATTAAAACTGATGTAATTTATATTCAATTTTAGTGGTGGTAATATTCCCGAACCTTGCGGCACGAGGAAAGACTGTACAAATAAGGCCAATGGTCGTTATCCAGATCTGAAACGTGGCTGCCATTTCTACTATGTGTGCACCGACCAAAGGTTTATGCTGCACGCACCATGCCCAGCAGGTAAGCCTTCTCCCCCTCTTTGTGAGAGCTGCTATTATAGTTATTACTACAGTCGTTATTATTCCTATTATTATTATTACTATTATTATTATTATTATTGTTATTTTTATAATAATTATTATTATTACTATTATTATTAGTACTATTAGGTTGGTGCAAAAATAATGACGTAATAATGTAGTTTTTTATGCATTTTTAACATCAAAAAACGACGTTATTACGTCATTATTTTTGCACCAAGCTAATATTATTATTGCTATTATTATTACCATTATTATTGCTAGTATTACTATCATTATTATTACTATTATTGCTATTATTATCACTATCATTATCATTGCTATTATTATTACTATTATTGTTGCTATTATTGTTACTATCATTATTATTATTATTACTATTATTATTACTATTATTATTACTATTAGTATAGCTATAAATATTAGTATTGCTACTATTATTTCTATTATTATTATTATTATTACTTTATTTCCTTGATTTCTGGTGTGTACACATTTCGTTCCGGGTGCTGCCCAGAGACCTAAGTTTAGAAATGGCATCGTGATATTTTCCGCTGGAAAAAAAGTATTCCTATTATTATTATTATTATTATTATTTAGTGAAGTTTGACTGGGGATGAAATCATGGTCATATGTGTCTGAAATGTGTCGAGATATAATTATATATATATATATATATATATATATATATATATATATATATATATATATGTATGTATGTATAACGAAAAATGAGAAAAACGGCAGTCAGTTGTTGAAACCTCCTGAAGAGTGGACTGAACAATTACGGAAAGATTCGTCTACGAATCTCTGGAGTCGATATGCTGAATATAACATAAATTAGCTAAGTGACACATTTTATTTATATTAATCCTATATATACATACATACATACATACATATATATATATATATATATATATATATATATATATATATATATATATATATATATATATAATATATATATATATATATATATAGGATTATAGTCCTCATCTTTGTCGCCATGTTTATGACAACGTTTCGGCCCTTTAGTATCTGTCTATATTTCTGAGATGAGGTATTATGTACATTATTTACATTATTCGGACTATTGTCCTCATCTTTGTCGCCATATTCATTACAACGTTTCGGCCCTTTAGCATCTGTCTATATTTCTGAGATAAGGTATTATGTACACTATTTACATTATTCGGACTATTGTCCTCATCTTTGTCGCCATATTTATTACAACGTTTCAGCCATTTAGTATCTGTCTATATTTCTGAGATGAGTTATTATGTGCACCATTTACATTATTCGGACTATGGTCCTCATCTTTCTCGCCATCTTTATTACAACGTTTCGGACCTTTAGTGTCTGTCGATATATCTGAGATGAGGTATTATGTACATTACATTATTCGGACTATTGTCCTTATCTTTGTCACCATGTTTATCACAACGTTTCGGCCGTTGTACGCTCCGGCCTTCTTCAGGTGGCGGGTACTAGAGGAGGACAACAACAAACAATCTGCCTGCCTTATCAGAGAAAATACTAAGGAACTGCGGTCCATATAACATCAGGACAACCTTCAAAAGCGGGATGACACTTCGTAGATATCTCTCCCGAGTAACCCACCCCCGTTTCCCCATAGAGGAGAACATGACTAAAGACTGTGTGTACTCTATCCTGTGTAGCTATAAAAAAAAAAGAATGTATAAACATAAACTTTGTCCATCATTGAATGAGATTGACAAGGAAAATTTTGAAAGTTTTTATTAATTTTTTTCTGATAGTTTTTCTTTTATGAGGACGAATAGACTGTAGAAACTCTACGTAGTGTTTAAGTGTCCTAAATCACTGTGGATACTTTCTACATGTTCTTAGTTCTAAAAAAAAAAGACCAGGAGTATTACACCCATCCAAGAATAACCTTAAAATTCAAGCATCTGGGTAACGATAGTGGAGTTTATATACACACGCACATCCGAAAAGACTGACAAACTTTCATCGCCATACATACGCCCCTTTTATACCTGCTATTATTATTACATCTTTGAAAGGAAGTATTTGCTCAGTCGGCACAAAATTATTCTTCACGTCATGTTGACCTGGTTGTTCCAGTAGGAGAATAGCAAAGGAAAACAGTCGCACTTCCCAACGTTTGACAATCCTTTCTCAGCAATACCTTCTCGCCGCGAAACTCCCTTAGAAATATATTTCATGAAAAAAAGCAAAGATAGTATAGATAAACATTGAATGATAACTTTTCAATTTATATTCACTACTAGCAGCATGGCCCGGCGTTGCCCGTGCTTGATTCAAAAATCGTACGACTCATACAGCAATCGCTATCACTTGACTTAAAATATTTTTGCCCTTCCTTGCCTTTAAAGGAGTGCCCTTTGCCGTGCTGATGTTGCTACATGCCTTACTTCTTGCCTATCTCACACTGCGAATTTTTTATAAGCTCTATACTAAACATTAAATCTGTTACGAAAAAAGAACTAAACAAAATGAACACAAAACGATCAGCTTTAAAAAAGGACTCGTAACTGGAAAAACCGAATTAAAAAAGAATGTTAGCAACAAATACTTTTTCACGCCCAACCCAGTTCTGCGGAATCAGAATCAACGTTGAGTTTAAGCAAGCGAATGAGCCTATTGGAGTAAAGTGCCATGCAGATTTAAATTTTTCCCACTTGTGACGAATGCAGCTATCGATTTTTTTGCATGCTAGCATGCTAGTTAACATTCGTGTCAGTCAGCTGTTGGCTCTCACGCTGGGCAATAGAATCTTCCTGCCTATTCGTGGCAGCCAGCTATAGGCTCTCACGCTGGCCAGTACAAAATGACCGCAAACTACATGAAAACTGCCGTAGAAGCATGAAAAAATCGATTATTTCCACTATCAATGGAAGTTGGGAAATACAAAGTCGGTCTTGGCCTTCCCGCTAACTTGGAGCATGTGCATGTAAATTTTGTTGCAAATCCGTCGATAATTGCGGCTGTGCATTCGTTACAAACACACACACATCCTGCCTTTTATAGATAGAGATTTTTTTAATAATTTCACCATAGTCAAGGCTGTAAAACCACTAAGACACAATTGGTTACTGAATGTGAAAGAATAAGTAAAAAAAAAAAGAAGTAAACATTATTAACGAGTGAGAACAATAAGAGAAGAGATATCCAGAAGACAGTAAATAAAGATTAACATTGCATTTAAATTTTTGAAGATCAAAGTTAGCTGGAAAGCACAGAGCCGGAAGAGAGTTCCACAAGCTAGAAGTGTCAGTGAAGGAACTTACGGCTGCATCTAGTCCTTTTAACTATAAAATGAGGAGATCTTGTCGCCAATTTAGTACTTCGCTTAAATTCATAAAGTCTAGGTACCCTAGAGGAAAGTAGTATTTATTTTGAAAATACAAAAATGTGGCACAAGGCCAAAAGGAGCTTTAGATGAAGATTGGTCTTCAATCTCTCTTATCTTAAACTTAGCTAACCGCAATTATTAACCCAAACATACCACAGCATTCCTTACACCAAAACAACACATTCTTACTACAGTCACCATAATACCTTAAGTCTCTACGAAGTCTTAAATAGTCCCCATATATACAATTTGTCTAGAGCAGTGGTTCTCAACCTTTTTTACCCATGGCCCCCTTTTCCCTTTTTTTCTTGGTGGACCCCTTTGCAGCTATTTGACATAAGACAACAATATTCTATTTTTCACTAATAAAAATTATGAGGTTTTAATAATCAAAGAAATATTACATAATTAAGCTTTATTCTTAAATGAAAACTAACTTAATGCAAATAAATTATTCTACAATAATAATAATAATAATTACAGTAATAATAATTTTTATTGACCAATATCTTGTACTACAATATTGTAAGGGAGCTCTTCAGGCAACCGAATTCACTGGAACATTTGTTTATGCACACTGGTTACAAATTTTAATAAACCAATTTAAGTGGCAATGGATAGCGGCTCGGATTGAGGAATCGGAGAGCCGAGTTCGAATTCCAGTCGAATCCATTACATTCACTTACGTGCTAATACTCTTGGGAAAGGTATGAATCCTCTTCTTCTTCACCCTGAGTAAATAACAGGACAGTCCGGGTTCTATAGCCTTGGATGGCAACTGGTCTACTACAGAAAGAAATGTCAGCCCACTGCGGGAAAATAAGCCACGCCAGACATGTATCGAAAGATACATGATCACCTACGCGTGTATCATGCATGGCACATAACTGACTGTGATTAGAAAAAAAAAAGAAAGGCATATTTATTCAATGCTATTTCTGTGGTTGATGCTGTTCAGCGAGTTTCTTTATATCTGGTTCCATCAATGTTAATGATAGTCGGAGGTCATCTCTTTT
Organism: Acanthosepion lycidas; assembly: GCA_963932145.1. Classification (NCBI taxonomy): domain Eukaryota; kingdom Metazoa; phylum Mollusca; class Cephalopoda; order Sepiida; family Sepiidae; genus Acanthosepion; species Acanthosepion lycidas. The sequence goes on from OZ010596.1 coordinate 91,154,181, forward strand.
CACAATGTCGAGTCTATTGCAAACTTTTGATAACAGTTGAGAAACACGACTAAATCCCGGATTCAACAAAATGTTGGAAAAGCAACATAAAAAAATAAAAAAAAAATAAAGCAATAACGTACTGTGCTTTATTTTAATAATAAAAAACATTCTGAGTTAACTTTCTTCATGAACCACCAAAACATCATTGTGGGCCCCCAATTGCTTATATTTTGCCTGTGGACCCCCACAAATATTACATGGACCCTTAGAACCCATGTGGATCCCGGTTTAGAACCCCTGATTTAGACTAAAGTTGTGTGGTTAAATTTATTTCTATGTATAACTAATGCATTTGATGAGTTGTTGCGTATAAGATCCATTTTGTGTTCATAGATACGTTTATTTAAATTTCTGCAAGTTTCCCCAATGTAATTTTGAAGAGGAAAAAGTCACAAGTGGGTGCAGGGAGCGAGATCTGAGGTATATGATGGTTGTCGACCCTGTGCAATGTTGTTCTTGGTCAAAAGCTGTTACACAAGCAATGGTCACTGATGGAACTTCTATGGTGTAATGCGACGACCACACTCTACACACTTTCTTTCCAAGCACTGCTATAAACAATAGATAGAAGCCAGAACGTTATTACTTAGTGTGTATGCGCGACAAAGTCCAAGGTCAATCTGTGTTAAGTGGTTTCACTCTACCATAGCAAAAGTCCTGATACTTTTTGATCAGACCTCGTACATACCATAGGTATTTTAAAAATAAATAAATAAACAAACAAACTGTTTCTATTAATGTTATTTTATTACATTTGAAACTCAAGTACTTGTTTCCCCAAATCGTGACAGGCATTCAAATGAAGCAGGAATTTTTGATAACAGTTGAGAAACACGACTAAATCCCGGATTCAACAAAATGTTGGAAAAGCAACATAAAAGAAATAAAGAAAGAAAGACAGACTCATCCATATATATATATATATATATATATATATATATATATATATATATATAGACACGTAAACCAGACTAGACGAAATCATCTTCCGTTTTAAATTTAGACACCCCAACCTTACCCTGACTTGACATCTATGAATGTAACTCTATACTGATACAAATTATTAACACCCTGCGCCCCTTTCTATATGAACAATCTATATCTATAGCGCTGGCCGTTACCATGGAAATTTTGATTTCAATAATGAATATGCTATTAAAACACGTAAATTTCAGAAATAAGTTATTCCCCCAAAAATTTCGCTTAATGATGGAACAGAGCTTACTTTAATTCAATTTAATTCAAATAATTATATTGAAGTTTTCGGCTCTTGTTTTGAAACATGAGAACTCTTATGTAGCGTGTTGGAATCATATTTTTAAATAAATAATTATATTTATGCTCTACTTTTGTATCGAGCACTATTTTTTAAAAATAATAACAAAAATACTAAAGAACTTTGGATTATCTACCTAACCAGTTCTTTGCTATTCCTATATATTTTCACACACACACACACACACATATATATACATATATATATATATATATATATATATATATATATATATATATATATATATATATCAGTATAGTGCAAATTACAGTAGAAATATAATTTTTAATAATAAAAAAAGCATTCTCAGTTGGCTTTCTTCATGGACCACCAAAATATCAACCAAATATATATATATATATATATATATATATATATATATATATATATATCAGTATAGTGCAAATTACAGTAGAAATATAATTTTTAATAATAAAAAAAGCATTCTCAGTTGGCTTTCTTCATGGACCACCAAAATATCATTGTGAACCCCCAATTTTGTTATATTTTGCCTGTGGACCTCCAGAAATATGTGGACCCAGGTTGAGAACCCCTAGCCTAGAAGGTAGTTCCTCAGAACAATTACCATGAAACTAATTATAGAAGGCACAGGGAAGCTACATTACACCGGTTGAAATGTGGCTGAAGGTGAGCACTAATAACATTGCAGATTTTTCCTTGGATTTTATCAAGAATCTCTAAATATATAGCAGGATCCCCAGACCAGATGGGGCAGCAATATTCAAAGCAAGGATGAATGGTAGACTTATAAATATGCAAGATTGTAAGATAGATAAATAGATAGATTAGATAGATAGATTAGATAAATAGATTAGATTAGATAGATAGATTAGATAAATAGATTAGATTAGATAGATAGATAGATAGATAGATAGATAGATAGATAGATAGATAGATAGATAGATAGATTCTGTCAAGAAAAATAGTCTAGCACGATACAGTATACCAAACTTCTCAACAGCAGACCTAAAACTTGATTCAATATTGATGCCGACACGCCAGGCTATGACCAATAATATAGCTGATTCTTTTTGGATCTTATCAATAATCTCTATATATATAGCAAGAGCATCGAACCATATGTGCCAACGATATCCTAAGTATGGGCTAATCGTAGATTTATAGATATGTAAGACAGACTCGTTTTTTTTTTAATTAATTCCCCCAAAACAAGGCAGTAAAGCCACTATGACACAGGGGGTTACCAACTGTGAAAGAATTAGAAAATAGAAACATTATTAAGAACAATAAAAGAATAATCAAGAAGACAGTAAACAACGATTGACATTTTTAAAGATCGAAGTTGGCTGGAAAGCATGGGGCCGGAAGAGCGTTCCACAAGCGAGAAGTGCGATAGAAGAATCTGTCAGCATAGAACTTACGGTTGCATCTAGCCAAATTAATTGTAAATTGATGAGACCTTGTTACCAATATAGCATATGCACTATAATTGTTAAATTCATCTATATAATAAATGCGAATGTCTGTGTGTCATTGTGTCGCACTTTTTCAATTAAAGGGATACAACTCTCTAATTTTCAATAGCTCATGATGCAGACATTTTCGATTCCCAAATTTTCATTGCTGCGATTGTTTTTATGTGATCTTTTGTACGATAACCATTTTTATAACTTGGAAACAAATTTGGGAGCAATCGAAACTAATTGCAAAATCCAGCAAAAGTCACCCACGAAATAAAAATATTTGTTTGTGCAGAAAGTAAGAAACTACGCATATCAAAATGCTTAAATATTAATGCAATACTTAAATGCCGCGATCAATTTTGAGTTCTTCAGTAGTTTAGTGTTGCCTATCGCATATGGCAGCAGTATGCCTCGCAAAAAGAAATCTCTGCCAACAGAGGACCAGCAATCAAAAGAGTCAAGGTTGCATTGAGGAAAAGAAAGTCTCATGCAAATGAAAACCCAGATCAAACAGCAGCCAGTAGAGCCTCCAATGCTGAGAACATACAAAGACTTAGGGACTCTCAAACTCCTGAACAAGCCGAAAGCCCAATCAAGACCCTCCGCAGAAGCGAGCTTAAATGCCGCCCGATAGGGCAATTTTAACTTTGTGAAATTATATTAACTAAAATCTTTAATATGTTATATTTGCTGTTTGAGTTTGGGCTTCTGTCTATCTCCTTTAAATGCTTTTTGATGTATCACTGTATGAATGATTTTTTTTTTAAAACTATCTTTAAAGACACTTACCAACGATGTCACGAGTTACAAAAAAAAAAAGCTAATTACTTTTTAATTAATAAAAACCTAATATTTGATGTTTGTCTCTCTTCCGCAGGTTTGGTTCTCAATACCACCATTGGTGTATGCGACTGGAAAGGCAACGTATTGCCACCTTGTGGCACACGTCGGGCATAAATATTACCAAGGGAACAAAACAAGAGAATGACAGCATTTAAAAATAATGGCATCTTAGCGTATTTAATTTCGATGACACGTGATATTGTAATGTTATTTGATTGGTCATTTGGATCGCTTGCTGTTCAGCCAGACAAATTAATAAAGCTAAAATGATTGATAGTGAATAAACAGTATCAAAATTGACAGCATATTGTTTTTATATGATTTACTTTCGTTCATAAACATTCGTTCAGTTGTAAATATTTAATCAAAACTATTAGTAATAATATTATTCGGAGCTGTTAAATCAAAGATCTATACTATCAACCTGCTTTTGATATGTGCGGTGGAGTAATGGATAGCGGCTCGGATTGAGGAATCGGAGAGCCGAGTTCGAATTCTAGTCTAATCCATTAAATTCACTTATGTGCTGATTGGGTAAGGTATGAATCCTCTTCTCCCACCAGCTATGGGTAAATAAGAGTTTACATATAATTTAAAGGGAAGAAATAAAAAGTGTATATTATGAGGATATGTAGGATAGATAACGATTGACCTTAGACTAGAAAAGCTTAAGATTGTGATGATTGGGGAAGCATCCTCTCTCTCTGTCATGCGTTATATACGCTTAGGCGATCATGTATCTTTCGATTCAAACTCGGTTCTACGATTCTTCCTCAATCCGAGCCGCCAACCATTACTCTACCGTGCCTCCTCGGAAAACCGTGTTCCAGTCAAATCCATTACATATACTTACGTGCTAATACACTTGGGAAAGGTATGAAGCCTCTTCGACCCCACCACCCAGCTATGGATAAATAGCAGGATAGACCGGGTTCTATAGTTTTGGATGGCAGCTGGTCTATCAGAAAATATGGCAACCCACTACGGGAAAAAAATCTGCCTCGTCAGTCATGTATCGAAAGATACATGATCGCCTAAGCGTGTATCACGCATGGTACATGAATGAATGTTGCATTATTTCCTAATATTTTAAATTTATCTTTATTATAGTGATTTCTATATGAATATTTTCCATGTATCAATGTTGAATATCTTTGCTATTTTAGCTTTCAGTTGTCCTAAATTCCAGTATAGCTTCAATAAAATTTCAGTTTTGTTTTCTCAAGATTATTTATTTTAGAGTTATTTTATAATTTACAATAAAAAAAAACAATCATCCATTTAAAAAAACATTCTGCTTGGCAATCTTTCCAGTAACATGATGTATTTAATGGATAGCTGCTCGGATTGAGGAATCCAACGAGCCAAGTTTGAATTCCAGTCAAATCCATTACATTCACTTACGTGCTAATACCCTTGAGAAAGGTATGAATCATTTTTTTCTCCTCCCAGTTATGGGTAAATAGCAGGACAGACCAAGTTATATAGCCTTGGATGGCAACTGGTCTACCGCAGAAAGAAATAGCAACCTACTGCGAGGGGAAAAAACCTGCCTTGTCAGTCATGTATCGGAAGATACATGATCAGCTAAGCATGTATCACACATGGCACATAACTGATTGACATTTTGGAAAAGTATGAATCCTCTTCTTCTCCCCTCAGCTATGGGTAAATAGCAGGACAGACCAAGTTATATAGCCTTGGATGGCAACTGGTCTACCGCAGAAAGAAATAGCAACCTACTGCGAGGGGAAAAAACCTGCCTTGTCAGTCATGTATCGGAAGATACATGATCAGCTAAGCATGTATCACACATGGCACATAACTGATTGACATTTTGGAAAAGTATGAATCCTCTTCTTCTCCCCTCAGCTATGGGTAAATAGCAGGACAGACCAAGTTATATAGCCTTGGGTGGCAACTGGTCTACCGCAGAATGAAATAGCAACCTACTGCGAGGGGAAAAAACCTGCCTTGTCAGTCATGTATCGAAAGATACATGATCGCCTAAGCGTTTATCACGCATGGCACATAACTGACTGACTGACATTTTGGAAAAGTATGAATCCTCTTCTTCTCCCCTCAGCTATGGGTAAATAGCAGGACAGACCACGTTATATAGCCTTGGATGGCAACTGGTCTACCGCAGAAAGAAATGGCAACCTACTCCGGGGAAAAAATCTGCTTCGTCAGTCATTTATCGAAAGATACATGATCGCCTAAGCGTTTATCACGCATGGCATATAACTGACTGACTGACATTTTGGAAAAGTATAAATCCTCTTCTTCTCCCCTCAGCTATGGGTAAATAGCAGGACAGACCAAGTTATATAGCCTTGGATGGCAACTGGTCTACCGCAGAAAGAAATAGCAACCTACTGCGAGGGGAAAAAATCTGCTTCGTCAGTCATGTATCGAAAGATACATGATCGCCTAAGCGTTTGTCACGCATGGCATATAACTGACTGACTGACATTTTGGAAAAGTATGAATCCTCTTCTTCTCCCCTCAGCTATGGGTAAATAGCAGGACAGACCACGTTATATAGCCTTGGATGGCAACTGGTCTACCGCAGAAAGAAATAGCAACCTACTGCGAGGGGAAAAAATCTGCTTCGTCAGTCATGTATCGAAAGATACATGATCGCCTAAGCGTTTGTCACGCATGGCATATAACTGACTGACTGACATTTTGGAAAAGTATGAATCCTCTTCTTCTCCCCTCAGCTATGGGTAAATAGCAGGACAGACCACGTTATATAGCCTTGGATGGCAACTGGTCTACCGCAGAAAGAAATGGCAACCTACTCCGGGAAAAAAATCTGCTTCGTCAGTCATGTATCGAAAGATACATGATCGCCTAAGCGTATATCACGCATGGTACATAACTGACTGACTGGCGTCCATTAGCCTTTTCTACTGTCTTCTGGCATTTCACGGAAAAGAGCGATGATGGATATCTGGTGCTGTAGATTCCAAACTCTGCTGTAACACCTTTTCGACATTGTATTAAATACCAACTCCAAAGTAGCAAAACCCGTAAGGGACTGGGTAAGCAATTTTTGGATTGTCCGGCATCATGCCATCGCAAGTAAATATACCCAGCTATCAGGCTAAGATCAAAGTGTAGTATCTGCCCTCGAGCGGATAAACCGCATTTTGTCTCTCGGTTATATCTCTACGGATAGAAGTCAAATGAAAAAAATAGAGAGGTAACCGGTCTCGGTGAATAGATGCCCGCGGCATTGCGCTAAAGACGGTGGGTAAATTAGAAGGAATGTCGATGTCAACACAATCGACGGTTGTGGAAGCAAGGATATTTTTGGACCTGGCCCGGGTGCACACAATCAAACTCTCTACATTAAACTAGCGGCGTGTGGCGGCAAGTAAATGCCAAGAGTAGTATCTGCCTTCGGGCGGGCAGACTATATTTTATCTTGCAATTGTGTTTCTATCTTCGGACAGAACACAACAAATGAATAAGGAATGCTGGATCCTGGGGATTACAAACCTACAGTAGCAGGTCCTTTATTGCACCAAAGAATGGAATATTGGTGCCCACGCGACGAATGGGTAA
>OZ010596.1:91163862-91183862 GCA_963932145.1 Acanthosepion lycidas
GATTTATATGGTATATTCACGTTATTTTCATTATTCATATTGATATCCTTATCTTTGACATATTCCCGAAGTTTCGTCCGTTGTACGCTCCAGACTTCTTCAGGTGATATACGTTGGAATTTCGAACCTAAACGTTCATTTAGTTCACTGGGGTAGATTGTTCTAGTTCCACGTGCCATACCTCTTCTGGATATCCCAGTTTCAGTTAATTCCCTTTAGTAATTCATTTCAATGGCACTTGGAACTGCTTTAGGCAATTGGAAGTTTGTATCACATTTGTGTACGCGATAAGTATGTACAATTCTCTGCTTGATTAAATTCCGTATGAAGCTTTTGTCAGAAAGATATAGTATCAGCTTTGTTGGTTAGCGAGTAGTACAGAGCCCGACATAATTACTTAAGAATTTGTTTTCGTCGGGGACGTACTTCCATATGGGACATGTAAATTCATAAATAACGTTATATATATATATATATATATATATATATATATATATATATATATATATATATATATATCAGTGGCGACTCCGGGGGTCAAGCTTGCCAGGTTTAGCCCGAGTGAACCGACATTCATGTATATCTATTTCAAAGCAACAAAAATCTTTCATAGTGTGTCGTTTTCATTCTTGACTTCAGCTGTATCCAAAATTAATTAACTCCGTGCCTCAAAATATTGACCGAAATACATTTCGTTCATATTGTTCATAAGAAAGAAAGAAAGAAAGAAAGAAAGAAAGAAAGAAAGAAAATTAACGCGGCTAGGTCGGGCTGTGTAGATGTGAGCCTTTTTTCAAACTGGAGACATGCTTAATAGGCAATGTATTTCTTGATTTAATTTTATAAATAATTTTTTAAAAGTCTCTAATGACTTGCATGTCCTGTTTTTCAAAGAATACATTTCTTATTGTTTTCAAATATCCATTTAAAATAATTTATTCCGTACGGTATAAGGATTTTTAGGGGAAAGTATCAATTGAAAAGTCGGGCAAATGAAAGTTATCCCAACTTCAAGTCGACGAAAATCAAAGTGACAACCTTAACTCGTTGACTGAAGAGCTAGTGAGGAATTTAACTGGGGAAGTGTTGAGGAAACATGATATCAGTCAGTAGTAGTGATCATGAACGTGCAAGAGAATTCGCAGACAGAGAGGTACATAAACACACTAATGCACAGACATATACAAACACACACTCGAGTTAGATACATACGTTATTTTTTCTTACATGTCTGGAAAAATTTTTAAATAAATATTTATTTTTATAGAATTATTAGAAATGATATTAAAATACCAAAATGTGTTATTTTAATTTCATGCACAGCGATTTAAAATATATATATATATATTACTTTGAGTAAAGGAATCATTTTAGCATCTAAGTTATGACAATAGTATATTTTTTTAAAAGATCGTAATGATCCCGACAAACATTGATGACCTAGAGTAGCCAATAATAATCTACTCCAACAATAACGTATCTCTTGATAACCAGAAATATTATAAAATGGTGTTACTCCAAAATAAAAAAACAGCACTTGAAAATTGCGTCGGCATGAAACTCAGAGTTGTGCAATCAATAAAGATATTATATATATTCCTTAACATATATAAGACAGTTCTTTTATTTAACAATGAGCACTGTTTTTTCTTACACTATAGAGTATTTATATGTATATTTATGCGATCGCTGGCTCGTACGTTTACCTATATTTACCCATTTGGTTATATATATATATATATATATATATATATATATATATATATGAGATTAAAACAAAAACACGTTAAAAATACCTACACAATAGCAATCGTGATTCAACACTACAAATGTGTCTCTCGGGTGATGGTAAATTACTGGCACGATTAATTTAATTTCAAAAGCATTATAACTTCCTCTTTTTTCGAAAAAAAAATTTAAATGAGGCTTGTGGATTTTACTGTGATTAACCAATCAAATGTGACCAACGCTAAATTCAGACAAACCGAAAATAATCTATATAGGTCATGACATGAAGTTGCCTGCATATAAATCCTAGACAATTTCATTTGGGACAGATACAAATGGTTACATTACTTCATAAAATATATAGAAGTAGGACGTTCAACTTACACAAGAAGTTAAAGGGAAAGAAGTAGAGAGATAATCTATTTCAGATTGAGGGTAGTTAGATTTGGGATGAATATATTACAGATGGAGGGCGATATATATATGAGAGAGAGAGGTGGGGAAAATGCGGGTGTCGTAATGGATAGTGGGTCAGAATGAGAAATCGGAGAGCAGAGTTCGAATTCGAGTACAGTTCATTCCATTCAGTTATGCGCAAATATACATTTTTGGAGCACAGTGGAGAATGGTTATGTCCTATCAATTGAAAAGTCGGGCAAATGAAAGTTATCCCAACTTCAAGTCGACGAAAATCAAAGTGACAACCTTAACTCGTTGACTGAAGAGCTAGAGTGAGGAATTTAGGTGGCGAATGTCGTCAAAGGCAGGGACAGACAGGAGAGATTAGTTGGTCGAGATCTTTACCTAACGTAGAGGCTAGTGATCTTCCAAGGTCTAAAAGAAATGGACGGATGGCGACTTGCATGCAAAGGAAACAAAATAGTAATAAAGAATGTACATCCGGAGTAGTTGCATATGTAAGTCAAAGAGACCATGGAATAAGCATAAATTGGCCCAATTGATGTATTTGTATTAATTATTATTCCTACTTGAAGAACGCTTCTGGCACGAAAACACCAAAGTCTTGTTACGTAGAGGTGTCTAAAATATTTAAATCTGAAATGAGACCCGAACTGACAAAAATGCATAAGTACGTGAAGATGGAATTATAATAAATATTTTAAGATGGCGGACATGACAAATACTAGTAGTCACATACCGGAAGACTTTAGTAGATTCATTTTCATAGCGCTGTCTAAGAAACCAGGTAAAAATAAGATGGGATTGTAATAGGGGCGTTTTCTGCATTTGCAAGTTGGCGGAAATAATAAATGAAAAATACTAGTAGTCACAGACCGGAAGACTTTAGTAGATTCATTTTCATAGCGCTGTCTAAGAAACCAGGTAAAAATAAGATGGGATTGTAATAGGGGCGTTTTCTGCATTTGCAAGTTGGCGCAAATAATAAATGAAAAATACTAGTAGTCACATACCGGAAGACTTTAGTAGATTCATTTTCATAGGGCTGTCTAAGAAACCAGGTAAAAATAAGATGGGATTGTAATAGGGGCGTTTTCTGCATTTGCAAGTTGGCGGAAATAATAAATGAAAAATACTAGTAGTCACATACCGGAAGACTTTAGTAGATTCATTTTCATAGCGCTGTCTAAGAAACCAGGTAAAAATAAGATGGGATTGTAATAGGGGCGTTTTCTGCATTTGCAAGTTGGCGCAAATAATAAATGAAAAATACTAGTAGTCACATACCGGAAGACTTTAGTAGATCCATTTTCATAGCGCTGTCTAAGAAACCAGGTAAAAATAAGATGGGATTGTAATAGGGGCGTTTTCTGCATTTGCAAGTTGGCGCAAATAATAAATGAAAAATACTAGTAGTCACATACCGGAAGACTTTAGTAGATCCATTTTCATAGCGCTGTCTAAGAAACCAGGTAAAAATAAGATGGGATTGTAATAGGGGCGTTTTCTGCATTTGCAAGTTGGCGCAAATAATAAATGAAAAATACTAGTAGTCACATACCGGAAGACTTTAGTAGATCCATTTTCATAGCGCTGTCTAAGAAACCAGGTAAAAATAAGATGGTATTGTAATAGGGGCGTTTTCTGCATTTGCAAGTTGGCGCAAATAATAAATGAAAAATACTAGTAGTCACATACCGGAAGACTTTAGTAGATCCATTTTCATAGCGCTGTCTAAGAAACCAGGTAAAAATAAGATGGGATTGTAATAGGGGCGTTTTCTGCATTTGCAAGTTGGCGGAAATAAATGAAAAATACTAGTAGTCACATACCGGAAGACTTTAGTAGATCCATTTTCATAGCGCTGTCTAAGAAACCAGGTAAAAATAAGATGGGATTGTAATAGGGGCGTTTTCTGCATTTGCAAGTTGGCGGAAATAATAAATGAAAAATACTAGTAGTCACATACCGGAAGACTTTAGTAGATTCATTTTCATAGCGCTGTCTAAGAAACCAGGTAAAAATAAGATGGGATTGTAATAGGGGCGTTCTCTGCATTTGCAAGTTGGCGGAAATAATAAATGAAAAATACTAGTAGTCACATACCGGAAGACTTTAGTAGATTCATTTTCATAGCGCTGTCTAAGAAACCAGGTAAAAATAAGATGGGATTGTAATAGGGGCGTTCTCTGCATTTGCAAGTTGGCGGAAATAATAAATGAAAAATACTAGTAGTCACATACCGGAAGACTTTAGTAGATTCATTTTCATAGCGCTGTCTAAGAAACCAGGTAAAAATAAGATGGGATTGTAATAGGGGCGTTTTCTGCATTTGCAAGTTGGCGCAAATAATAAATGAAAAATACTAGTAGTCACATACCGGAAGACTTTAGTAGATTCATTTTCATAGGGCTGTCTAAGAAACCAGGTAAAAATAAGATGGGATTGTAATAGGGGCGTTTTCTGCATTTGCAAGTTGGCGGAAATAATAAATGAAAAATACTAGTAGTCACATACCGGAAGACTTTAGTAGATTCATTTTCATAGCGCTGTCTAAGAAACCAGGTAAAAATAAGATGGGATTGTAATAGGGGCGTTTTCTGCATTTGCAAGTTGGCGCAAATAATAAATGAAAAATACTAGTAGTCACATACCGGAAGACTTTAGTAGATCCATTTTCATAGCGCTGTCTAAGAAACCAGGTAAAAATAAGATGGGATTGTAATAGGGGCGTTTTCTGCATTTGCAAGTTGGCGCAAATAATAAATGAAAAATACTAGTAGTCACATACCGGAAGACTTTAGTAGATCCATTTTCATAGCGCTGTCTAAGAAACCAGGTAAAAATAAGATGGTATTGTAATAGGGGCGTTTTCTGCATTTGCAAGTTGGCGGAAATAATAAATGAAAAATACTAGTAGTCACATACCGGAAGACTTTAGTAGATTCATTTTCATAGCGCTGTCTAAGAAACCAGGTAAAAATAAGATGGGATTGTAATAGGGGCGTTTTCTGCATTTGCAAGTTGGCGGAAATAATAAATGAAAAATACTAGTAGTCACATACCGGAAGACTTTAGTAGATCCATTTTCATAGCGCTGTCTAAGAAACCAGGTAAAAATAAGATGGGATTGTAATAGGGGCGTTTTCTGCATTTGCAAGTTGGCGGAAATAAATGAAAAATACTAGTAGTCACATACCGGAAGACTTTAGTAGATTCATTTTCATAGCGCTGTCTAAGAAACCAGGTAAAAATAAGATGGGATTGTAATAGGGGCGTTTTCTGCATTTGCAAGTTGGCGGAAATAATAAATGAAAAATACTAGTAGTCACATACCGGAAGACTTTAGTAGATTCATTTTCATAGCGCTGTCTAAGAAACCAGGTAAAAATAAGATGGTATTGTAATAGGGGCGTTCTCTGCATTTGCAAGTTGTCGGAAATAATAAATGAAAAATACTAGTAGTCACATACCGGAAGACTTTAGTAGATTCATTTTCATAGCGCTGTCTAAGAAACCAGGTAAAAATAAGATGGGATTGTAATAGGGGCGTTTTCTGCATTTGCAAGTTGGCGGAAATAATAAATGAAAAATACTAGTAGTCACATACCGGAAGACTTTAGTAGATCCATTTTCATAGCGCTGTCTAAGAAACCAGGTAAAAATAAGATGGGATTGTAATAGGGGCGTTTTCTGCATTTGCAAGTTGGCGGAAATAAATGAAAAATACTAGTAGTCACATACCGGAAGACTTTAGTAGATTCATTTTCATAGCGCTGTCTAAGAAACCAGGTAAAAATAAGATGGGATTGTAATAGGGGCGTTTTCTGCATTTGCAAGTTGGCGGAAATAATAAATGAAAAATACTAGTAGTCACATACCGGAAGACTTTAGTAGATTCATTTTCATAGCGCTGTCTAAGAAACCAGGTAAAAATAAGATGGTATTGTAATAGGGGCGTTCTCTGCATTTGCAAGTTGTCGGAAATAATAAATGAAAAATACTAGTAGTCACATACCGGAAGACTTTAGTAGATTCATTTTCATAGCGCTGTCTAAGAAACCAGGTAAAAATAAGATGGGATTGTAATAGGGGCGTTTTCTGCATTTGCAAGTTGGCGGAAATAATAAATGAAAAATACTAGTAGTCACATACCGGAAGACTTTAGTAGATTCATTTTCATAGCGCTGTCTAAGAAACCAGGTAAAAATAAGATGGGATTGTAATAGGGGCGTTTTCTGTATTTGCAAGTTGGCGGAAATAATAAATGAAAAATACTAGTAGTCACATACCGGAAGACTTTAGTAGATCCATTTTAAATAGCGCAGTCTAATAAACCAGGTAAAAATAAGATGGGCAGTGTAACCCGGATATAAGAAACCCAGATATAAGAGAAACTCGGATATAAGTGAGATTTTCTCTGGTCCCAAATTAGAACCATACTTACCTAAGCAAAATATGCCAAACCCGGATATAAGAGAAACCCGGATATAAGAGACTTTTATCCGGTCCGGACAACTCTCTTATATCCGGGTTACACTGTAGAATTTTTTATGGGTCGTTTTCTGGTTTAGCAAGATGGCGGAAATAATAAATGACTAATATTAGGTTGGTGCAAAAAATAATGTCGTTTTCTCACATAGTAACATATGTGAGAAAACAACATTATTTTTGCACCAACCTAGTACTAGTAGTGACATACAGGAAGACTTTAGTAGATTCATTTTCATAGCGCTGTCTAAGAAACTAGGTAAAAATAAATGCTAGTTCCATAGAACAATCAGCTTAATGAGACACATAACGAAATTTACCATCCGAATTTCGATTACTAGGGCGCGAAAATTAGGGCGAAAACGATGCTGTTTTTATTAAAGACACTTGAACAAGTAGTATTGATGCTCATAATTATATCAGAAAGAATAATATAGATTTAAAAGGATACATACCTATGTTTTATAAATTTTACCAAAGTATTTGATAGGGTACGACACAAGAATGTATGTGAACTGCCAGGAAAACTTGATTTATTTGGGAAAGATATTTGAATAACCCAGTCTAGAAGTTCTGCCATGATTTATTACTGGCAGATGCAATTTGAACAACACAAGATATGCAGGCGTTACGAACAATTATCTCAGCATAAAATTTGAAAAGAAAAGATTTAAAAGAAAAAAGCAACTGATTTTCAAACCAGGTTTATCCCGCTGTAGTGGAAATGATTCTCTACAGCACTGGTTCCAGCCTTTTTTTTTTTTCTTTTTTTTTTTTTACCCTTGGACCTCTTTTCCTTTCTTTTTTTCTTAGTGGACCCCTTAATAGCTAATGATTAATAGCTAATAATTAATAGCTTAATTTCTATTTGAAATATGACAACTATATTCTATTTATCACTAATAACAATTTTGAGGTTTTAATAATCAAAGAAATATATAATTAAGCTTTATTTTTAAATGAAAACTAATTAATGCAAATAAATACAACAACAACAACAATAATAATAATAATGACAACAACAACAATAATAATAATAATAATAATAATTTTTATTGACCAATATCTTGTATTACAATATTACAATGTCTTTCCCATGGTCAAGACCACGGGGAGCAGAGCGCTTCAGGCAATTGAATTCACTGTAGCATTTATTTACGCACACTGGTTAAAAATTTTAATAAACCAATTTAAGTGTGTGTTTATAAAAAAAAAAATGAAATTCATATTTATTCAATGAGATTCCTGTGGTTGACGCTGCTCAGCGAGTTTTTGGTTCCATCGATGTTAATGATAGTCGAAGACCACCTCTTTTCACACCAGAAATATTACATGGACCTCCTAGGGCCCGTGTGGACCCCGTTTGAGAACATCTGCTTGACAGGTTCAAATACACGATGAGGAGAAACAACCAACAGTAACGAACAACAAACAGATAGGACTGGGATTTTAGGAGCCTTAAACGATTTCTACATTGATAAGATACCGGAAATAATAAAATGAAAATATACGACAGTGGTGACATACAGGGAGAACTTAGTAGATCCATTTTCATGGCGCTGTCTAAGAAACCAGGTAAAAATAAGGTCGGATTGTAATAGATATTTTAGGGGGCGTTTTCTGATGTAGCAAGATGGCGGAAATAATAAATGAAAAATACGAGTGGTCACATACCGTGAGACTTTAGTAGATCCATTTTCATAGCGCTGTCTAAGAAACCAGGTAAAACTAAATGCGAACGCCATAGGACAATCAGCTTAATGGGCCACATGTCGAAAGTTACCATCGGAATTTTGATGAATATGGCGCGTAGCAGAATTAGACCGGAAACAGGAAAAAAAACAGTGCAGTTTTATTAAAAAAAAAGTAATGCAATATTTATGCTTGGAATGAGAATAGAATGTTCAATAAAGATTCAAAAACGATGAATTCCTATGTTTTATAGATTATACCAAAGCATTTGATAAGATACGACACAAGAATCTGTTTGAACTGCAAGGAAAACTTAGTTTGTTTGGGAAGGATATTAGAATAATCCAGAACTGGGAGCAAACCGCCTGCATGTCGACAGAAAATGAATTCATTAAATCAACAAAAATAGAAAGGGGCGTAAGTCAAGAATGCCGTCTCATCAGAATTATTCAACTTTACAATGAAGCGATGCTGAGAGAACCAGAAGTCTTGTCAGGAATTATTACTAGCTGACAGAAAAGGATTCTGAGAATACCATGGATGGGGCAAAAAGGAACATAGAAACAAAAAGGACCCATACTTAAAAAGAGAGAGTTTAAATATCTCGGACAAATAACGAGGAAAGTGGGCTTGTAGAATTTGATACTCATAAGGGACAGAAGGAAACAGCTTGTGTAAATGGATGTCAGAATAGCGCAAACATAGATTCGGAGGGATAGTGAAAAAATACTAAAAGCTATAAAATATAGGAAGATGTGGAGAGCCATGCTCGCCCACATCCTGAAGAGTCAAGAAATAATTAAAAAAAAAGATACGTAATCTTCGACATTGAGCATTTGTCCTTTTGCTGTTACGAGGCGTTTTTACACTTCATTTTATCTAAAATATATAGATATATATAATGGACTCTTCCGTAGTCTACGGGAATCCAACAATCTCAGGTCCGAGAACTGAGCAATCAGATTACCGACACATATGATTTGATTATTGTGATGAAGGCTTACGCAAAACCATCCATACTTTTCAGAAGAGCTGGCTACAGAGAACTTGTGCATATAATGTGCTACAAGGCCCCCAATTCAGGTTTTAAATTCCGAGTTGCCAGCTAATGATAAAGAGCCTAGCCTTCTGGAATATTTAATCAATAGCTGCGGAGACAAGAGGCGGATTCATACGATTCCCACGGGTATTTACGTAAATGAATGTAATGAACACATTCATATCTATCTCTGTATCTCTGTATCTATATTTATATATATATATATATATATATATATATATATATATATATATATATATATTAAGCGTTTCACCCCAAGCATGACGGGAAGCCACTAGCATGCAAGGGGTTACAGAGAGTTGGAGCGAGAGCAAATAGGAGTGATAGAGGAAAGAATGAAGAGAAGGATAGGGGATAGATCAAGGCATCTGGAGACGTCGATTGACATTACATTTGAATAGTTGGAGATTATAGCTATCAGGGAAACTTGAATAGGAAAGGGAGTTCCACACGCGAGAAGTGCGAGACATGAAGCTATTGGAGTAGAAGAGACGGCAACATTTAATAGTTTCGACAGTGAAAGGGTGAGTGCGAGATGCCAGACTAATCGAACGCTTAAATTCATGAAGTCTGGGAACCAACGAAAGCAGCTCATCGGAGCAATTTCCATGAAAGTATTTGTAAAAAAAAACAGAGGGAGACGACGGCACGTCTGTGAGAGAGCGACTACAGACGAGATGCCAGATCAGGGTCAATTACATTGCATATCCGTCTTTGGATTTTATCAAGAACATTGAGACAAACAGAATGGGCTCCAGACTATATATGTCAGCAATACATCACGCAATATATATATATATATATATATATATGTGTGTGTGTGTGTGTGTGTGTGTGTGTGTGTGTGTGTGTGTGTGTGTGTGTGTGTGTGTGTGTACATAGATATAAATAAAGACAAAAGGGAAACTTGATATAGTTCCTCAGAGTAAGGAACGCGTCGACTCGGACAAGTTTTCCTTTTTTTATATTTTCCTTTTACAGATACAGTATATCTAAATTGTTTACACACACACACGCACACGCACACGCACGCACGCGCGCGCACACACACACACACACACACACACACACACACACATATGAAGCAATCGGACATCTAGCCACACTGAAGTCTTCTGTGGATGACAAAATATATATGCTCACGGGAAATCCGGTTGAGCTCTCTTGAGAAAAGGGTAACTTTAAAAACAGTGGCTCCTACTGCTATTAACGCATTGCTCTTCAACTGAATTTCCCTTTATCTCTGCAACGATAGCCTAGGTGTAGGATCTCTGACTGATGCCAAATTGGTCGGGTTTCGGTCCCGGCTTGAAGCAATGGGAGCTGTGGATGGCTATATATATATATATATATATATATATATATATATATATAAAAGATATAACCCCCGCAAAAATAACTGCCAGAATAGATTACCCACAATGCACCACTGACCCATATATATAAATAGCCGATGCTGGATGCAATTGTCAGGCCGCGAATGCTGGATATTTCCTCGGTTATTTATATATATGGGTCAGTGGTGCATTGTGGGTAATCTATTCTGGCGGTTATTTTTGCAGGGGTTATATCTTCTAGAGAGAGAGAGAGAGAGAGATGCAGATATGTAGAAAAATAGGAAAGAACACGTTAGGTAAATGATCCGGGGTTCCCTCGTATTTTTGTTTTTATTTTTAAAAAACAGTGCTCCATACAGGAGTAGAGCTTAAATTATAATTATTTTTTTAAAAATATGATTACTTCGCTACATAAGAGTTCTCATGTTTCAAAAACAAGAGCCAAAAACCTGAATATAATTATTAAAATTAAATTGAATTAAAGTATCAAGCTCTGTTTCATCCTCAATCGAAAATTTAGGAATAAGCAATCTTGAAATTTACGCATCTTTATAATTCGCAAAATTTAGTAATTAATTTAGCAAATAATTTGTACTTGTTAAGTTTGCCATTTCATCATTTACAACTTTGGTCCCACTCATCAGAAAACCTGACAGGAATTATGGTAGAAATTGGTAGCAAATAATTTGTACTTTATACATAGTTATTTCATCTGTTGTTTTTTTTTTTTTTTTCGTCGATTATGAAGGCAAGTTGACGGATGTTAACTGTTCTCTGATTAAGACTCTAATTAAAAGAAAAAAAAAGATATAAAAAAAAACAGAAAATGTAAGACTATTACACATCACACATACGGAGGACAACATCCCCTGTTTCTTAAGCGTCGACAAAACAGTTTCTTCTGGTGCGATAACAGAAAAGATAAGAGTTGCCATTTGCTTATCAGACCCTTTTCCGCTACAGGTGCACAAAGTAACACGTCTTACCAGATAAGACTTCCTTATTCAATCAACTTAACGTTTTTTGAATCTCTATCACAGAAAATAAATCCAGTATATATTACATTAATAATTAGTTTATCAAAATACTTTCGCTTTTTAACCAACGGTATTTTTTTTTTATTTTTTTTTTTTTGTGAGAGGGGGGCTGTTATATATATTAGGTTGGTGCAAAAAATAATGTCGGTTTTTGACGTTAAAAAATACGTCAAAAACCGACATTATTTTTGCACCAACCTAATATATATATATATATATATATATATATATATATATATATCACGGATTGGGGAATCGGAGAGCCGAGTTCAAATTCCAGTCGAACCATTACATTCACTTGCGTGCTAATAATTGGTCCTATAGCTTCGGATGGCAACTGGTCTCCCGCTGAAAAAAACCTGCCTCATCAGTCATGTATCGAAAGATACATGATCGCCTAAACTGACTGACTATTATTCTGATATAATGCCCAGTCACGGAACCTCTCGGGAGCAAGAGAGTTAGGGGGAGCCACTTACTCGACGATGTTGAATGAAAGAAAGAATGGCGGAGAGAGGGGGAGCTTAACAAAGAGAGAAAAAATGCTAAGATTTACACGAGATAGCAAGTTGAGGGGAGACATAATCGCCTATGTCTTTCGTCCTGGGTATCCGGCAGCAAGGCCTTTGTACGGGAGGTTTTGGGGAGTGTAGAGCCACCGATTAATTGCTATTCTTTCATCCAGACCCAGGGTGTTAGCACCTGTTAGGGTCCCAGCTATGGGAAAATAATGAACTCCTAAACTGGGGTCAAAACGATATGAAAGTGTAGAAATATATTTTCATAGTGAAGGTGCCAGTAATACATTTTCATAGCAAAAATATTAGCAGCAATACATTTTTGTAATAAATTTACTAACGCTCCCCCAAAAAATAAATTTCGGCATTAAATGACCCATAAAGATGTTGATATGCTGTCGACCAAACAAAACCAAAAGCCTATGCTCTGAAGAGATATAGAAGAAATGGTATAGTTCAATGTTTCTAGTTTCTCCGAATGTTTCTGCCTTCATAATCTACGTTCTATTCAGCTTTGAGGCAGTTTAAAATATCCCTGTCTGTCTGTCTCCCTGAACTTCAAACTCCCTGTGTTGTTGCCGTGGTTTTACGGGTTAGAATTGTCAGCAGCACGCCCAACTGGCTTTGAAATCAGAGTCGTCCTTCTCATCGACTGGTTGCCAACCGAAGCTCCAGAACCTGGTCTGTCTTGCAACGGAAAAGAGGTGATTTTTTACATTTCCCAATGGTATTTGTGTGAACCTGAACTCAACTAACTCGACCGACTCCGAAGTTGTAAGAAATGGTAAATGTAGCATCTTTGAATGATACTTTTCCTGTAGTTTGATATGATTCTAAATCCTATTGACTTAAATTAATTCCTTTCTTTTCAGTTTCCTTTTCTCTCCTTTTTTTTTTTTTTTGTTTTAACTTGTATTTCAATTTTTAAGCCACCACCCACCCGACCTTAAGCGGACATCCGTGTCCATTTTTCTCTTTTTTTTTTTTTTTCTTACCCTAGGTATCCCATATCTCTGTCGGTGCGTGTATATGTATATGTACATGTTTGCTAATCTCTCTCTCTCTCTCTCTCTCTCTCTCTCTCTCTCTCTCTATCTATCTATCTATATATATATATATATATATATATATATATATATAAAATGTACATGTGTATGTATCCGCATTGACAGTGATCATATTGTAATATATTTGTTTTTTTTTCATGGCTACAGATGTAATTTTCCTACAATGCTCTGCCCTTTGACTATCATCTCTTTGAGTGAAAATTTAAAAATATATCTTTTAACGGCTAGTAGGTTGAGAGATGACCGGAAAAGTATAACTTTTATTCCCTTGCTCCAACCCCTTTGTTGAATGAATTCTTTGATATTTCCCCCTACCAATCTGTAGTATAAGTCCAGCCTAGCCCATAAAATTTGATAAGTATCTGTCGTTGGCGACGGAAAATTGAACATTTGTGGAAAGTCACTTGTGCCATGCTCCGAAGTTGTAAGAAATGGTAAATGTAGCATCTTTGAATGATACTTTTCCTTTAGTTTGATATGATTCTAAATCCTTTTGACTCAAGTTAATTCCTTTCTTTTCAGTTCCCTTTTCTCTCCTCTTTCTTTTTTTTTTTGTTTTGTTTTAACTTGTATTTCAATTTTTAAGCCACCCCCCGACCTTAAGCGGACATCCGTGTCCATTTTTCTCGTTTTTTTGTTTTAACTTGTATTTCAATTTTTAAGCCCCACCCCCGACCTTAAGCGGACATCCGTGTCCATTTTTCTGGGTTTTTTGTTTTAACTTGCATTTCAATTTTTAAGATGACCTTAAGCGGACATCAGTGTCCATTTTTCTCTTTTTTTTTTAATTTTTTCTCTTACCATAGGCATCCCATATCTCTGTCGGTGCGTGTATATATACATGTTTGCTAATATATATATCTCTCTCTCTATATATATATATATATAGAATGTACATGTGTATGTATCCGCATTGACAGGGATCATATTGTAATATATTTGTTTGTTTTTTTTCATGGCTACAGGTGTAATTTTCCTACAATGCTCTGCCCTTTGACTATCATCTCTTTGAATGAAAATTTAAAAATATATATTTTTTAGCGGCTAGTAGGTTGAGAAATGCCCGGAAATGTATAACTTTTATTCCCCTGCTCCTACCCCTTTGTTGAATGATTTCTTTGATATTCCCCCCTACCAATCTTTAGTATAAGTCCAGCCTACCCCCTAAAATTTGATAAGTATCTGTCGTAGGCGACGGATACTTGAACATTTGTGGAAAGTCACTTGTGCCATGCAATTCACCTTCTTTCTTTTCTTTTATGTCTATATACTAAAATCTAATTATCCCCCTTGGAGTGGTCACTCGGACTTATACTAAGTTAAAACTTAGTATTGTCTACCCCACTGGATACCATACACTGTTATGAACTATTTTAACTTCGATATATTAATAAACCCACAATTTCATTATCTGGGCGTGCTCTTGGACCTTCTTCGAGACTCGTCCTAAAGCTGGTAACCTGAACATAATTACCCCTTGGCGGTCAAGGTTAAAACGCATCTCTACCAATTTCAATGAATACGAATAATATTTCATAGCGGATCAGCCGTCAACCGGGACAACAAGGGCCGCGTCGCTCAGAGAGGAACCAGTCTGAGGACGAAAAGTCTGTCACTGGAACAAACTCTTCCACACACGAAGAGACACTAGGTCACCAAACCCGGATTATCGCCAACCTTGGACCAAGTGACTCAATACCAAATCGACTAGTAAAAAGTAAACAAACGAAATAGAGCCGCGAAGAGTATCGAGAAGTCATGACATCCTTCTTCACTACACTCGAAAACACAGCAAAGAACACCACCAATCAAACATACCAAATATGGTGAAGTATGGTGGGAAATGATATAAGACCTAACCTCAATCCAAACATGCTTGCCAATGTCCGTAGGGGTTATCATGCGAAACAACAGACTCTCAAAGGCAGAAATAGATAAGATAAAATTAGATGATGCGACAGAGGATGAGGTGGACGCTAAAGCGAATGAAATACGAAATAATCTCCCAGGAAATGAAACCCAAGACTCTACCTTAGACACAACCTGCAGTTCTCCAGAAATTGTCACTGAAGATGACTCCAGGTACATTAAGTTAGAATTCCTTGAAAACCACGATGCTGAAATCACCGAAGCGAAAAATGACGTCATCCAAGTACTCAGCAGAGTAGCTTTCATACAATTGTCAGACAGGGACCTGCTCCCGAAAATCCATATGACGAATTCCAACAAGCACATCGTGAAAATATACAATGCTGCCCTGGAAACACTGTTAACAGATAAACCACCGGGAAACATCACAGAAGTTAACAACGTCATATACGCAACAGCTCTAGCAGCGACTCGGAAGCTTGGGGTCAAGAGAATAAATAAAATTAACAGACACAGAGAACCAGCTTGCAAAACCAAACTGATACGAGAAATAAAACAAATCAGATGTGAGCTTTCTATATTAGATGAGCTCACCAGAAACCCTAATATTTCCACACGTAAATCCAAAAAGATCAAGCGTAAATATAGCATTAAATCCCTAATTGATATTCCATCAATCAAGGAAATGCTGAAACAGAAACTTCAGCTAAAGGCACAGAGAACAAGACGATACGAGAAACGTTGTAGATTCTATCGCCAAAATAAAATATTCCGAACAGATCTTAAGAAATTTTACAGGGAAATTGGAAAAACACCTATACATGTCGAAACGCCACCATCGATTGATAATGTACAGACATTTTGGGAAAATATTTGGAGCAGCCCAAAGGAATATAACCCAAATGCAGAATGGTTACGGCGTGAGGAAGAACGACTGCTGGATACACCTCTGTAAGAATGGGAAAATATATCCACAGATGAGGTTAGGCACGCTCTAACGAAATCCAAAAAATGGAAATCCCCAGGAAATGACAAGTTGCCCAATTTCTGGCAGTATCATCTCTCATCTACCCATAAAATTCTTGCAAAAACATTATCAACGCTTGTAAATAATCCCAATAAAATGGGTTACTGAAGGTATTACATACCTCATACCAAAAACAACTGTAGCAGACGACCCGAAAAATTATAGACCGATAACATGTCTCTCCACAACGTATAAGTTGATCACGTCTGTACTGACGAACCGTTCTTATTCCTTTTTCGAAACAAACAGCATTCTCCCGCTGGAACAGAAGGGATGCAGAAGTGGTTCATATGGCTGCAAAGATCAACTTCTGATAAATAAAATGATCCTGGAAAATTGCAGGAGACGACGCAGAAATCTCAGTGCAGCGTGGATTGATTATCGTAAAGCCTTTGATAGTGTTCCACATTCTTGGATCCTTAAGACTTTGGAAATGTACAGTCTCCCCTATGGTATTAAATTTCCTTAAGCACAGCATGAGAATGCGGAACACCAAACTATACCTTAGTTACACCGGGGGAACTGCCATATCCAACCGTCTGAATATCCGACGTGGAATCTTTCAAGGAGACTCTTTGTCACCTCTTCTGTTTTGTTTATCCTTAATCCCTCTTACACATGAACTGAAGAACAGTAGCTATCGTTACAAAATAAATAAGAAAATATTCAATCACCTACTCTACATGGATGATCTCAAACTCTTTGCCAAAGACGACAATGAGTTGAAAGGCCTCCTCAATATTGTAAAATACTTCAGTGACGACATAGGTATGGACTTCGGATTAGATAAATGTGCAAAAGTAACATTCAAGAAAGGTAGAATTACAGAAACACCCTTAATAGATTTAGATTTTGTCACAAAGATTAGGGAATTGGAGCATGATGAAGCTTATAAGTACCTAGGAATTAGCGAAGGAGATGGCATACAACCCCACACAAATGAAGGAAAAAATAAGAAAAGAGTACTACAGGCGTGTACGTCTGGTACTAAATACTGAACTAAACTCAAAAAATAGAATATCAGCTATAAACACATTGGCTGTCCCAGTGGTGCAATACAGCTTTAATGTCCTTAACTGGACCATAGCTGAAATTAAGCGAATGGACGCCAAAACGAGAAAGCTTCTCACTTGCTATCGCATGCATCATCCCAAACCTGATGTTGATCGTCTGTATGTGCCCAGATCCGAAGGAGGCAGAGGATTAGTTCAACTAGAACTGTCCTACAAAACTACAACAATTGGCCTCCAAAGATACTTGGAAACTACAGAAGACTGGATGATGGTATGCGTCAAGGAACATGAAAGTAGCAAGCGTCTTTACTCCGTAATGAAAGAAGCCAACAAATTCAAAATGGAGTTTCAAATGGGCGTAGAGATGCAACTACAGCACAATACATCGGCTGAAACTGCAAAATACTTAAAAAAGACAGCAAAGACGAATGCAACCGACCAGATACAGTAGCGATGGCAAGATAAACCACTTCATAGCCAATACTCTGCCCGTACCAAACAAGCTGATGTAGACAAAACCCGTACCCATCAGTGGCTACGCAGTGCAGGGTTGAAAGCGGAAACTGAGGGTTTTATCCTTGCTGCGCAGGACCAATGCTTGCTAACTAGGAATTATCAAGCACATATACTAAAATATTGTGTCAGCCCAAAATGCAGATTCTGTGATAAATATCCAGAAACGATTGATCATCTTATATCAGGTTGCACGATGTTGGCACCCACTGAATATAAAACCCGACATGACAGAGTGGGCCAATATCTGCACTGGAAAATCTGCAACTTCTACGGGAAGGAAACTGAAAGAAACTGGTATGAACACCACCCAGACTCGGTTACGGAGATAGGACCTGTTACAATTCTATGGGACTACACAATACACACTGACAGAACAATCAAGGCCAACCGCCCAGATATTGTTATTAAAGACCACAAACAAAAACGGTGCCTCCTTATTGATATGGCAGTCCCTGCTGACTGCAATGTATCTTTGAAGATATTCAAAAAGCTGTCAAAATACAAGGACCTTGAAATAGAAATCTCGAAAATGTGGCATATGGGAACATCGACAATCCCTGTTGTAGTTGGAGCCCTAGGACTGGTTGGAAAAGATTGCAGTAGACTAATTGAAGGGATTCCTGGAAGTCCATGCCTCAAGGAGATACAAAAAATTGTTCTGAAAAGTACAACCCACATTTTACGAAGGGCTTTATCTATGTAATTTCTTCTTCTTTTTTTTTTTTTTTTGTCGGTGGAAAGTGTCATGATGCCATTTCTAACCTTAGGTCTCTGGGCGGGACCCGGAAAGAAATGTGTAAACGCCAGAAATCAAAGAAAATAAAAAATAATAATAATAATAATAGATCCCTATTCATGGGTATTAGAGGGCGGTATCATGGTCGGATGAGTGGATTGTTTTCATGTTTGAAGGCTAAAGTAATCAAAGAGATTTTAAAAATGAAAGAGATTTAAAAATCACGACCAGATGCTAGCGCGATCCCCCTCTCATTCGGTGACGCATAAGCGAGCTGGTTATCCAACCTGAAGCTGTTGTCTGCTGAGATTACTAGAAAAAAGGTTAGGTATTTAAGGAGAATTTCTGTCGCTTTATCT
The DNA here is from genome assembly GCA_963932145.1 of Acanthosepion lycidas. Lineage (NCBI taxonomy): Eukaryota > Metazoa > Mollusca > Cephalopoda > Sepiida > Sepiidae > Acanthosepion > Acanthosepion lycidas. Next base: position 91,182,733 of record OZ010596.1, read on the forward strand.
CCAGCAATAACAATCTTGAGGCATGAACATGTGAATGCATAAAATAAATACACACTCACACACACATACATACATACATACATACATACATACATACATGCATACATAGCGTGTTTTTAAAAATCACTATCAACAGAATGCAGATTTTATCGCAGTTACACTATGCGGCCTTTGTAAAGATGATCTTAGAACAGATAGGAAGTACATGGGTTAAAAAGAAGTAGACAATATGTCTAAATTATTCAATGAAGCACACGCACACACATATATATATAAAGAGAATGTAAATAAATAGAAAGACATGACTCTGTAGCAAGAATTTTGTTTTTGAGATAATGAAGATTTAGTGATACAAGTCTTACTAATTAAGCCAGACCTGTGAGGCGGGGCGAAGCGGTGGATTTGCCAAATCTATTTACGCGTAAGCGAACACAACAGAAATTGGAACTCGGCTCTCCGATTAACAGTTCCGAGCCATTATCATTACACCACCCGCACATCCAAGTTTACAGCACCTGGAATTTCCAAGCAATCACCCACCTAGATACTGACCAGGCTCGACGTTGCTTTACTTCGGTGATCGCATTCGAACCGCCATTTCGACTGTTGTTTCAACTTGATATGAGTGGAAATAGGCAAATGTTGATCATTTATACTTGAGTCTACAAACTTTTACTTGGTTCGAGGGTAGGTAAATATTGATCATTCACATTTGAGTCTATAAGCATTTGCTTGGTTCAAGAATACGTAAATATTGACCGTTGATGCTTGAGTTTATAAACATTTACTTGGTTCGATGGTAAGTAAATATTAGTCATTTACATCTGAGTCTATAAGCATTTACTTGGTTCAAGAATACGTAAATATTGACCGATGATGCTTGAGTTTATAAACATTTATTTGGTTCGAGGGTAGGTACATATTGATCATTTACATTTGAGTCTATAAGCATTTACTTGGTTCAAGAATACGTAAATAGTGACCGATGATGCTTGAGTTTATAAACATTTACTTGGTTCGAGGGTAGGTAAATGTTGATCGTTTATATTTGTGTATAAACATTTACTTAATTCAAGAATAGGAAAATATTGGTAATTTTCATTTGTGTGTATAAACATTTATTGGTTCAG
>OZ010596.1:91188862-91201362 GCA_963932145.1 Acanthosepion lycidas
TGTGTTAGCGGTGTTGTGGGTACCAAGGATTGGTTAATGATTAATATAGGAAATTTTGGCGCCTTTTTTGCGGTGAAAAAAATGGATTTGGAAATTCTTACAAAAATCAGATATTTATCGTATTTTAATGAAACTTTCAGGACTTATTCATAAATGAATTAAATTATTTTAACATTTTTTGACTGTTGAAAATCTTGGTAAAAAAGAATTTTTTTACATCTGTTACCCCCACCGCACACACACACACTTAATTTTATGAAATTTCGAGAAATTAAATTTCACATCATTAATATTTATATTAATTTAAAAAAGAACTCATTTAAGAATTTAAATCATCTTTTCTTTTTTTAAACAGAAACCCCATTTACGGAAAATCTGCTCTGGGTGGTAAAATGAAAAAATGCAATAAAACTAAGACATTATTTAATTAGAAAAGCTTTTAATTACTTTTATAAATAAGGTATATTAAGGACACTATTGTCTTAAGAACTTTTTCAAGAATTGAAAATATTTAAAACTTAATAAATTATTCTAATTAATTTAAAAAAAAATATAATCAAATTCTCTATTATTTTCACCCTTTTAGATGACATTATTAAGTAAAGAATATATTTACTAATCATAAAAGTAAAAATCTTGCTCTTGATAAAAAGTTAAATTCTGCAAGATGAAAGTAACTCACTCGAATACTTGTCACTAATCATTAGATTTATTCCTTGTTTTTTGTTTGTTTTTTAACTAATTCTATGGCCACTGATTCTTTTTGGTAGGCTCAGTCCTGGCTGTCATCTGTAAGGATAAACCGGACGGTGTATACGAATTCGGATGTTTGTCCTATACAAAATGTGTTAATCACAAACCGGTTATTGTTGAGTGTCCTTTGGGCCAAGTTTTTGATATGATCCAAAAGATATGCGCTTCGTAAGTATCAAAACTAACCAATGTTTTCAGGGTTAGAATTTTTTTCCATCAGCTCGTACACATATTTTTTTTTTTTTTTTTGCATGAGGTAAGATAAGCTTCTTAGTAAATTCTCAAGTTTCAGTCATATATGCATATTTTATCTATTAGGTTGGTGCAAAAATAATGACGTAATAATGTCGTTTTTTGACGTTAAAAATACGTAAAAAAACGACATTATTACGTCATCATTTTTGCACCAACCTAATATATACAAAATTCTGTGATTTCCGTTAGTCTGTCCGTCCTATCCTCTAAAATAGCTATACATTGATCGATAGAAAACAAAGAGAGAGGTGCAAACAGGTAATGGGGTACAAAGCATAGTTGGTTTTACTAGGGTGCGTAGCTTCAGTCAGTCATGTCCCATGCATGATACACGATCATGTTACTTTCGATACATGACTGACGAGGCAGATTTATCCCGCAGTAGGCTGCCATTACTTTCTGCGGTAGAGCCATCCAAGGCTATAGAACCCAGTCTGTCCTGCTATTTACCCATAGCTGAGAAGAAGATTCATACTTTTTCCAAGTGAATGTAACAGATTCGACTGGAATTCGAACTCGGCTCTGCAATTCCTCAATCCAAGCCGTTATCCATTACTCTATCGTGACAAATTCGGCTCACATGGTTCATTTATTTATTATCGACAACTAATTTGAAATTGACTGTATCTATTTGTATTATCTATTTGTATGAATATAAAATTATTACTTTTAAAAAACGAGCCCGTTCTTAAATAATGACAGCCAACTCACCGACAATTTCGACACTTTAAATGAACGCAACACCTCATCTTATTACCACGAGTTTGACGTACAAGATACATAAACTCAAAGTCAATATATATATATATATATCTTACTTATTATAAAACGGAAATTGTGTGTGTGTGTGCGTGTGTGTGTCTGTACGTTTATATATTGGATCGGATTTCCTACATTTTTTAACCGATTTCAACAAAGCTTCCCATTTTTGGGGGCAGGTAGTGTTTCTTATTGTCTTGTACACTTTTTTCTTTATTTTTACATTCAGAATGCTCTAAAAATTCCATTTACAAGACAATTGTTTCTAATAAAATTCTATTCAATCGATAGACTCATAACGATTGAAAACAATGTTTTTGTTTGAGTTTGGGTTTGACCAATTCGTTAAAAAAAAAAAAAAACTAATTAAGACATGCGTGTCCGTCAACCTTAAACAATAATCTTTGTCAATTTTATTTCTCAGTCTTTATGATGGTCGATACTTGATCTATCTCTTACTGTTACATCCCCGGGCAACGCCGGACTCTCCTGCTAGTATATATATATATATATATATATATATTATATATATATGTGTGTGTGTGTGTGTGTGTGTGTGTGTGTGTGTGTGTGTGTGTGTGTGTGTGTGTGTGTGTGTGTGTGTGTGTGTGTGTGTGTTTAGGCAAATTTGCCTAAATATATAGGCAAATTTGCCTAGGCCATTTCATAACTCTTTTTATTGTGAGTATCAACAACTTTTTTTCTTAACTAGAAGATTATGTGATGGCTCCAGTCTACGAACTGGTGACATAAACTCAATCTTCAATCTTCAACCGTAATCAGGTGACCATGTTTCTTAAAAGGAACTTTGTTCAATTAATAAAGTTTCTGTGTAAAAGTAAACAGGCAGTTCTCGGGCATACAAGGCTTACTGCCATATCAGGTTAAAAGACCGGTTCTCATACGACTACTGAAGTTAAGCAACGTTGAGTCTCCTTAGTACCTAGATGGGTGACCACTTTGGAATACCAGGTGTTATAAGTTCGGATGTGAGGCTGTTGTAAACGATAACAGCTTGAAATTGGAAATTGGAGAGCCGAGTTCCAATTCCAGTTTGGTTCGTTAAATCGAACTTACGCGAAAATGCTCTTGGGAAAGGTAAGAATCCACCTCTCCTCCACCCCCAGCTATGGGTTAATTAGTTGAACTTGTATCAGTAAATTTTTACAATCTAAAATATATATTCTTGGCTTTAAATAACCTGCAAAAGATTGATTAGACCTAAAAAAAAAAATCAAACTAGAGTTGACAAACTTGTTTAACTTTGTTTATAAATTGTGACCTGTAAACTGCATACACTAAACAACAATTGTGATCACAAAAAATGATCACTCTTCGATCGTTTTGATTCAAATCAATAGGCAAACAGAAGTTCATGTGTAAACCAAAGAATCAGAATCAAATTTAGGGTTGTAGCAGGCAGACAAAATATCTCTGTGGTCATGTAACTCTGCATGACGCATTGTATCTTCCACTATCATTTGTGGATATATTATACATTATATTACATGACTAGCAGTAGAGCCCGGCGTTGCCCGGGGATGTAACACAGTAAGAGATAGATCAAGTATCGACCATCATAAAGACTGAAAAATAGAATTGACAAAGATTATTGTTTAAGGTTGACGGACACGCATGTCTTAATTAGTTTTTTTTTTTTTTGTTTTGTTTTGTTTTGTTTTTTTTGTTTTTTTTTACGAATTGGTCAAACCCAAACTCAAACAAAAACATTGTTTTCAATCGTTATGAGTCTACCGATTGAATAGAATTTTTCAATTTTATTATAAACAATTGTCTTGTAAATGGAATTTTTAAAGCATTCTGAATGTAAAAATAAAGAAAAAAAAGTGTGCAAGACAATAAGAAACACTACCTGCCAAAAAAAAAGTGAAGTTTTGTTGAAATCGGTTGAAAAATGTAGGATATCCGATCCCATATATAAACGGACACAGACACACACACACACACACACAAACAAACAACCTGGGTTTTATAATAAGTATAACTTGATATGAGTTGTCCCCCTTTCATTCTCGTGATGCCTCTTAACCGTGTTTTCAAATTGATTTCGTGCAAAAACAATTGTGTTTTTCCAATTTTGGGCGCTGTCAGAACCACCGCAAGGTAATTTTACGTAGTCCTGTGAAGTTTTGTTGAAATCGGTTGAAAAATATATAAACGTACAGACACACACACACACACACACACACACACACACACACACACACACACACAACCTGGGTTTTATAATAAAGTATGATTACATGAAAAAGAAGTATATACCGGTCTTGTGGAATATATTCTTGCCTAGTATATTTGTAACTGAGGGTATAAACTGACGTAGCCTAACTTGCACTCTGAGTAAAAAAAAACAACTTAGAGTCTATACTCTGAGCTGGGGATATAATCTGAGATGTTACATCGGGTTTCAATCTCACCATGGCCGATTAGTCAAGATGTTTACCTGATAATATCGACATAGGGAGGTGATTCCAGTGTATGTTTGGAATTGCCTGAAAGCCCTGTCACATATGGAACTAAAACTTTTGAGTGAAACTGTGTAGATGAAACGGATCGGAAGCCGTTAGTGGATGTGCTCACACAGTCACATGTCCTCACTTAATTAGAAGATCTTTAGCGACAACCTTGGACTGAAATCTATCTAAGGGATGATATCTTGATAAAAACAAAAACACCCATCTCACATTAGCCTGGCCTCTCGCAGGCATGTATCAATCTAAAAAAAAAGACAAAAACAAAAAAAAACTTGTAATGAAATTCCTAAAATGGCTAGTGGATGTGCTAACATAGTCATTAGATGAGCACTTGGTGACCATTTGTTAGCACATCAGCTTTCAAACAGTTTCATCTACGCAATTTCGTTCAAAAGATCTAGTTCCACACGTGACACGGTTTTCGCGTACTTCCCACTGTTGCCATACGCCGGAATCCGTATCTGGTAAATTGCTCGAAATCAATTGCTCGGCAGTAAATTGCTCGAAAAATAATTTATCGAACTATCAATTGCTCGAAAGGCAGTTTGCTCGAAACCTGTGGTTTAAAAAAAACAACAATAAAATAACTACATTGTTTCTAATATTTACTATAAGATAAAATAATCCAACTTCATTGTTGTTAACTGAACAGTTAAAATTAAAGAACGAGTACATTTATATAGCAGGTCTTATTTGTTTTTCTCGAAAGGCAGTTTGCTTGAAAACTGTGGTTAAAAAAAAACAAAACACTTGCTAAGCATTTCCTTTTTTTGCACATTTCACATTTCCAGTAAATTTTATAATTCACTGTTTTGTCCTTAATATATAGATATCCATCCAAACACAACTTCTTTCCTTTTTCGCTCTCAACAAAAGTTATGTCCATCACTAGGGTTTGAGATCTCCAAAATGACTGAAATAGAAATAGAAAATAAATATATAAAAAAAAAATCAGGACTGCTAAAGTTGAGTGTTGTGGTTCCTTTTATATCCAGCTCCGTTGATGTGTCGTGAGACGGCGCAGTTTACGTGGTGCTTCGAGCGTCGAAATTGCTTCGAGCAATCTGCCTTTCGAGCAATTGATAGTTCGAGATATTAGGTTGGTGCAAAAATAATGTCGTTTACTCACAAAGTAACATATGTGAGAAAACGACATTATTTTTGCACCAACCTAATATTATTTTTCGAGAAATTGATTTCGAGCAATTTACTGTCGAGCAATTGATTTCGAGCAATTTACCTAGATCCCGCTGGAATCACCTCCTCGGGCCGATATTATCAGGTACTCGCCTTATTGACTAATTGACCCTCGTGAGATTGGAAAAACCCGATGTAACAACCCATAGTATACCATCAGCCTAGATTATACACAGGCTAGGCTATTTTATACTCGGAGTACAAGTTAGGCTACGTCAGTTTATACCCACATAGAGGCTAGAATATATTTGTCTCATCCAAAATATACCCCCACCTTTTCCCAAGGTGAATATTATTGTATCCAAAGATGATAATTTGATACTATGGGGATTTTATGCGGCACAAGGCCAAAAGTAGGAGGCGCGTAGTGAGCATCGAACGCTCTATTCATTCGTAATTGATCTTGCGAGACAAGGTGGCACAAGGCCGAAAATATGGAGGACCAAGTGAGGATTGAACTCAGAACTCATTCGTAAATGATCTATCGAGACAAGGTTGCTAACCATTATACCAAGTCGAAGTGTCTTATGGCGATTTTCTAAGCGTAGCTAAGATGTGGTACAAGGCCGAAAATATGGAGCACCCAGTGAGGATTGAACTCAGAACATTCGTAATTGATCTAGCGAGACAAGCTTGTTAACCATTATGCCAAGTGGAAGTGCCTTATGGCGATTTTCTAAGCGTAGCTAAGATGTGGTACAAGGCCGAAAATATGGAGCACCCAGTGAGGATTGAACTCAGAACTCATTCGTAATTGATCTAGCGAGACAAGCTTGTTAGCCATTATACTATGTTGAAGTGATCGAATCAGAGACTCTAAGTATCATGCAGTGTGACATTGTGGGGATCAGTTGAAAAAAGTTTGCAATCACTGAATTTCTTTTTTTTAAAAAATGGTCGTATCAGTTCACGATCTGCGACAGACGGAAATAACGCAACATGAGGTATGATTTTTAAATAAAGAAAGCATTAAATTTGTTCCTATTTTATGACCAATAGTAACTAATTCATGTTAAATGAAAGGCCGCCATTGAAAAAGGCGTTGTTAAAGAGCCGTTCTAGATTGTGGGTATTTAAAAACCTATATCTGTGCTTATGTTTCTTTTTTTTTTTTTTTTTTTTTTTTTTTTATCTTTTTTGATATTGGTAGTCCTTTGACTGTTCCTCCACCGTGCGGAAATTTCAAAGACTGTTCGAAGCTGACCAACAGGAAATACCCTGACATCGATAACGGATGCAAATCTTATTTTGAATGTTACTCTGGCCAATTTCTTGGACACACGCCTTGTCCAAGTGGTAAGTTTTTTCTTTTTATCTTCAAACCAAGAATTTATTTAAAATAATTACTTTTACTTCCATATTTCACAAAAGTCTTATTTTAGAAACCACAGTGAATATTTCCACGCAAAAATTTAATTTCACTTTTCTCAAAGGCATATATTCCCGCCGACGTCTTATCAAAGGGAAAATGCTTAATTTTTATGCAGGATAATACGCACCCTCACATAATAGGCCCAAGGATATTTTGTGGAAAAAAATTTTAGAGTTTAATTTTTTTTTTTTAATTAAATTTACTGCAAGCAAGTCAGAAAAGCCACGAAGCCACCAGGAGTTGCAGTGGTTCCCAAACTTTTCTCCGGGCCGCATTTTCGGAATGAAAATTTTCTCCCACCTCACCAAATTTTATAGAATAAAAAAATATATTTAAAAATTAAAAAAAAAACAGTGAGAGAGATTTATATATAAAGGGAGATAACCGCAGATTCGAAGTCAAAACATTATCATTGATAACTCTCTCCTCTAATTTCGGGACCCTATTCTTAATACTTGATATAATGCAAAAATGATAAAATCGGTCAATAATTATTTGTAACTATTTATACCTGGACTCATGCATAAAATTACAAGAAATCCCTAATAATATTTAACATTTTGAAATTCAATTTATTTTTGACATATGACTTTTTGGAAACTGTTTCTAAATCTGTGATAGTTTTTTTAATTATTCCGCCTCACCTGCTATCCTCTCCCGCCTCACCTATGAGGCGCGCAACACCGTTTGGGAACCACTGGGTTAATGTGTGTGAAAGAATTAGAAAACAGAAACATTATTAAAGAGTGAGTACGATAAAACTGTAATCACGAAGACAGTAGATAACGATTGATATTGCATTTAAATTCTTGAAGATCAAAGTTGGTCGGAAGAGCTACAGAAGCTTGAAGAGCGACAATAGAAACTGTAAACTGATGAGACCTTGTTGCCAGTCTAGTCCTGCGATTAAATTCATAAAGTCCAGGAACCATAGCGAAGAGCTCATCCGAACAATTACTATGAAAGTATTTACTGAAAAGGCACAGGGAAGCAAGTTTACGGCAGTGGGAAAACGATTGGTGCCGAGACGTCAGGTTAGGACCAAAAATATTGCTGATTCTTTGGATTTTATCAAGAATCTGGAAATATATAGCACGATCAGGAACTTATATGTCAGCAATATTCTAAGCATGGGCGAATGGTAGACTTATAGATATGTGAGATAGATTCTGGAGAGAAAAATTGTCTAGTAAATCAACTTTCTTAGCAAATGACCTCGCAATGGATTCAGTATAATTTTTCCACTTCATGCCAGCCGAGAATGTTAAATCTAGAAAGCACAAAGTGTTACGCTCCTGATGGTTAGCATTAGTCATACTGATGGAAGGTAGAAAGGGGTCTTTCAGATAATTAATACAGCAGTTTTATTTTAGAGGCATTAAAATTAACAAGCCGTTCATTACTCCAGATAACAACAGAGTGTAGGTCGTTTTTTAGATCAGTCGTCAATTTGACCATACCGAACTGATCAGACTTAGTATCAAGACAGGAGTAAATGGTTGTCATCAGCATAGATACCAAGATTATTGAAATATATTTTAAAGTGGTATTGTAGGGGAGAATCGACTATCTTGTGCAGGCAAATACAATATTGTAAAAGTAGACTGGAAGAAAGTATGGAATCATATATTGTAACTTTAACCTGAAAAGGAAATTGAATTAAAATTGCCAAAGCCGAAAAGAAATACTGGTTTGTTTTGGTTGCTTAACAGCATATCAACTCCTTCATGGGTCATTTAATACCGAAATTTAATTTTCTTGGGACCTTTGAAGTAATGAATGTTAATATGCTTCCACAATTGAATACATGGTAGATATACATGTTAGTGCAGATATAATTACTGGAGACGATGATGTGTTTTATGTAGTAGTTTGTTGAAGTTATATTTTGGAATAAAGTTTGATTTCTTTAAGAAATTTTAGGATATTATGTAGATTAATGTCATGGAAGTCTTCTTTCATGTTGGTTGGTTGATTTTGTTTAGCGACATATCAACACCTCTATGGGTTATTTAATGCCAAAATCTAAATATTTGGATTTAGTTGGTTGATTTTGTTTAGCGGCATATCAACATCTCTATGGGTTATTTGATGCCAAAATCTAAATATTTGGATTTGGTTGGTTGATTTTGTTTAGTGGCATATCAACACCTCTATGGGTTATTTAATGCCAAAATCTAAATATTTGTATTTTGTTGGTTGATTTTGTTTACCGGCATATCAACACCTCTATGGGTTATTTGATGCCAAAATCTAAATATTTGGATTTGGTTGGTTGATTTTGTTCAGCGGCATATCAACATCTCTATGGGTTATTTAATGCCGAAATCTAAATATATGGATTTTGGTTAGTTGATTTTGTTTAGTGGTATATCAACACCTCTATGGGTTATTTACTGCCAAAATCTAATTATTTGGATTTTGGTTGGTTGATTCTGTTTATTGGCATATCAGCATCTCTATGGATATTTGGATTTGGGTTGGCTGATAGCAAGTGCGAGAATTTTCGTTTTTAATTTCATATTAGATCAGTTTTCTAAACTAGATTTTTACGCGCCTAGTTTTCTGTTGCTGAGATCATCAACGAAAATGTGCGTGGGTCTCTCACCGGGAGAAAGACCCAAATTTATTTTACCCAAGGGGGTGTTGGATGTAGACACTGCACGCACCAAGACAGTTTATGGTAATGAATGCTCACATTCCATGCCCTATTCACTCTTATGAAGAATTAAAGTCTGTCAAAAACGAGAAAGTCATATGCCATTTAAATCATCATCCCAGCAAAAATTGACAGTCGTTTATGTAATATAAAAACAGAAGTTGTAGAGTGTAAACTTCTACTGCTGTTAAGAAATCTCTAAGGCAGGAGCAGTTATTGACACTGGAAAAGATCATGTAATGATGTTTGATCAGAAAGTAAACCTTCAAAGGACATCAATGGGACACCATTGTGTGAATATCATGAGAAATGATGAGGAAACTACCGATAATGAAAATACTGTTCTCATAGTTTTTACTTTTAACGAAAGGGGTTTGTATTCAAAAGATTCTTGATTGTATGTCACCCAGGGCATGGCTTTATCATAATGCATAAAAGGCAAGCTCCGAATAAAAGTATTCAAGCAAAAAAGTTTTTTCCTGATCGTGATAATGGCCAGCAGTATAGTCAAAACACATGAACCAAGACAACTGGCTAACATTTACATATACTCGAAACAGACATACATTCTTTTGTATGGATACAGGAAAAATGAACTACAACATTTTTTAAAACACTCATTATCAACATACTGTAACTGCGATAAAAGTTTGTCTTGGGAATTTACCACTGAAGGTGATCTTAGAAAAGGTCGAAACTATTTGGGTTAAAAAAGAATACAGTACCTTCGCTGGTGAATTTTATCTTAACATCAAGAAACTGATTAGACAATTGGAAAGGATCAGTATAAAAATAAATAGACACGATATGTTTATATTATTCAAGAGTGTGTCTCTATCAGTTCGACCAGAAAGCCAGACTGAAGTTTTGAATTACCTATTTAAAGAAAGGGCGTTTCTCGTCGTCACTTCTACAAATCTAGATCTGCTTGCTCCAGTTTTATACCCAAAACATAAACAACAGTAATTTTTGAAAAGAATTTTTTAATCCAACATTATTTCTGATTAATATAAACGTTATTTTTATGGGTTACATAAGTTTGCATGGATATCCGTGTTTATTTTTTTTTTATTTTATTAAACAGTGACATCACTACAACCGGTCTAAAGTGAGACGTCGTGCTAAAGAAAAATTTTACCTCCGACAGGAATCGAACCTGCATCTTTTTTGAATGTTTATAGTAAGAATGACTTAGAGCTTTAGAAGCATTCCTATTCTATATTTCCACCCAGTTTTTCAGCACAGTACATTGACTCTTAAGTTTCTTTAATTGCTCTTAAAAGAAAAAGAAGACTTTTGATGTTTGGTTATTAAAAATACTTCTCAAGTATTATTACTACCACCACCACCACCACCTTAGAAACATTCAAAAGTTTCTTTCCTCTCAGACTCCTTTCAAAATTAATCAAGAGCTCAAGATCTTGTAATGTAGACGGTCTTTGGACACAAATTCAAAATTCTACAAAATATCCATTGTCGTTCAAGTTCCGTGAGCAAGTGTTTTCCTGCAAAGAAAAAAAAAAGTATTTATGCAGCATTTTTCACTGTTGTTTTTCTTTCTTTCTTTCTTTCTCTCTCTCTCTCTCTCTCTCTCTCTCTCTCTCTCTCTCAATCCATCTTTTAATCAGCAGAGCATGTCAGAGTAGTGCTTTGCATTAACTATTTTGGCTGGCTCTTCTGAATAATGTTAGTCGCCAAAATATCTTTTATCTGAAAAAAAAAAATCTTGAACCAATATCTTCCTTATTTCACAATCCCTTCTTAGTAACTTTTTTTATCTTGAATTTCTTCGGGCGTGTAGAATCCAAATGGCGACGCTGATTGGATTGTTGTTTGATCTCATGATGCAGTAATTTCTCATTAACAGTGATAAGTTGTTCAAAAAATATCACTAGATCTCTGAAAACCCCTTAAAAACAACTTGGATGCGTTCACTCAATAATAATTCGGGTTGACGTTCAAACATTTAACACCCAGATATCAAACAAATTTCACATGCCAAACAGTCCGTGAATTTTAAAACCAACATGTTCCTTGGACATCTTTTGTGTCTCGGCCATTTTTTAGCTGGAATTCGTCTATCGGACAAAATTAAGCAGTGAACAAAATAATCAACAATTGAAGGCTTCCAGGCCGTGTTGCATCTTGAATTCTAAAATCCGGACGTAGGAAATTGGAATACCACTTTCTTTATAGTTGAATATGATTTTTTGTATGCAATTTCCTTTTAAGGTTTTTTTTTTTTTTTTTTTTTTTTTCCTCTGATGAAACAATAACTTCATGCCGATCTGAAGTTTAACACTTGAAAATTTCACACGTTCCGTCGACGTGGTTCAGTCAATGATCTAAAGCAATTTTTAAAATATTTTAAAGTGCTACTTTAAGATATAAAAGATCACTTTCACAAGTTAAATATCATTCAGATTTCGGGAAGTCGGTTGAATCGAGCAAAGACATTTTCAGCACACTCCCCTTGCATTTTACACCTTTAACATCCTAGATATATATATATGTTGTTCAAACGGTGGTCTCTCCTAAGGGCAAGCAGTTTCGAACCATGCCGGAGAACACATTTTCGTTATTAATTTTTCTCCGGTGCGCAGGCAGATAGACATAACTCACACTGTTTAAAATAAAATATAAAACACAGCGTCTATTTCAAACGCGTGTATCCACTAAAAATAACGTTTTAAGTAATAAAAATGCCGGATTATATATATAAAATCTCATGTTTTATTAAAAACTGCTGAGAGGGTACTGCGTTTAAGTTTTTTTTTTAATTCTTTATGTGTTTTTATAATTTTCTTTTCTGGATGTAAGTTGTGTAGAATTTGTCCAATTGCTTTCGGTTATACTTTTAGCAATTATCAAAGATGATTTTATTTTTTACTTTTGATTGAATGTATGGATTTTTTTATCTATGTATCTAGTCTTATAGGAATGTCGTATTTTTCAAACACGGTCAGCACATGGTGGCCGTATTCGTAATTGAAATTGAGTGTTGTTGTTT
>OZ010596.1:91206362-91241362 GCA_963932145.1 Acanthosepion lycidas
TGGTTGAACGGAACGGTATCCCAAATGATTTTCCTTTTCCTGTTTTTCTTCTGGTTAGTACTATTGTTTCTATAATTTATGTTAGCGTTTTTGTATCCGCTATTTTTTTAGGGCTGTGTTATAAAAATTACTGTGTTGTTGGAATATTTCTTTATTAGCGGAGTTCATACTGATTCTTTTCACTATTGATGTAGGTATATGCTTAATTATAGATGGAAGGTGGTTTGACTTAGGGTGTACATACAAGGGATTACTGTTAGGTTTTCTGTGTTGTTCATTAAGTCTAGAGTTACGTCGAGGAAAATAACATATATTCTCGATATGAGAGATATACACGCATGCTGACAGAAACACACGAAAATGGAAATAGATCTAAGAACACAGAGGGGTCATTAAAACATTAAAAGATAAGTTACCGATAAAAAATTCATCATTTCTCTCGGGCCAACCTCAATTGTTTTATGACCCTTCGCGCAGAACTCTTTACTGCCAGTTCAAGAAAGACATTCGGATTACTAACACAAAAAAAGAGAATGTCTCATATCGAGAATATTTAACATCGAAAAACATAAAGGAGAAAAAGAATTAATTATTTTTAATAATATGTAGAAATCTCCACCCTTTACCTGATAACGGACCAGAAACACGTGTAGTAAAATTATGGAAAATAAAACAATATTTTTTTTTTTAATCCAGATTACAACCAAAAAACGTTTGCGGTATCTCTCTGCTTTTTAATATATATATATATATATATATATATATAGAGAGAGAGAGAGAGAGATAATGTTATTGATAGTTCGACGTAGATAGACGACCAATTCGGATTGTCTATCCACATATATATATATATATATATATATATATATATATATATATATATATATATATATATATATATTCAGTGCAATGCGGTTTGTATATAAAACACCCACTTGAATAAATAAATAGATAATCAGATGGACAATAATAAAACACATCCTCAAGACACATAACGACTTGTAGGCGCGTCATAAAAATATCCCTCACTGGGAACCAACTAAAGGATGACCGCAAACATTAGCCTTGAAATAGATACCCTACCCAACCTTAGCAGAACCTCTCAGAAGATGATGAATCTATAGATAAGAATTAACTCTCTGACCACTTAACGAAGAATACTAGTCTAGCCATTCCCACAATAACGAATGTTATAACGAACCATGCTTAAAAACACACGTAAACCAAGAGATAGATTATTCCTAAAATTTCGCTTGAAGATGAAACGGGACTAAACACCTCAATTCAACTTAATTTTAATAATTATTTGAATGGTTTCGGCTCTCGTTTTTGAAACATGAGAACTCTTATGTAGCGAAGGAATCATATTTTTAAACAAAAAATATTATATATATATATGTGTGTGTGTGTGTGTGTGTGTGTGTGTGTGTGTGTGTGTGTGTGTGTGTGTGTGTGTGTGTCACCGAGGCCCGGTGGAGCAGTTGATATGATGCTTGCTTGACAACCCAACTGTCAGGGTTTCAATTCTGCTGATGAGTCCTAAATATAGGCCGAAACGGCCGTCCAGTGCTTTCTGCATGCTGTTGAGGTTTCTTTCAGATTCGATGAATTACATAAATATATTTATCAAATCCTCTTAATAATTTCTATCATATATATATATATATATATATATATATATATATATATATATATATATATATATATATATGAATGACAGAGAGCTGGCGGTTGTCCACTCATTTACATCTGCTGAGTATAACTGCGTATCAGATGCTGCCCGTTCATGGGAGCCGCAATGCTTTTTAAAACGGGAAAGAACTTTAAAAGGTCTATTAGAGAGCTGACAATTTTATTTTTATTTTTTTATTTATTTTTTGGTGGGGTTGTTTTTTCTTCTTTTCTTTGTTTCTTTTTGTCCCGCAATTGATATTATGTCCCTTCTTCTGTCTGGTGAAACGAAACTTTTTTTTTTTGCCATTGCTTATAACGCAGAGTTACGTATCAGATCCTCCTGTTAACATTTTTATACAATCCGATGTCACTGCACAAGACACCAAATATGACTTTTGAACTCAGCTTCTGATAAGTAGATGCGGCCACATTCTTCACAAACCCATTGGTTCGTAGCTGATCAATACATCTTTTTTTTCACTCTACGTCTTACTTTGGCTTAATTACAGCTTTCTTCAGTAGTGAATTCCTCTGATAAGGAATCTTTGAGACGTTTGTATTGCAGCCATTTAAAGCTTGTAAATTCCCAATGGAATGTTTCATTTGGCAAACAATCATTTCCAAGTCTTACAAGATGATTTTCCCAGTCGATGTTCGTTGATAGTTATCGCTACATAATTGAGTTGACGGAACACATAATATAGAATATACCAAGCCCAACGGATATTATTTTTTTTTAAATCATGTTGATGGAAAACTTTTAACTGTTTTTATATTTATTTTTTGATGCCAACGAATACTCGTTTTCACTTTCGTAATGCTCGTTGTAGTAGAGACTTTGTAATCGCAGATACAACGATAGTACGCCGTTGATCAATGCTGGTGTCAGACGCCTTCGAATAATCTCGTACTAATAGTACTTGCTCGATAATACTCGTAATAGTAATCACCGTATAGTAATCTATATAGAGAATAGCGGTTCGTATAGTAAGATAGGATAGACTAGAAATGGAGATCCGTATAGCAATAGATAGACTAGAAATGGAGATCCGTATAGCAATAGAGGATAGACTAGAAATGGAGATCCGTATAGCAATAGAGGATAGACTGGAAATAGCGATCGTTAGTCGTTGGCTACTTCCTACATATATGCGTTTCCTCTATGGTCACGTGGTCAACTTAATTCAATAAAGGGATCGCTTATGTTTGCTCACTGGCGATCTACGTTCAAACTCAAGTGTCGGTAACATATCAATTTATGATATGGAACCAATGATTTACATGAACACGAGAAGACTGAATTTACAGGTGCGATCAGTTATTGGTAATACTAACTTCTTTGAAATAACAGCCGGGTTCCTTTTCTGTTTTCAGCGTGTCTCAAAAGTTAATATTATGAAGAACGGGTTTAAACGTGAAAAGGCCCTGTTTTCTGAAATTTTATTAACAACTCACGAATCGCCTTATCTGTTGGACCTTTTCTTATGAAACTTTCAATTATTTTTCTTTCGCATTTCGAGCCTTTTTATTTTCCACGTTTCGACAAACACTGGTTCTTCTATGTTCATCGTCAGTTAAATGAGTCTGCAAGAGAAAATGAAAAATTACATAAAAACCGACATAAACCAATTAGCATTTTGCAATAATAAAAATATACACTGATAATGCAGAGCTTTATGATGGTATAGTGCTGTTTTTTTTTTGGGGGGGAGGGTGACAAAAAACATCGGATTTCACTGAAATCGTAACTTTTAAGACACTCTCTATATTGTGTCCAAATGCTCAGAAAAGATTTGATTTTAGTCTGACGCAGAGGTGAAGTAGATGGTACCCTGAGAAGGTACCCTGAGAAGGTACCCTGAGAAGATGACGAATGCGGACTATGAGGGAGATATAGACATTACCATTTAACAATTTATTAGTATAATGATTAGTAAATGTCTATATTTGCATTTCGAACATTCCTCGTGATGAGTATAAAAATATACAACAAAATCTACAACATCTACAACATCTACAACAAAACTCCTAAAACTGAGTGTATGGTATACATATAACGTCGTACATTCTGTAAACGGGAACCAAATGAAATCTGTCTTGGATTTAAAATACATCGGATGCTATGTAGCCAACTCTAAAATGATATCTTCATTAGAATAAGCAAAGTCTGGGGTACCCTAAAAATGGTTATGGTTATGGAACCTCTCTCAAAGAATCAAAGTTGGCCGCTTCTGTAGTGTTGTTCAATCCATTTGTGTCTATGACTCATCCACACGTACACTGACATCATCAATGGAAAAAATGCTAATCGGTGTTTGTACTAGAATACACAGGTCTGTTACTAACATCTCGTGGGGTCAAACAAGGAGCTCTTTGGTTTAAAATCCATCTCAGCTCTGAAACCGGATGAAACGCGTATATTCGTACTAATCCTTGCTCTACGATTCATTTACACACCCACATAATGTCTTTTATTTACTTGGTGAACCGTCAAGACTCAGAAACGAATCTAGGTTTGCTGGAAGTCGGGGTCTAAAAGCTAAAATCATGTGAACGTTTGTAAATAGTGACCCAATCGGAATCAAGAATTGAAACAAACAATGCTTTGAACTACAAAGGACGGAAAGTTTTGGAAAGACATGATCACCGATGCTATGAAGGATCTCGACAATAGTAATCTACTAGATCAACTTGCAAGTCGATCGCTTCTTCTTCTTTTCCTTCTTATATGTACCGTTTCCTTTCAAGACGTTGACAATCATGGCTCTCCATAATTTCCTCTCCTTTGTAGCTCTGAATATTTTTTCTTTTTGTTATCTCTCCTAAACCTTGCTCCGCCGTCCATTTACTCAAGTTCGCCAGGTAAGGTTATGCATTGTTTACCTCCGTCTCTCTTGCCTTCAATCTGTCTTGTGAGTATCAAATTTTCCAGGTCTTCTTTCCTCATTATGTGCCTTAGAAATTTCAACTGATTTTTCCTGATGCTTCCTTCGTCTTAGCTCACATGTTCGGCCCATGGTGTACTCAAAATCCTTCTTGAGAACCACATTTCTGTTGCTTCAAGTCTCTTCGTCTCTTCTTCATCTGTGAGGAGATTGTCTAGCGTACATCTCCATATATGAGGACTGATATTACGGAAGAGTTCAGTAGTCTTTTACAAACAATAAATTACTGCTCTTCTACGCTTGCAGGGGAAGAAGTGAATTCATACTTTTTTTTAATCATTTCACCCCAAGCAAGACAATAAAGACACTAAGACGCAAAAGCTTACTGAATGCTAGGAAATATGAGAAAAAAATACTATTAAGGAGAGAGGACAATAAAAGAATGAGAAGACAGAAGATAACGATTGAGATTGCATTTAATTTTTTAAAGATCAAATTTGACTGGGAAGCAAGAAGCCGGAAGAGAGTGCCACAACCGAGAAGTGCGATAGAGGAAACGGTTAGCATAGAACTTACGGTTACATCTAGACAGTTCAACTATAAAATGCTGAAACCTTGTCATCAGTCTAGTACTGCACTTAAATTCATAAAGTCTTGGTACTACAGACGAAAGTTCATCAGAACAATTACCATGGAAGTATTTGTAGAAAAGACACAGGGAAGCTACCTTACGGTGGTGAGAAAGAGACTGAAGCCGAGATGTCAGGTCAAGATCAGGACCAATAGCATATTCTTCTTTGGGTTTTATCAAGAATCTCTAATTATATAGCAGGAGCACCAGACCAGACGCGACAGCAATATTCAAAGCATGGACAAATGGTAAACTTATAAATATGTAGAATAGATTCAGGTGAGAAAGATTGTCTAGAATGACACGGGGAACCAACTTTCCTAGCAGTGGACTTAGCAATTGATTCAATATACTTTTCCCACTTTATGTGAACCGAAAACGTTAGTCCTAACGGTTTCCCAAAATCAGTCTCAGCCAAATCTTGAACTCAGTTCGTTGACTCTGTTTTCTTTGCACCACCGCACCACTCCAAACCTCCGTCTAACTAGCTATCCTTTAGCTAAAACCCAAAACGATTTGTCGAAAATTCGCTGTTTCTATTAAAGTATCCATGTCAATCGAACTACATGAAGACCCACATAGCTGTCAGTATATTAAAAAAACAGAACAGTAAAATCAAAAGAATTGTTTTTTTCTGGATTAAATTGCTCATTATTTCTCGTCTCACTAGGGCAAAGGTCATTCTACTGAATGAAATCGTCTGTGATTACTTCTGACTACTAAAGGCTACTGATCCTTTCACATGGGCTTTTATTTTAATATTACTTAAGCATTTAATCCCTTACGATTTTCCTTGGATATTATCCTCCGTTCCTAATGCCTGACTTACTTTACTCACGATGAGATGCAAGCGAATAGAAAAGGACCAATCTGCACTGAAACATGTCGGCCATATTCAAACATGTTTGATTTTCTTTTCAAACATGTCGTCTGTATTTGAAAGTGTTCACTTTTTCGGACAATGTTACAAGGGAGGCCAATCTGTTTGATTCACTTAATCGCTTTGTGTATATGTTTGGCTAATGATGGGGGATAGCTTCTATTTTTTTCTTTTTCTTTTTTTTTTTTTTTTGCTTCTTTTATTTTTGGTTAAATTATTAGAAAAGGTTTCGTTCTTTTCAGTTCGAACCACAAGATGCCATCAAGTCGATTGAGCAGAATCAATGGCGATCTTTACGGCAAGTTACTTCATGTAGTCATCGTTTTATTCTGGCCTGAGCATGTATTTGGTTATTTTTCATCAATAAGAAAGGCTGATTGAGATAGATTATTTTGAATCTTGAAATTAACATGACATGTGGTGGAAAATCAAACAGAACAGAAGTTACTCATAATAACGATATGGAGGGTGTATTATGACTGTAGGACTTAATTTAAGGCAATGAGATTTTATAATTCAACTCCTTTGGTTCGGTTCTTTGGCAGAATGTTCTCTCTCTCTCTCTCACCCAAACACACACAAGATATACAGGGTGTTCCTAAAATCTGGAGACATAGGAAATCTCAATAACTATATTTTTTACCTCCACAGTTTAAATATAGTTTTGCCGAAAAAAGAAACAACTGACTTCTTTTTTCTATGGTAAGTTAAAGGACAAGGTGTGCTCAATAAAAATCACAGATGCAACACACTTGATTGAATGCATAAAAAGTGAATGTGCTAAAATGGACGGCAACTGCATCGAGTTCACGGAAATCTTGCAAAGTGCATCAACTTTTGCATCAGAAATGTTGGAAATCATATTGAAAATGTCATTTGTTAATATTCCAATTCAATAAAAATGCTGATGAAAATTTCGTATCTTGAAAATATGCATATTTGCCTGTGTGCTCAGATTTTAGGGACATCTTGTCTATTCATCCAAACAAGTTTGATTACATACGAATGATAAGATCTGTCTGTTTAATCTTTTAATTTTCGAATTTTCAAATAAGATGATCTAGATAGGAATCGATTTATCTACAATTTCAATCACAATCTACAACATCTTATTCGAAAACTGGACAAAATACAATAAAAACTTAAACAAACTTGACTGTTTTTATTGGTTGATGGATTTTTGTTTTCTTTTTGACGGTTTATCAACCTTTTCTGGGTTATTTAAAGCCAGAAAATATTTTTAGATTGTAAGAAATTTTTGAGATAATAATGATTTACTGATACAAGTCCTACTAATTAAGCCATAGCTGAGAGTGGGGAGAAGGGGAAAATACACGTCTTTCGCCAAGCATATTTCCGTGAATAAGTGAATGTAACGCGTATATTTTGCACATGTAAGAGAATATAACGAATCCAACTTGAACTCGTTTCTAGAATTCCAATTCTGACTCGTTATCCATTACACCACCTGCACATCCAAGCATACACCACTTGGTATTACCAAAGTGGTCATACATCTAGGTACTGACCAAGATCGATGTTGCTTAACTTCAGTCATCGTACGAGAACCGGTGTTTCAACGTGATATGGCCCTAAGTCCTTATCGGTCGTATTTATAAAACTTGTTTGATAATATATATAGATATATGTGTGTGTGTGTGTGTGAAAAGTGTGTGTATATAAATATATATAAATATATATAATTAGTATATATTATATGCGCGGTAATTATTAGAAAGCGCTCAATATCAGAGATAGAGCTAACATATTTGGTTGGATTGATGTGAGTTTGTGACCCTGGGTTTCACGCTTTTGCGATCGTCAAAGCGTGAAACCCAGGGTCACAAACTCACATCTATCCAACCAAATATATATATATATATATATATATATATATATATATATATATATATATATATATATATATTCGAAAATTATAATATAAATATGTTATAAAATCACTACAAAAATAGCCATTGTGTTTCAACATTTCTGGTGTCTTATCAAGTGATGCTGTTGAAATGTTATAATTTTCGAATAAATGATCATATATATATATGTGTGTGTGTGTGTGTGTGTGCGTGTGTGTGAGCGTGTGTGCGTGTGTGTGTGCGGGCATAAAAATCCAGATACAAATAAAATATATATATATATATTGGACTCTCCTGTCGTATTCGACGTATGAGGGTCAAGCAGCTCAGTTCCTAGGAACCGACAACACAGACACCAGCACATATGATTTGATTATAGTGGTGAAGGCTTTTGAAGGGTCGAATATAGAATTCAGAGTTGTCCTTCTCCTAGACTAGTTACCATCCGAACCCCGGTCTGTCCTGCAATTTACCCACAGCTGGAGGGAGAAGAAGAGGATTAATACCTTTCCCAAGAGTATTTGCACGTAAGTGAATGTAATGGATTCGAATTTGAACTCTCCGATTCCTCAGTCCGACCGAGCCGCTATCCACTATCCCACCGTGCCTCATATATATATATATATATATATATATATATATATATATATATATATATATATATATATATATATATATATATATATATATACACACACTATTTACATTATTCGGACTATTGTCCTCAACTTTGTCGCCATATTTATTACAACGTTTCGGCCGTTGTACGCTCCGGCCTTGTTCAGGTGGTTGCAATGTCGAACTGAACCCTTTATTTCGCTCACTGGGGTAGACTGTTCTAGTTCGACGTGCCATGTCAAATGGATTTCAGTTATCAGCTATCTCCTGTTAATTCCCCTCTCCAAGTTCTCCACCGCCTTAACCAGGCAACCAGTGAGCGAAATAAAGGGTTCAGTTCGACATTCCAACTACCTGAAGAAGGCCACAGCGTACAACGGCCGAAACGTTGTAATAAATATGGCGACAAAGATGAGAACAATATTCTGAATAATGTAAATAGTGTACATAATACCTCATCTCAGAAATACACACACACACACACACACATATATATATATATATATATATATATATATATATATATATATATATATATATGGGATAAGGATATATAAATTTTTATATATCAAAAAAAACTTTTGAAAGAAAAAATGATTGACAGATTGTAAAAATCTTTTGTGACGCATTTTATCCGTTAGGACTTCATCGGATATATATATACGTACACACACACACACAGAGAAACACACAGATATATATATATGTATATATATGTGTGTGTGTGTTTTGAAAATTCAGATATAAGCAAAATACATCGATAAAAAGAAGGTATGAACCAGTATTCAACCGTATTCAACCACAACGCAATTATTAAAAGAGAAAATAACTTACTTAGACAAAAAATTCTTGAGAGTGTAACTATCGATTCTTCTCAAAATGTTAACTTACGCCCTTGATTTTTTCAAATAACTCCTTTCATAAAAGAAATAATTCTTTTCCAAGCCAACATACATGACAATAAAAATGTAAAAAAAATGTTTAAATTGGTTAACACAAGACATTCTCTTACTTAAAATCAATACATAATTTATTAAATTAAAATAAAATAATAAATAATAATTACATTAATACATATATATGTGTGTGTGTGTGTGTGTGTGTGTGTGTGTGTGTAAGCAAATAAGAAAATAAAAATTCAACATTTACTCACTTTGGTAGGCATTAAATTACATCACTTGGCGTCCTCCATAGATTATCTTTAATTACACAGCTTTAAGAATATCTTATAGCGTTCTTAAATGTACAAATTTTGAAAAATTAACAATATTTTTACTTCTATATGTAATCGTTGCTTTGACTTGGGACGATACAGAAAATGATATTCACCATAACTAAATAGTAGAAAGTGAAGGGAAACTTAATTACGGGACACGACAAAAGAAATTATTAGTAAAATAATTACTGTCTATATTTCTGAGATGAGGAATTATGTACATTATTTACATTATTCGGACTATTGTCCTCATCTTTGTCTCCATATTTATCACAACGTTTCGGCCCTTTAGTATCTGTCTATATTTCTGAGATGAGGTATTATGTACACTATTTACATTATTCGGACTATTGTCCTCATTTTTGTTACCATATTTATCACAACGTTTCGGCCGTTTAGTATCTGTCTATATTTTTGAGATGAGGTATTATGTACACTATTTACATTATTCGGACTATTGTCCTCATCTTTGTCTCCATATTTATTACAAAATTTCGGCCCTTTACTATCTGTGTATATTTCTGAGATGAGGTATTATGTACACTATTTACATTATTCGGACTATTGTCCTCATCTTTGTCGCCATATTTATTACGTTTCGGCCGTTGTACGCTCCGGCCAACTTCAGGTGGTTGGAATGTCGAACCTTTATTTCGCTCACTGGGGTAGACTGTTCTAGTTCCACGTGCTATGTTTAATGGATGTCAGTTGTCAGTTATCTCCTGTTAATTCCCCTCTCTAAGTTCTCCACAGTCTTTCACTGTAGGAATCTGTTTTGTGGACCAAACTCCGAAATGCGCAAATACTACTCTATGCAGAGCATACCTGTTTCAACACAATTCACCTACCCCGGGACCATCACAAACACCCATACATACATCGACAGTACACCCCTAACTACACAATTTCTCACATTGAAAAAATGACATCTTCATAGTCCCTTAGTCATCTCAATGCAATGCACGTTCGGCACGTTCGGCACGCTTTCACACTTTCCTCGTCACCCAGCAAATCACCTCCGATGCCAGGCATCCCCCAAGTAAATAACCCCGTTCCTGCAGTTACAAGAAGAGCTGGATTATCACACGAAGAAAATATTTTTTCTAGCAGTAAGTCAGATTTTCCTAACAGAACTAGCATAGATAAATATATAAATCTTCAACTTCTATATGCCGTGCCCATTCAGGACGTTTTCTGTCCTTTGTAGCTCTTAATATTATTTGTCTTTTTACCATCTCTCTCAAAACCTGCTTCACCATCCATTCTCCAGGTAGTTTGTATGTTGCTTTCCTCTGGCCCTCTTAATTTCAATCTGTCCTGTGAGTATCAAATTTTCCAAGACCTCTTTCCTCATGATGTGCCTCTTCCTGATTTTAGACATAAATGTCCTTCTCTAGAACAATCAGAAAGAGTTAGATGAAATTTCTTGGATACATAATAAGGAAAGTGTGCTTGGAAAATTTAACACTCACAGGACCTATCGAAGGCAAATCTGACAGTGGGTATCGAGTCATCTACCTGACGAGCTTAAGTGAATGAATAGTGGAAAGGTGATTGATGGCATAAAGGCAATATACATTCATGCTACAAGGGATAGGAAGCTGTGGAGAGCCAACATCGCCTACGTCTTGAATGAACACGGCACATAAAAGAAGTGGTCTAAATCTAGAAATGCTTTTTTTTGGTTTTGGTTTTGGCTTTTTTAGGCAAAAAATGATGTTAAATATTTCTACCGTAACGGGTACCATCTGTCTATTTTCCCTGCATTAGACGAATGAAAATAATATTTTTACTTAACCCAAAGATAGTGTTATCAGATCTGTGTAGAAAATGATAACATGTCATCTTATCTGTGTATTTTTTTTTTCGACTAACATTTTTTAAATGTTCTATTTGTGACTCAAATTGGACGTGATATCTCCTTCCCGGAAGTAAGAAAGCTTGAAATAATTACCAGGATGCCAGTGAACCTATAAAAAAAGTTCAAGCCAGGAAGAAAAGAGACAGTTCCGATCGACTCTTTGAGAATCATTTCAGCAAAAAACGCCTTTAGACAGCCTCAAAATGCAACGTATTTTAACTTTGTTTCTACTTATTTGTTCTGTGGGTAAGTTTGTTTTTTTTTGTTTGTTTTTTTTTTCTATTTCTTTGTATATTTGAATACAATTCCAGCGTTGTTCAATACGTTTTGCTTATGATAAAGAAATATATGAAAAATAGGAACATGAAAGAATTTGGAACGAGCTGAGATTAATTAGACTTCCTTGAGAGTTACGCCATATTTAACCTGAAAACCTGGCTACATATTACACTTTCTGTTCCTACGATGCGTCGTAACGCAATTTTTAGTGTAAGCCAGAATCTAACCGCGATTTTCTGTAAATAAACACTTAAGTCACTCACCAATAGTAGAGTAATAATCTAGGACATAATGCATTTCTATGACATATGTTACTACAATGAGGACTAAAAAAACATAATGAAATGATATAGTGATTTACTAAGCTGCGGCACAAAGTAAGAATCTGACTACTCAGTCGTAAAAATTTAGCGAGACAAGCTTGCTAATCATTACACCACATCGCAGTGCATTGGAAAATAATATATATAACGAAATTAAATTGCTTTAAACTGCTCGTATATTTACTGCTAGTGGTGTCATTGGTTCTCGGTAGATGAGATGACGAAGTGTAAGATCTCGTCTCTCTTGCAGTATTCGGAAGCAGCAGTAAATCTAGGGAACAAAGAAAAACAAAATCACGTTTGTTTTTTCTTTTTATCGGAGACTTACCAACTTATAGTTTAACAAGAAAATGTCCCTTATCTCTTACAGGGAAACTCATATGTATATGTTTTAGACGACAGTCGAACGATTAAACCAAGCAACCAACCAATGTTCGTCGATGTTTCTCCATTTCAGACCCTTTAACAATGTCTAATTTTAATTCCATGGTGATGGCTTTTCCATTTCTTCGAAGCTCCGCCATCAGAAAAGGTTACATTACGCTTGTGAGCCATAACGATGAGTAATAAGTTTCCACAAACACAGCACAAACGAAAGAGGACGAATGCACAACAATCCAATATGGCGTACAAACAGGAACTGGCCCACGGCATGTCGAAACAAGATTAATGGAGACTGCGTTTTAACCACGAATCATCGTAGGTCGTGACTGTCGTAACCAGGGGATTTAGTGTATTTACCAAATACGACATAAAATCGAATTGCGAGCAGCAACACATGTAGGTAGGAGTATTATACCATACCAGAATTTAATTGTGAAAAACCAGTTTTGAAAATCAATATTAGAAATCCTTACTTTTATCTGGATTTAAAACCAACTTTTGCCAGTGCAGGGAAATACACTTCAGTATATTTATAGATATTAATTATTACTGTATACATTAGATATTTTTAGTGGGTACACGTTTTTCAGCAGATATTCCTGTCTTTCTTGACAGTGAACTTAACGTCTACAATCCGAAAAGTCGAGAGTTCTTCTAAAGAAACCGTACCTTCCGACAAACTTGTATTCATTTTTCCAATGAATATTTCATTTTTCAAATCTGTATTCCCTTTTTCAATCAGGAAATATTGGTTGGGATATTTCCAAGTAGGACATTAATCAAAAGAGAGCTAACAGGGCAAAAATAATAATAATAATAATAATAATAATAATAATAATAATAATAATTTTTTTAATTTTAATTAATTAATTAATTAATTAATTTTTTTAATTTTAATTAATTAATTAATTAATTAATTAATTTTAATTAATTAATTAATTTTTTTAATTTTAATTAATTAATTAATTTTTAATAATTTTAATTTTTTTAATAATAATAATAATAAATTTTTTTTTTTTTTTTTTTTTTTTTTTTTATGCCTATATACTGAAATCTAATTATCCCACTTGGAGGTGTCTCTCGGACTTATACTAAGTTAAAACTTAGTATTATCTACCCAACTGAATACCATACACTGTTATGAACTTTTAACTTCGATATATTAATAAACCCACTATCTCAAATCTGGTCTTGCTCTTGGACCTTCTTCAAGTCTCGTCCTACAGCTGGTAATCTGAACAAAATTACCCCTTGGCGGTCAAGGTTAAAACGCATCTCTACCAATTTCAATGAATACGAAAAATATCTCATACCGGATCGGCCGTCAACCGGGACAACAAGGGCCGCGTCCCTCAGAGAGGAACCAGTCTGAGGTCGAAAAGTCTGTCACTGGAACAAACTCTTCCACACACGAAGAGACACTAGGTCACCAAACCCGGATTATCGCCAACCTTGGACCAAGTGTCTCAATGCCAAATCGACTAGTAAAAATGAAACGAACGAAATGGAGCCGCGAAGAGTATCGACAAGTTATGACATCCTTCTTCACTGCACTCGAAAACCCAGCAAAGAACACCACCAATCAAACATACCAAATATGGAGAAATATGGTGGGAAATGATATAAGACCTAACCTCAATCCAAACATGCTTGCCAATGTCCGCAGAGATATCATGCGAAACAACAGACTTTCAAAGGCAGAAATAGATAAGATAAAATTAGATATAAGGCAAAATACTATGACCCATCACTCAAACTCTGTTGAGATGAATGTTGAAATAAAGAATGCGACAGAGGATGAGGTGGACGCTAAAGCGAATGAAATACGAAATCATCTCCCAGGAAATGAAACCGAAGATTCTGCCTTAGACACAACCTCTAGTTCTCCAGAAATTGTCACTGAAGATGACTCCAGGTACATTAATTTAGAATTCCTTGAAAACCACGAAGCTGAAATCACCGAAGCGAAAAATGACGTCATCCAAGTACTCAGCAGAGTAACTTTCATACAATTGTCAGACAGAGACCAGCTCCCGAAAATCCATATGACAAATCCCAACAAGCACATCGTGAAAATATACAATGCTGCACTGGAAACACTGTTAACAGATAAACCACCGGGAAACATAACAGAAGTTAACAACGTCATATACGCAACAGCTCTAGCAGCGACTCGGAAGCTTGGTGTCAAGACAATAAATAGAATTAACAGACACAGAGAACCAGCTTGGAAAACCAAACTGAAACGAGAAATAGAACAAATCAGATGTGAGCTGTCTATATTAGATGAGCTCACCAGAAACCCTAATATTTCCACACGTAAATCCAAAAAGATCAAACGGAAATATAGCATTAAATCCCTAATTGATATTCCATCGATCAAGGAAATGCTGAAACAGAAACTTCAGCTAAAAGCACAGAGAACAAGACGATACGAGAAACGTTGTAGATTCTATCGCCAAAATAAAACATTCCGAACAGATCTTAAGAAATTTTACAGGGAAATTGGAAAAACGCCTATACATGTCGAAACGCCACCATCGATTGATAATGTACAGACATTTTGGGAAAATATCTGGAGCAAACCAAAGGAATGTAACCCAAATGCAGAATGGATACGGCGTGAAGAAGAACGACTGCTGGATACACCTCTGCAAGAATGGGTAAATATATCCACAGATGATGTTAGGCAAGCACTAACGAAATCCCAAAAATGGAAATCCCCAGGAAATGACAAGGTGCCCAATTTCTGGCTGTATCATCTCTCATCTACCCATGGCATACTTGCAAAAACATTATCAACGCTTGTAAATAATCCCAATAAAATCCCGGAATGGGTTACTGAAGGTATTACATACCTCATACCAAAAACAACTGAAACAGACGACCCGAAAAATTATAGACCGATAACATGCCTTTCCACAACGTATAAGTTGATCACGTCTGTACTGACGAACCGTACTTACTCCTTCCTCGAAACAAACAGCATTCTCCCGCTGGAACAGAAGGGATGCAGTAGAGGTTCATATGGCTGCAAAGATCAACTTCTGATAAATAAAATGATCCTGGAAAATTGCAGGAGACGACGCAGAAATCTCAGTGCAGCGTGGATTGATTATCGTAAAGCCTTTGATAGTGTTCCACATTCTTGGATCCTTAAGGCTTTGGAAATGTACAAAGTCTCCCCTGTGGTATTAAACTTTCTTAAGCACAGCATGGGGATGTGGAACACAAAACTATACCTTAGGCACACCGGGGGCACTGCTATATCCAACCGTCTGAATATCCGACGTGGAATTTTTCAAGGAGACTCTCTGTCACCTCTTCTGTTTTGTTTATCCTTAACCCCTCTTACACATGAACTGAACAACAGTAGCTATGGTTACAAAATAAATAAGAAAATTTTCAATCACCTACTATACATGGATGATCTCAAACTCTTTGCCAAAGACGACAATGAGTTGAAAGGCCTCCTCAATATTGTTAAATACTTTAGTGACGACATAGGTATGGACTTCGGATTAGATAAATGTGCAAAAGTAACATTCAAGAAAGGTAGAATTACAGAAACACCCTCAATAGATTTAGATTTTGTCACAAAGATTAGGGAATTGGAGCATGAAGAAGCTTATAAGTACCTAGGAATTAGCGAAGGAGATGGCATACAACACACCCAAATGAAAGAAAAAATAAGAAAAGAGTACTACAGGCGTGTACGTCTGATACTAAATACTGAACTAAACTCAAAAAATAGAATATCAGCTATAAACACATTGGCTGTCCCAGTGGTGCATTACAGCTTTAATGTCCTTAACTGGACCATAGCTGAAATTAAGCGAATGGACGCCAAAACGAGAAAGCTTCTCACTTGCTATCGCATGCATCATCCCAAAGCTGATGTTGATCGTCTGTATGTGCCCAGATCCGAAGGAGGCAGAGGATTAGTTCAACTAGAACTGTCCTACAAAACTACAACAATTGGCCTCCAAAAATACTTGGAAACTACAGAAGACTGGATGATGGTATGCGTCAAGGAACATGAAAGTAGTAAGCGTCTTTACTCCGTAATGAAAGAAGCCAACAAATTCAAAGTGGAGCTTCAAATGGGCGTAGAGATGCAACTACAGCACAATACACCGGCTGAAACTGCAAAATACTTGAAAAAGACAGCAAAGACGAATGCAACCGACCAGATACAGAAGCGATGGCAAGGTAAACCGCTTCATGGCCAATACTCTGCCCGTATCAACCAAGCTGATGTAGACAAAACCCGTACCCATCAGTGGCTACGCAGTGCAGGGTTGAAAGCGGAAACTGAAGGTTTTATCCTTGCTGCGCAGGACCAATGCTTGCTAACTAGGAATTATCAAGCACATATACTAAAATATTGTGTCAGCCCAAAATGCAGATTCTGTGATAAATATCCAGAAACGATTGATCATCTTGTATCAGGTTGCACGATGTTGGCACCCACTGAATATAAAACCCGACATGACAGAGTGGGCCAATATCTGCACTGGAAAATCTGCAACTTCTACGGGAAGGAAACTGAAAGAAACTGGTACCAACACCACCCAGACCCAGTTACGGAGATAGGACCTGTTACAATTCTATGGGACTACACAATCCACACTGACAGAACAATCAAGGCCAACCGACCAGATATTGTTATTAAAGACCACAAACAAAAACGGTGCCTCCTTATTGATATGGCAGTCCCTGCTGACTGCAATGTATCTTTGAAGATATTCAAAAAGCTGTCAAAATACAAGGACCTTGAAATAGAGGTCTCGAAAATGTGGCATATGGGAACATCAACAATCCCTGTTGTAGTTGGAGCCCTAGGACTGGTTGGAAAAGATTGCAGTAGACTAATTGCAGGGATTCCTGGAAGCCCATGCCTCAAGGAGATACAAAAAATTGTTCTGACAAGTACAGCCCACACTTTACGAAGGGCTCTATCTATGTAATTTTTTTTTTTTTTTTTTTTTTTGTCAGTGAAAAATGTCATGATGCCATTTCTAACCTTAGGTCCCTGGGTGGGACCCGGAAAGAAATGTGTAAACGCCAGAAAGCAAAGAAAATAAAAATAAAAATAATAATGATGATGATGATGATGATGATAAACCAAGAAATCCTTAAAAATCCACCTCGGTTATAATGTGAAGAAATGAATATTTAAATATATTCATGAAATAAATTATAACCGAGATGAATTTTTAAGGATTTCTTGTCTTATTACTTATCATATATATATATATATATATATATATATATATATATATATATATATATATATATAAACAAAAATGTTTGTACCACAGAATTTAAATAATGGCTTTGAAAATGACGGAACGCCTTCTTTTAAAGGGACCTTTTTCGCCCAACATTTCTTCAGAAAAAATTCGTTGGAACGACAGTAAGCAAAAGGGCGAAACTGAAAAAGGTAGACATGGGGGGGGATAATTAAAGAATCACAACTAAAATAAAATTACTGGTGTAAATAAGCCCCTAGCCAGTATAAACATAAAAAAAATACTCACTACCCATATATATATATATATATATATATCTCACTTACACGTTATTTTTAGTGGGTAGAAGTTTCGTTTATTTATTTTTACACATATACGATATATTTATTTATTTTGATCTACCGGCCTGAATATTCATGAAATCTTATTAAAGAAAAATATACGAACCTTGGCAGCGTGGAAACCGTCGTTAGATCCGACGTGCTTCTACCGTCTCAGCCACGAAGGATATTTGGCCATCAAGCAAGGCTGAATATTGCCTTTAAGCGACTCGGCAGATAGGAAATTCCGAGAATTATTGACGAGAAGGATGTCGCTTAAAGGCACTATTGTGGACTCATCGGGTGCAGATACTATGCCTCTAAAATAAAAACACGCTGGATTTCAACGGCTATAGATAAACCACTGGAGAAGGAATATCGAGATTGCTGTTGACACCAACGGGCATTAGGCGCAAAGAAGGTTGATGGGCTGATTTTTTACGGATTTTCAACCCTTTTGGGGTTATTTAAAAGTGAAATATCTTTTGACTGTGTTGTAACATAGAAAGGGTTATTGAATTAGGAATAACATAAACGAGGTTGGAAATGAAATGATAATATTTATAACATCAACAAAGTACAATACTCGCCAGCGGCGTGAAGTAGGTAAACCACTGCTACTGGTGGACTACTTAGACATCATATTGCCCCAACTTACAGTAGTGCCCAATGTATTTATGAGAATTGGGACATACCCATTAGTGTTCATATGTACGGCATATAACAGAAAGAAAAAAAGAATAAAAGAAAGAAAAAAGAAAGAAAGCTTAACTTTATTAGGGAAAGGTGGAAAAAGAAAGAAAGAAAGAACCACAGAAGTGAATGTCATTAAAGAAAGATTAATTTTATTCGAGAAAGAAAGAAAGTGATGAAACCTAGAGAGGGTTACTGAATGAGGAAAAACCAAAATGGAGGTTGAAAATGAAAGGATAATCTTTATAACATCAACAAAACACAATACTCGCCAGCGGCGTGAAGTAGGTAAACCACTACTAGTGGTAGATTACTTAGCATATTACCCACACTTACAATAGTGTCCAACGTATTTATAAGGATTGGGACATACCCGTTAGTGTTCATATGTACGGTATATAACAGATTGTAAGAATGTTTTTTTGATTATTGAATTTTTTAGAGATAATAATGATTTTTTTAAATAAAAGTCCTTCTATTTAACCCGTAGCTGGGGGAGAAGATATGGATTCATAATATTTTCAAGGATTTTTGAGTGTAAATGAATGTAACGAACTCGACTGGAATTCGAAATCGGCTTTCTTATTTCTCATTCCGATCCGTTGTCCATTACACCACCCGCACATCCAGAATATTCATCACCTATATCGAACAATTTATAGTGAACTCTTCAGATTAAAATTCATGAATGTTTCAAGCTACGGACTTATTGATCTACTCTGGGAATTTGGGAGTGTATAAGGAACTGGCACAAGCAATGAACTCAAGAGGGTTGTTGAGCGAAAAGAATCCTGGAAGCGAAGAATAAATCCATCCGAATCTTCTGTTTAAATTTGACCATCCTCTGACTTGATTCCTTTCTTACAGGTCTCTCCAGGTCGGTCGTGTGCAAAGGAAAACCCGATGGCGTCTATGAAGTTTCCTGTCTATCGCTAGGCAGATGTATCAACGGTAAACTAAACAGAATAATATGTCCAGTAGGTGAGGTTATCGACACAGATGTACATCAATGCAAACCGTAAGCAAATTCAACATTTTATTTGCCCGCTCAGAACGTAGACGGTTATGGCTCTCCATAGCTTCCTATACTTTGTAGCTCTTAATAAACTTTGTTTTTCTGTTATTTCTCTTACATCCTGTTTCGCCATCCATTTAGTCAAGCTCACTAAGAATGCTATGCGTTGTTTCCTTCTGTCACTCTTGCTCTATATCTGTCCCGTGAGTATCAGATTTTCCTAGCCCTCCTTCTTCATGATGTGCATCAGAAACCTCAACAGTCTTTCCTGGCGTTAAGTATAAGTTTCTCCTTTGTTTCTAAAAATTCGTCGTTACTCACATGTTCGGTCCATGGTATTCTCAGCATCCTTCTCTAGAAGCACATTTCGGTGGAGAAATGATAGCGGTTGGATTGAGGAATCGGAGAGCCGAGTTCGAATTCCAGTAGAATCCATTACATTTACTTACGTGCTAATACCCTTGGGAAAGGTATGAATCCTCTTCTTCTTCCTCCAGCTATGGGTAAATAGCAAGATAGACTGGATGGCAACTGGTCTAGGAGAAGGACAAGTCTGAATTCAAAACCTGCGGAGGGTCGTTTGGGGACCTTGTGGCACGTAGTGCACCAGGTCTCTGTATTCGGCCCTTCAAAAAGTGTCGACGGTCCTGCACGAAACCTTCACCACTATAATCAAATCTCATGTGCTGTTGTCAGGCTGTCGGTTTCCTAGGAACTGATCTGCTTGACCCTCGTACGTCGAATTCGACGGGAGAGTCGAGAGTATATATATATATATGTTTCATATGGGACGCACCATATACCATATATTTATTACATAACAGGTATACAAGGGTTCGATATGTTATGGTTACTTCCTACAGGTATATGATATCTCTTTTGCTGACTGTGGATCCTCATAATGTGTGTGTTTGAAATGAAACACAGAGTCGTGCTCACATGTTCGGTCCATGGTACTCACAGCATCCTTCTCTAGAAGCACATTTCTGTTGTTTCAAGTTTTTTCTTCATCTTTGAGATCATCCAGTACTCACTGCGATACAGGAGGACAAGTATCACGTCTCAGTTCAATACTTTTTTCCTTGTTTCTAGCGAGGTTTGTCTATTTCTTAGATCTTTGTTTAGCTTCCTTGGCTATCCAAATGCGCGTTCGGATTTCAGTGTCATACTTTCCGTCCTCTATTAAAACACTTCCCAGATATTTAAATATCTTGTTCGATTTTCGTATCCCCGATTTGCAATTCGCATTTTGGGCTCATCCTTTTGCTAACAATTATGCATTCTGTTTTCTTACAGTTCATGTTTAATCCTTTCTTCTCACTTTCCTTCCCTACCTCATGTTCACTGATTTCAATTAATCCTATCGTATTTTGCGACATCAAAAATAATATTTCCATTAACCCATTATTTATATGTTCTCATCGTGGTAGGGATTTCATCTTCAAATCATAAATATGTTGAACTCTTGTATATCAATTATGTAATAAATATATTTGGTACTCTGTCATTTTATAATCCAAGATACTCGCATTTAAAATGTGTCCTATCATTATTGAATACCCTATACATACATATATATATATATAGAGAGAGAGAGAGGGGGGGAGAGAGATTTGCAAAAGTAGGTAAATAGTAATGAAAAACAAATCATGTGCACAAAAAGTATTGTATTGGTAATACAAACATATTCATAGCAATATCTTTCAAAATCCATTCGCCCTCCTTGTCCGTTAAATTACCACTTTACCTGTAATCCATTTATTATTATTATTTATTACAAAATAATAAAAGTATATTAAATGTATCATAATGAAAGTGTACTAAATGTATCATAATAATAGTATATTAAATGTATCGTAATAAAAGTGTACTAAATGTATCATAACAAAAGTATATTAAATGTATCGTAATAAAAGTGTACTAAATGTATCATAACAAAAGTATATTAAATGTATCGTAATAAAAGTGTACTAAATGTATCATAATAAAAGTATATTAAATGTATCGTAATAAAAGTGTACTAAATGTATCATAATAAAAGTATATTAAATGTATCGTAATGAAAGTGTGCTAAATGTATCATAATAAAAGTATATTAAATGTATCGTAATAAAAGTGTACTAAATGTATCATAATAAAAGTATATTAAATGTATCATAATGAAAGTGTGCTAAATGTATCATAATAAAAGTATATTAAATGTATCGTAATAAAAGTGTACTAAATGTATCATAATAAAAGTATATTAAATGTATCATAATAAAAGGGTACTAAATGTATCATAATGAAAGTGTACTAAATGTATCATAATAAAAGTATATTAAATGTATCATAATAAAAGGGTACTAAATGTATTATAATAAACAAAATTATGAAAAAAAATACCAAAAGATCATTTTAACGAAATGAATGAATTCTAGTATCAAATAAATTCGAGAAACACTAATATCATCAGTCAGTTATGTGCCATGCGATCATGTATCTTTCGATACGAAGCAGATTATTTTCCCGCAGCCTGTTTCCATTTCTTTCTGCGGTGTCTATCCTTGGCTACAGAACTCGGTCTGTCCTGCTATTTACTCCTATCTGGGGAGAAGAAGTGGATTCATATCTTTCCCAAGGGTGTTAGTGCGTAAGTGAAAGGGATGGTATCTATCTATCTTAAACGGGGAGATGTTTTATTAAAGAAAGCCTGGAATATTAACCTTATGACGACACATGAAGAAAACACAAGTTTTTAAATTAAATTTAAAATTAAAGAAGAATTTAAGAATGAACCCAAAATAAATTTAAAATAATTTATAGATAAAGAGGCGTAGGAGATTAACAGAAGGAGATTAGGTTTAGGAATTATAATCAATATAGCATTAACGGTTTTAGAGCGGGAGATGAGCTAATTAGGTTAGATAAATAAACTAAAATTTATACATATCAATCTGTTACGTGCCATGCGTGATACACGCTTAGGCGATCATGTATCTTTCGATACATGACTGACGAGGCAGATTTTTTCCCGCAGTAGGTTGCCATTTACTTTCTGCGGTAAGACCAGTTGTCATTCAAGGCAACCCAGTCTGTCCTTTGAAAGATGAAAGAAAATCACCATATTGATACATAACAAAAGCCATTGGTTTATACCAACGGCTTCCCATACTTAATACTTCTCTTTTTCACTCTCGCGTGATCATGTGGGACGTATGAGCTGCGGTGCGATTTTCGCTTCCAGCGTCTCGTATGCACGAGTTTGTCGTTGCTTGGAATTCTTCCATGTAAACAAAAACAAACTATCATTATTGTTTTGTCCGTGTATTGTTTAATATATTGTAATGTAATTGTCATCTTTGATAATAGCTTATGTAAGCCGAAAGCTTAGATAGGATTAAAAAATATGTATCTATATGGTGATTTTCTTTCATCTTTTAATGACAATGTTATTAAGCTTATCAGACGATATGAAAAGAATTTACATAAAATAAATAGACAAAACTTGTCTATATTATTTAATGAAACATGCATCAATGAAAAAATTCTGCCTAAATACACAATATATATATATATATATATATATATATATATATATATATATATATATATAGAAAAAACCTTAAAAATTTATTGTCGGTAATAAATCTATTTCGATGAATATACGCATATTCATCTCATCAGACTTACTACATTTTATAAAATGGAATCAATATATCCGGACAGACAGATATACAATGATAAAAATAAGAAATAGAAAAATAAAGTAATAAAAAATACAAGATGAAACGGTAAATTTTCATTTTAACACCCGAGCGCTAATATCACTTCAAATTTTTCCCAAATAGTCTTATTTCCGTGCAAATGTATATGCTGAACTCAAATCAACAATTAGATATTAAAGAAACCTACCCTTTTGGATGTTAAAGACCCGAAAAAATCGGATTTATTCCTGGTGTTTCGTCAGCCATTAGCGGCTTATTGATAAGTAATTCAATGATGAACTCTGTTGGTGGACGTATACAATTTGGGCCTATTTACTCCCTTCACAGTAATTCCTTGTAGTTAACTTTCAAATTAGGGTTAGGTGTTTTTTTGTTGTTTTTTTTTTTTTTTTTTTTTTGGTTATTCTTTTTTTTTTTTTAAGAATAAAGTTAACTTTCAAATTAGGGTTAGGTGTTTTTTTTTTTCTTTTGTTATTCTTTTATTTGTCGATGTTTACATATATTTGAAAGTTAACTTTATTCTTAAATTAAGTACCAAAAAAAAAACAAAAATCGCTTTACGGAAACGCGTACTAATTTCTGAAAGAAACTAGTTCAGCAGTAAATGACGCTCGGGTGTTAAAATGAAAATTTACCGATGAACCAATAACAAATATAAGTTGACCTAGAAAAGATTTTTAGTCGTCTTACATTAAGGAGAACAAGTTAATATAACGGGTAAGAGAAGATAAAGACGTAGGAAGGTCAAATTTAAAACTGAGTTACGACCTTGTGTCAAGTTCACAGAAGAAGGCAGTGGTGTCTGTTTAGACAGCATCATCATCATAGAATAAAACCATTATCATATAATACTAATAATATATATATGTGTGTGCGTGCGTGCGCGTACGCGTATGTGTGTATATTTATTTAGGAAGCATATTTCTATTCAAACAGGGTTGGTTAAATAATTTAGACATATGATATATTTATTTTGGTTGTGATCCTTTCAAGTTTACAAGGATTCATTTCTTGGTAGCCTTAGAAAATGGATTACGAAAAATACCAAACTTTTCTTTCAGATAGTTTTTATTTTCCCAAGTACTTTCCGTCTCATCTGAGACACTCTTCAGGGATTTAAATTATTGGGGAATGCGTATATATATTTTTTTAAATTCAGAACATTTCAACTGTTTATTTTACTGCGTTATGCAGCGTTCTAGATTTCAAAATTCAAAATTCACGCGTTTTTTTGTTGTTTTTTTTTCCACGGCAATAGTTAGGTATATTTTTCATTTTCTTTCTTTATTGAATATATCATATATATATATATATATATATATATATATATATATATATATATATATATATATATATATATATATATTAGGTTGGTGCAAAAATAATGTCGTTTTATCACATAGTAACATATGTGAGAAAATGACATTATTTTTGCACCAACCTAATATATATATATATATATATATATATATATATATATATATATATATATATATATATATATATATATGTAAATTTTTGCTGTTACAAACATTTAAGGACTTTGTGGCTATACTCATAACTAACTTTATTTATTTTGGGATTTAATTCTCTTATATAAAGAGCCTCAAGGATTTTTACATTTTGCTTATTATTGCTTTTATATAATATGGATGTATTTTTAACTAACATTTGTCTAAACTGTGAGATTGAACTATGCTCATCCAAATCGAACGTAAGCATATATATATATATATATATATATATATATATATATATATATATATATACACTACAGTTCAAAAGTTTGAGGGAACCCCTGGTAATTTTTTAAATTGGTCCCAGAAGTAGTTGTTTTTTAATTTAAATAAGAGAAAATAATTATACATGGTTAAAAAAAATTGAGACATGATTTTTTATTAGAAATTTTTTATGGCAAAAAAGAAAAGCATTTTATGATTAAATTTTGCTCTTGTCAAAATATCCTCCTTTAGCCTTGATTACTGCAGCACAAATTTTTGGCATTCATTGCAAAAGTTTTTCAAAGTATAACATTGATAATTGATTCCATTCTTTTTTCAATGACTTCAAGAGCTCTTTTTCATTTTTTCCCCTCTTCTGCCCAGTTCATACCATGCTTATTTTGGGGGTGACTTCAAACTTTTGAACTCTAGTATATATATATATATAAAGTTGCATATTTAGGCAGCAATCCTTCCTTTATATATGTTTCATTAAAAATGACAGACAAGGTACTACGGTTAAGCTTTTTATTTAATTTTTCTTGTGTTCTGACAAGAGCTTTCTTTTCTGGACAAAGGGTGTGTAAGAACTGTCCAAATATTTTATATTGTAAATAATTACATCATAAATAATTACGTCGGTTACACAACCACATGCTTATCCAGACGTCTTACTTAACACCTATCTGATCACAGCTCCATTAGAACCCATTTAAACACACACACAAATTTACCCGACTCCATTAGGAACATACTAGTGAAAAACACAAATATATTAACTGCATCCACCTGTAAAAAAAGAATAAAAATAATGGAAGCTTTAATAATAAAAAAGAAAAAGGCAACTCTTAACAATATTAACTACGAACAAGGCCACAATGTGCTAACCGTATTCAGAAATTAAAAGCATCACTATCACACACTAAGACATACACAGAACGCACACACTCAATTAAGCTGAAAAATCGAATCATCCTTGATAATGGCTAAAGTTATAGGCGAAAGCGCTCGGAAATATAAAACATTTGGACAGTTCTTACACACCCTTTGTCCAGAAAAGAAAGCTCTTGTCAGAACAAAGAAAAATTAAATAAAAAGCTTAACCGTAGTACCTTGTCTGTCGTTTTTAATGAAACATGCATATATATATATATATATATATATATATATATATATATATATATATATATATATGAATGATAAAAATATAGTTTTAAGATATGCTATATTTATAGGTTAAAGTGCTCAATATCAGGGTTAGAGTGTATGGAGTAAATCGCGGACTTTGAAGTCAACACCCAGCGGCGACAGTCTGTTTCATGCTTAAATGCAATCGTCAGGCCATATATATCCATACATTCAGTTAAAAGTAACAATAAAATCATCTTTGATGATGGCTAATTGTATAGCCGAAAGCGCTCGGACATGCAGAACATTCGGACAATTTCTACATAATTCATGTCCAGAAAAGAAGCAAATTATAAGAACACAAGAAAAATTAAATACAAGACTTAACCGCAGTACCTTGTCAGTTGTTTTTATTGAAACTTGTATAAAAGAGGGATTGCTGCCCAAATACACAATTATATATATATATATATATATTTCCATGCTTGAAGATGACTGAATGTACAGTCGATAGTACTTGCGTATTTAAGAAAAACCTTATACAGCTTATAATTTTAGAAAAGAAGGATCATAACATTCATGGTGTGATTGGTAGGTTAATGCATCTTTAAAAATGGGATTTCGCTATTTTATATCATTAACTTTACTAATTTACTTTTGTATGAATGATTCCTTGTAATATAAATTGAACTGCACCACATATTTGATATATATATATATATATATATATATATATATATATATATTAAGCATTGCGCCCCGAGCAAGGCGTGAAGCCACTAGGATGCAGGGGGATTGCAGAAGATTTGGAGCAAGAGCAGATAGAAGAAAGGATGAGGAAAAGGATAGTGGGTAGATCAAGGTAACTGGAGATGTCGATTGACATTACATTTGAATAGTTGGAGATCATAGCTATCAGGGAAACAGTAATTGGGAAGGGTGTTCCACAGGCGAGAGGTTCGATGTATGAAGCTATTGGAGTAGAAGAGATGGCTACATTTAAAAGTTTCTACAGTGTAAGGGTGAGAGCGGGATGCCAGCCTCGTAGGGCACTTGAATTCATGGAGACTGGGAACCAGTGAAAGCAGCTCATCGGAGCAATTACCATGAAAGTATTTGTAGAAGAGACAGAGAGAGGCAACGGCGCGTCTGTGAGATAGTGACTGCAGACGAGACGCCATATCAGGGCCAATCACATTACATATCCGTCTCTGGATCTTGTCAAGAACTCCGAGGTAAACAGAAGGTGCCCCAGACCATATATGGCAGCAATACTCCATGCAAGGACGAATGGTTGTTATTTGAAGTATCGATTCAGGGGAGAAAAATTTCCTGGCGCGGCACAGAGAGCCAACTTTCCTCGCAGTGGAAGAAGCAATTGACTCAATGTATTTGTTCCATCTCAGGTCAGCAGTCAACGTGAGACCGAGCAGACGCAGGGAGTTGCTCTCAAGAAGTTTACTATGAGACATTCTAATGATGGGGGGGGGGGGCAGGGAAGGATCTCTATGGTGGTTAATGGAGAATAATTTAGTTTTTGAGGCGTTAAATTTGACCATCCAATTGTTGCCCCAGTTAACAACCGATTGGAGGTCCATTTCAAGACGAGCGGCCAGGTTAGTTTTGTCATCGACACTAGATTTGTTTTTGAGGCAGGAGTAAATTGTAGTGTCGTCCGCGTAGATGCCAACTTGGGAATCTATGGCGTCAGGAAGGTTGTTGATGAAAATAAGGAAAAGAGTGGGGCCAAGGATGGAGCCTTGGGGAACACCTGGGTTCGAGGGGTAGGAACTGGAGGAGAATCCGTTGAGAAGATTGTGAGACTTTGCTTAAAATTCGTATTTTCTTGATTACAGATGAAATCTTGAAAATACTTTCCAAGATTATAGATTATAATTACAGTTGAGACATATTGAAAAAAAAATAATGCCAAACTTTCGCATTTTTTCTTTTTTTTTTTTTTTTTTTTTTTTTTTTCGCATTTTGTCTAAAGTTCGTATTTTCTCGATTTCAGGTGAAAATTTCGAAATTTTCTAAAATGTTTTATTGATGTACATAGAGATGCACACTAAACTCACGCCGATTTTGATGACCCGGATGTGGACGTGTGAAACGAGAACCACGTTATGCCCCCTCCTCTTACACACACACGCACACACACGCGCACACTATATTGGAAATGTGAGACATGGTTGTCAAGTAGTAGATGCTTTGTTTTCAGCAGAACTCGTCTTCCTCTCACATGTCCCACGTGATCTAGCAGTGGCTGGCCGACCAACAGTTTTCACGATCATGTCAGCCACCACCCCCATCACCACCCCCGCAACACCAACATGTAGCTTCTTAGCTCGCATGATTTAAATCCCCGCGACTACAACGTCTGCGGGTGTCATCAAGGTGTAGAGGCTATTTTCTAAGTATTCCTATTTTTTTCTTTCGCAGAATGGCAAAAGTGAAGCCGCCTTGTGGCAAAGCCATAGATTGTTCGCAACTGAAAGACGGAAGATACCCTGATTATGACCAAAATTGCAGATCATACTACACTTGTTTAGGTGGCCGTTTCCTTGGTCACAACTTTTGTCCAAGTTGTGAGTTTTTCTTTTCATTTTTCGTTTTTTTTTTTTGTTGTTTCTTTTTTAATGTATCGGTAAGTCTTCAGTAGGACCACCAACGCTGCATCTGTTTACATAAGTTTTTTCCCCGGTGCCCCAGCTACATTAATTTAAGCGTGCTACTTGTTTGGCAACTAGGTCTCACCGTTTTACTGTTGAACTAGCGAGAAGCAGCTACCACTTCTACTCTAACTGTTTCTTTTCTCGCACTTCTTACCTGCGGAAATCCCTTCCAATTTCTTGCATCCCTGATAATTACACTCTTCAAAATTTTAAATGCAGCGTAAATCACCATCTTCTGTCTTCTTGAATCGTGTTCCTTTTCGCCCTTTCCTCGATCCTCCCCATTCTCAGTCTTTTCATACTCTTTCACTCCCTGTAACCCCAAACGTTCTAGGGGCCTTATCGCCTTGCTTGGGGATATGCAACATATTATTCTACTACTGTAATTTTAGGACCGAAAACAGTTAATCTTACACTAATCTATAAAACAATATATATATATATATATATATATATATATAGTGATTTTATAACATATAACATATATTATTTGTAGTGATTTTATAACATATTTATGTTATAATTTTTAAATAAATAATTATATTCACTCTACTCTGTATTGAGTACTCTTTTAAAAATAGTAATTGTTGGTTATTGGAATTTATTCCGTATACACCAATCATATACTTGTATATATATATATATATATATATATATATATATATATATATATATATATATATATATATATATATATATATATATTGTAAGTTAATAGACTTAAAACATGGTTTTTCGCTACACAGTTCCAACCATGTTTAAAAAATGGAAGCTAAAAGCCCCTAATTTAATTTTGTACTAAAAATATCTATAAGAACACCGGATTATATATCTTACTGTTCTTTCTTTTTATTAATATATATATATATATATATATATATATATATATATATATATATTATAATTAATTTTTAAATATATTTTTAAAAAATAATTATAATTTAAGCTCTACCTTTGTATTGAGCACTGTCTTTTAAAAATAAAAACAAAAATACTAAAGAACTTCAGATTATTTACCTAACGTGTTCTTTCCTATTTTTCTATATATTTGCACACACACACACACACACACACACATATATATATATATATATATATATATATGTTTACAACATTAGCGGTAATATTTAATTTAAATAACAATTTCTGAAGGCTTATTTTAACACATATTTATCCTGTTATTTATTTTTCATTCAGATTTTTAAAATCCCATGGATAAGCAATGTTTTTGTTGATAAAGTTCTGTATCTAAATTCGCCGTGTTTGTACAGAAAGAATTCATATCTACATTTATATCAGTCGTAACTTAGAAAACACACAACGTTCATAATAATATGCATTGTTTTCATCTGATATTTTACATTGCTACAAATTAGTCGAATGTAACCGAAAATATGGGGAAATATCTAAATAAGTCAATTTGTTTAGTAATATTTCCTTAAACCTGTCCCAAATTATTAAAGCGAATGAAGAATAGTATGTTTGCTTAATTCATTTTTATTATTATTAATGAAGGTACCGTCGTTAGATCTGACGTGCCATAGATCGACTCGGCCACGAAGTGTGACGTCGATCAAGAAAAGGTGAATAGTGCCTTATTAACGCAAATATTTCTCAAACTCACGGAACATTCATATCTCCTTAGTTTTGTATCCTAACGTAAAGAAAGCAATTTCTAA
This sequence comes from Acanthosepion lycidas, assembly GCA_963932145.1. Classification (NCBI taxonomy): domain Eukaryota; kingdom Metazoa; phylum Mollusca; class Cephalopoda; order Sepiida; family Sepiidae; genus Acanthosepion; species Acanthosepion lycidas. Next base: position 91,237,178 of record OZ010596.1, read on the forward strand.
AGAAGTGATGGATTTTTATTCATCCGACATACATTATTACTTAAACGGTATTTTTATGGATATCCATATCTGAGTAAACGCCCCGTTTATTTATTAAACAGTATATCCGTTTATTTTTGTCTACTATAGTTAGTCCACAAGGCAGTGGTTCGTGTGAAGTTACGTCCCGAGTGGAACTTACATCTCACCAGTGGAATACGAAAGTGCTGCGTTGTTAATAGGAAAGGTTGCAGACATATAAAAAATAAAAAAAGTACTTTATTCCGGACAAAAATATGGTACACGGTTGGGGGCACATATTAATGTGATAAACAGTTAATCGTTAATTGCTCGGTCTTTATTCGAGACCTCCCCACAAGGTGGGATATGGCACAAGGCCGTTTTTTAACGTGGTGTTTTTCGAGCGCGTACGCTCATGCAAAAATTCCCCGTAGACCCCGCATAGACGGAGTCGGGAAACTACCTCCCCAGACGAAACTCTGCTCGTAGACATAGCCTTGTCTGTGTTCCTCTACCCGAGCTTTAACGAAATCCAATCGTTAACTGATCGCTATTTACTCGAGACCTCCTCTCAAGGCAAAAGACCAGTTTTTTTACGTGGGACGTTCCGATCTCGTGGACTCGAGCAAAAATTCCCCGTAGACCCGGTATACACGCGGTCAGGCAGCTGTCTACCTCCCCAGTCGAGATTCTGCCCTTTGGCATTGCCTCGTCCGGTTTCCTCGGGAGCAGAGAGTCGACATGCAGAGTTAACTGTAATCGCTAACGGCTCTCCCTCAGTAAGAGAGAGTTCTGTTTAAATAGTCTTAAACCGGTCCATTTTCTGGGAGTGTTCAGCTACTCCACAACAGAAAAGAAATATCTGTGAAGGTCAGGAATAGTGGAACTAATGAATGCATTTAAACGCAATGTATTTTTTTAGAACACAAAGCAGCGGTTCGTTGTATATTAAATAAAGGGTTCAGTTCGAAATATCCTGAAAGTCACTCGAGTCGACAGATACCTGAAGAAAGTCAAAGTGTACAACGGTCGAAATGTTTTGATAATATAATAGGTAATTCAAAACTTCAGTCTGGCTTTCTGGTCGAACTGATAGAGACACACTCTTGAATAATATAAATATATCGTGTCTATTTATTTTTATACTGATCCTTTCCAATTGTCTAATCAGTTTCTTGATGTTAAGATAAAATTCACCAGCGAAGGTACTGTATTCTTTTTTAACCCAAATAGTTTCGACCTTTTCTAAGATCACCTTCAGTGGTAAATTCCCAAGACAAACTTTTATCGCAGTTACAGTATGTTGATAATGAGTGTTTTAAAAAATGTTGTAGTTCATTTTTCCTGTATCCATACAAAAGAATGTATGTCTGTTTCCAGTATATGCAAATGTTAGCCAGTTGTCTTGGTTCATGTGTTTTGACTATACTGCTGGCCATTATCACGATCGGGAAAAAACTGTTTATTCGTTTTTGCTTCAATACTTTTATTCGGAGCTTGCCTTTTATGCATTATGATAAAGCCATGCCCTGGGTGACATACAATCAAGAATCTTTTGAATACAAACCCCTTTCGTTAAAAGTAAAAACTATGAGAACAGTATTTTCATTATCGGTAGTTTCCTCATCATTTCTCATGATATTCACACAATGGTGTCCCATTGATCTCCTTTGAAGGTTTACTTTCTGATCAAACATTACATGATCTTTTCCAGTGTCAATAACTACTCCTGCCTTAGAGATTTCTTAACAGCAGTAGAAGTTTACACTCTACAACTTCTGTTCTTTTGCACCAACCTAATAACTGTTTTATTTTCTTTGCTTTGTCGTGTCCCTTTTAAAGCAAATAGTAATAGCGTTTTTGTGTTTACATTTTTTCCAGCACTTATATTTAACAATGAACTCAAACTTTGTGATTTCAAAGGAAATGTTCCGAAACCCTGCGGAGATAAAGTAAAAGAGTAGGTTCGGAGATTTTAATTTATTTTTTATTGAAAATAAAACATTACTAACTTTACCAAAAATGATTGTGTTCGTTATTATTCACTCTTTGAGTGCTCACATCTGGAGTAACTAGTGGCTTGCTCTGAAGATTAAATGACAGCAAGTCTCCTCAATATCAAGAAAATTGTCGTTTTGATAGTACCGACTCTTTTCCCGATTTTCAGGACGGGGTTATTAATTGTTCACCCAGTACATGACACAGAAGTCACTCAAGTCACAAGGTTACTAAACGAGATAATAAACATAAGATGATGTGGTAAAGAAGTGGAGTTAACCCTATAACTTGAAAAAGTTAAGATTGTAGTCATGGCAGTCATGAGATTCCCCGAAATCTACAGCCTTACCCACTTCAAGTTTAGGGTCAGTCGTTATCTATCTTCTATATCATCAAAATCTTCACTTCGCTGTGTTGCTATGTAGACTAGGTTACATTTGTCATTCGTGTACATTTGTCGCTAGTCTGTCTTCAACGTTTAACGTGTGTAGTAGTGAGTTAACTGAGAAATATTCCGTTTAACAAAGGCAGGGTATGCATATCGTCAACAAGCAGATATGATTTTTACATACGGCGGCGCGAATGGTAATGGACGCGAGGCTGCACAGCTGTATCAGATTGTGTTTCCAGACCGATGCCATTTGAATCATCCAACCTGACCACGAAGAACACATTCTACAGGATGTTGGAGATGAACAAGGTATCAGCACACGTCAGGTGGCCCTAGCATGCCGTGCATTTACATAGTATTGCATGGAGGATACTTCAAGAGTAGCTCCTGTATCCGTATCGTTTGCAGGGTCTTTCGATCTCTGATCACTCATCACGAGAGACCTTTGCTGATTTTTTATTGGACAAACTGCCGATCCGTTTTTGTTGTTTTTTTTTTTTTGGTGGGGTCAGTCTTGTTTGCGGAGGAGGTAACATTTGGAAAAGCTTAAATAACAAATTTACACAGGCTAGACAGCAGCATCGGTTTACGATTAATATATGGGCTGGAATTGTAGGTGACTGTCTGGTAGGTCTATATGTTGTCCCAGCACGCCTTACAGGAGCTTACTGCAGGGATTTTAATTCGAAAACACTTCCAGACCTGCTAGAGGATGTACCCCTGCTAATAAGAAGATGCATGTGGTTCATACATGACGGAGCTCCAGCACATTTTATCACATTGTTCACAATGCACTGACTAACACCTGCCATGAAAGATACATAGTTAAGAAAGGACTGATTCTATGGCCTGCATGTTTCCCCGAATTCAGTCCTTTGAATTTTTATCTATGAGGCCACCTAAAATAATTGGTTTATGCAGCAGACATTAATAATGCAGAAACGCTTCATTACTGTGTCATGGGGGCCTACGAAATCATTCGACACCGTGTGGAAGTATGTGAAAGGGTCCACCAATCAATTATCCGACGGGTGCATGCATGTATAGATTCAAGCGGAGGTCATTTTGAACATTTGTTATGAGTTGTTGTGTTGAGGTACAATGATGGTCTTTTGGGCATATGTTTGTATGGATATTTTACCTTGTTTTGATATCAGGTACCGGCCCCCAAAGTTTGTAAAATGTATTTTGGGAGTGTATCTTACATTGTACATTTAACAGCGTCTACCGTAAACTTTAAACTTAATAACTTAAAAAAACGAAGGATTTGAGGACATATGTTTATATGGACTTTTGTCCTTGTTTTGGTGTGAGGAACGCGCCCCAAAAATTTGCCGGCAAATTTGGATAATTTAAATTAATCCAGCATTAAAATTTTACATCATTCGAAGGAGAAATAAATTCTGCATAAAGCGTACACAATACGAACTTATACTGTTTTATTAGGAACATATTCTGAAAGGAACAAAACTTTAACCATGGCGGGTTTATATATATATATATATATATATATATATATATATATATATATATATATATATATATGTGTGTGTGTGTGTGTGTGTGTGTGTGTGTGTGAAAATATTGTAGAAAATAGGAAAGAAACTGGTTTGGTAAATAAATATACATATACACAATGACCCGGCATCTATGAAAGTAACTCTATACTGATACAAATTATTAACACCCCACCCCTGCCGATTCTAAACAATCCGCCCTTGATGTTACCATGGAAATTTTTGATTTCAATTCTGACCATACTATTAAAACTCGTAAATTTCAGAAATAAGTCATTC
>OZ010596.1:91243862-91406362 GCA_963932145.1 Acanthosepion lycidas
ACTGGGTAAATTATGGAGGCTGCTACGTGACGTAATTTAATGTCTAATAAACGAAAGTGAGCAAATGAGATTGATTTTTTTTATGCAATGAATATTTCAATTATTTTAGTATAGGATAATTTTATGTATTAAATATATTTTTTAAATATCAGTTGGTTATGAATTTAACGCTTTTCTTTTCATTTTTTAACATTTTTATAGTCATGTATGGTGGCTTGGAAGAGAAATAATTATTTCAAGAGTGAAGATATTTGAAAAAATACAGGACGCATATTTATATTTTGATAAGATTCTATAGCGCCAATCTCGAGAATTTTACATCTAAGCTACTTTCTCTCTTAATAAGTGTCGCATTCTTTAGATCAAAGTTGTGGTTGAATATATTTCTATGTATAACTAATACATTTGATAATTTTTTGTTTATATGATCTTTTTGTCTTCATAGAAACATTTTTAATTTCTGTAAGTTTCGCTAATGTATTATGAAGAGCAGTTGTGACAGTTACTTTATATATACCCGCTTCAGAGTTGTAATATTGTGATAGGTATTTTTGCTTCTGATCATATCCTATACTCACTTTCGTTTATATAAGTGATTATGGTTCTCCACAATTTCCTGTCTTTTATAGCTTTTAATAAATTTTGCCTTTTCGTTAAATTTCATGTTTAGACGTATTTTGGTTTATTTGTTCTTGAAAAAAGTCTTGAGTTGAAGATAGATCAAAACTGATCATCATCTTCATCATTTATGTGCCGTGAACGATTATGTCTCTCCACAACACCCTTAGGTGAGTTGCTCGCTGTTTCCCTCTGATCCTCAGTAAGTATTAAGTTTTCCAAGCCGTCCTTCTTTGAAAAAATCGCACAGCTATTTCATTGTGTACCAAATGTTCTTTTAGGCAGACGTAATGTTGTTCAAATCTTCGAGAAAAAAAAGAGAGAGAGGAGAATTGGAAAGATGAGTTCAAGGTAGATAAAGCCAAGTCAGAAGAAGATTAAAATTGATCATCATTATTTATGTGCTGTGTCCCTTCGGAACATGAACGATCATGACTCTCCACAGCTTCTTTAGCTTTGCAACCCCGAGCAACACTTGACTTTTTACTAGGCATTCAGGTCCCAGCTCTGCTTTCGGTTCACACAAATTCATTAGTTAAGTTACACATCCTTTCCTTCTGCTCCTCATTACTGTGAGTATTAAATTTTCCAATCCGTCTTTCTTCATTCTCAACATCTGTCAGTAGAACCTCACCTCTGTTGCTTTGAAACTTTTCTTCATCTGCACGGAATTGTACAGCAATCACTGACATGCAAAAGGACAGATATGACAGTACTCCTTCGTTTCTAGTGAAATTTTCTTATATCTTCATTCTTCGCTTAGTTTCGGAAAGGCAATTTTCAGATCGCTGCGTAACATTTCACGTTGGCTGTTACTACACTACGCAGGTAGTTAAATACCTGTGTTCTGTTTTCTGATGACTACAATTCAAAACTTACACCTTTGGCTAATTCTCTTACTGTCAAAAATACATTCTGTTTTGTTATAGTTAATAAATTTTTCTTCTCGCTTTTCTCCTATATTGTATGGGAGTTATTACAGTTTTCTGAGTTCGAATCAACACAGTATCTTAGGATGTTACGATAACAAATCCTGTATTGTCTTTAGTTCTCTTAAGATCGTCTTGCTGCATCATCATCATCTTGTCCCTTGAGGACGTTGTCAATCATGGCTCGCTACAACTTCCTGTCTTTTGTATATCTTAATAAACGTTGTCTTTTTGTTATCTCTTTTAAACTTGCTCCGACGCCGGTTTACTCAAGCACGCGACGTAGGTTATGCGTTTTCCTTTTGCCTTCAATCTGTCCTGTGAGTATCAAATTTTCCAAACCCTCTTTCCTCATTATGTGACCTAGATATTTAAACTATCTCTTCCTGATGTTAAGTATAGTGTTCTTTTTGTTTCTATTTTCTCTAAAACTTCGTCGTTGCTCACATATTTGTTCCATGGTATTCTCAGCATCCTTCTGTAGAACTACTTTTCTGTTGCTTCAAGTTTCTTCTTCACCTGGGAGGAGATTATCCAGCATTCATTCCCAAATGGGAGGACTGAATTTAATTAAATTCTGTGATATCTGTCTATATGAGATGAGGTATTATGTACACTGTTTACATTATTCGGACTATTGTCCTCAACTTTGTCGCCATATTTATCACAACGTTTTGGCTATTGTACGCTCCGGCCTTCTTCTGGTGCTTGGAATGTGGAACTGAACCCTTTATTTCGCTCACTGGGGGTAAATTGTTCTAGTTCCACGTGCTATGTTTAATGGATGTCAGTTATGAGTTTCCTATCCAAGTTCTCCACTGCCTTAAATCCTGTGATTTTAAAATATTTTTTAACCTGGAAGGGATCCTAAAAGAACTACTAAGCTTCTGCAACGATAGCCAAAGTGATGTTCTTTCTTGATTGACGAGGTGTTTGGGTTTAGTTTTCCAACTTCGCTTGGATTATTTCGACGCTATTTGCCAACCTCCCCACGAGGGTAGGATGTGACACGAGATTAAATGCTGGGCGCCCATACGCGTACATACCAAAGAAGAAACAGCAATATTATTGGTCCTGAATGACATCTCGGCTTCAGTCAGTTTCTCATTATCGTAATGTAGTTTTCTTGTGCTTTTTCTATAAATAATTTCACGGTAATTGTTCAGACGAACCCTTCGTTATCTTACCTAGACGTTATGAATTTAAACGTAATACTAGATTGGCGTCAAGCTCTCATCAATTCGCAGTTGAATTGGCTAGATGTAACCGCAAGTCTATGCCAACAGTTTCTTTTTCCGCACTTCTCGCTTGTGGAACTCTCTTCCAGTTCCATGCTTTTTCGGCAGACTTTGATCTTAAAAAATTCAAATACAATGTCAATCGTTGTCATCTTGATTCCTCTTGTTTTATTCCCCTCCCCCTCTCTCTCCCCCCCTCTCTCTCTCTCTCTCTCTCCTTAATAATGTTTCCTATTTCTTTTCTTTTTTTTTCTTATTCTTTTACACTCAGTAACCCCTTACCTCTTAGTGACTCTACTGCCTTGCATAGGGTGACATGATTAAAAAAAAAATAAGAACAAAGAACGAAAATTGCCCAGTCACTGCGACCACTGTTACGCTAATGTCGATATTCTTTCTTTAGTGCAATGAGGAGCTGCTGCCACATAAATGAAATCCCTGGGATCAGGCATCCCTCAAAGCCCTTCCATGAACTGTTTAAAGATAGTAACACAGCAGAGAAATCAAGAACAGATACTACACCATACTCAACGGGAAGATCTACATCTAGTGCCTTTATGGAAGTAGTTCTGCCCTGGGTCACGAAGGTGGCTGCAGGAAGACCCTATGTTTGGTAACAGGACTCTGCACCATGCCACACAAGCAGGTGAACCCAGTCATGTCTGTCAGGCAATTTCTGCGACCCCATCACCCCTTACATCTGGCCACCTAACTCCCCAGACTACAGCGCCCTTGACTGTTATGTGTTAAACGAGAAACCAACAAAACTCCTTGTAAGACCAAAGATTAACTGAAGCAAGGATTATGGCAGCATTCACCAACTTAAAAAAGGAGACCGTCCAGAAGAGATGCAGGAGATTCAGAAGTCGTCTGGAGGCCGTGGTTGAAGTCAATGGTGATTTTATTGAATAATACTCTTTAGTATTTCAAATTATATTATGTAATTTTGGTAAATATATCTGTTAAAATGTGATGTAGAGTATTATTTTCATTTTTGCGTAATTTAGATGATAACTTATCCATCGCACCCTGTATAATCAAATAAAATTTATTAACGTTTTGTTAAAGTTTTTATCAAGTTTATTTTTTATGAGAAAAAAAATGGCGAAAAACTTTCAGCTAGACTCGCATTCCTCTGACACTAACACCCAAGTGCGACACTGAGATCCGTAGACGTATTGTGATGGCCAAGGACGAATTCTAAAAACTGGACAGAGTATTGCGAAACAGGAGGATTTCTTTGGTAACGAACAAAAGAATACTGAGCTGTTACGGGACATCTGTCCTTTACGGCAACGAATGATCGACGACTTCCTCAAAGATGAAGAGACTCGAAGCTACGGAGACGTGATTGTACAGAAGGATGCTAAGGATATCATGGATCGAGCAACAATGAAGTCTTAGAGAAGATCGTGTGCCCACAACCACTCTGCGTCGTCGCCTGAGTCTTCGTCCTCTTCCACCCGTCCTGCTCCAGCGTCGTCTCTGATGGTTCGGGCACGCAGCTCGACGCCCGGAGGGTGAGCTCATTCGCGATGTACTTCTCCCTCCTTCTCTTCCTGGCAGGCGAAAACGTGTTGGTGGACAGCTGAGGACGTGGGCTAGCAGGACTATCGGGTCCACAAGTAGTTGGTCTTCGACAATGGAATCGCGATTGGCTTGAGGTTAAATATTTGGGAAGCGTTCTGACAGGACGGTAAGTGCAACAATGAGATCCGTAGACTTATTGGGATGGCCAAGGACACATTCCAAAAGCTGGACAGAGTACTGCGGGACAGGAGGATTTCTTTGATAACAAAGAAAAAGCTACTGAACTGTTACGCGACATCTGTCCTTCTTTACGGCAGCGAGTGCTGGGCGATTTCCTCAATGATGAAGAAGAGACTCGAGGCGACGGAAATGTGGTTCTACAGAAGGATGCTGAGGATTTTGTGCGTGTGAGCAATGATGAGATCTTAGAGAGGTTGCAAACAAGGAGGACGCTTATACTTAACATCAGGAAGAAGTTTCTGGGACACATAATGAGGAAGGAGGGCCTTGAGAATCCGATACTCAAAGGTCGAATAGAGGGAAAGAGAGACAAGGGAAAGCAGCGCGTGACATTCCAGGCGGGCTTGAGCAGGTGGATGACAGAACGTGGTCTGGGGGAGATAGCAGAGGAAAAGAAATTGTTGAGAGCTGCAAGAGGTGGAGAGCCATGATCGCATACGTACTGATCGCCTATGTCATGTCACATAAAAAGAAAAGAACGCCTAAAGTTGAGTTAAAGTAGATTTATTCGTAAGGATAGCTTTTCTGGTTGAAGGCGCAACCAACTTAATCATATCTTCAGTGTTTAAAATTGGGCATTACTACTGTCGAACTTCAACACGAGCAATTTCATCATCATCATCATCAGCAGCAGCATCAGCAGCAGCAACAGTAGCAGCATTTTTCGACGCGGTTATAAGTTCAATTGAGCAAACGAAAAAACATTCCATTTTCTAGTGTCACGCGCATCTGAGGGTTGCGTCAGCCATAATCTGTGTGAAGATTCAAATGTATTTTCTTTGCATGAAGCAACGAAGAAATTAGTCGCGAATTAATTGATGAGATACTCGGTGGATCGTCTCAGTGTTTCTCAGGTAGTTCTTTCGAACAAGCTTGCAGCGTCTGGGCCCAAGAATTACTTTCTATCCCATTAGACACATCAAAACAAAAAAGCTGGGATAAAATAAAATGCGAGGACAATTTTACTAATTTGAGGCTCTCTCTGGATCAGCATTGCCTCGCCTGCCTAGTATCTGCTTCACAACCGAGTAGTGGCGCCTGGCTCAATGCAGTGCCCTCTTCATCTACCGGTACCCTTCTAGATGATGAGTGCACTCGTGTCAGAGTCGCGATCCGTCGTGGACTCAAATTATGTGAGCGTCACAGATACAGATGTGGAGTTTCCATCGATGAGTTTGGCTTGCATCCTCTCTCCTGTCGTCGAAGTGCCGGACGCTTTCCACGGCATGCAGCAATAAACGACATCATCAGAAGAGGTTTGGATGCATTCCTAAATCGAACCCGTAGGCCTCGACCGTGGTGATGGAAAGCGGCCGGGTGGCATTACCATTTTCCCTTTTAAAATGGGGAAGTCGTTGATTTGGGATACGACCTGTGCGGATACATTTTCGACCGGTAATTTGATCAGGTCCGCGGTTGAGCCGGTGTCCGTCGCCCGGGACGCAGAGATAAAAAAAAAAATAGTTAAATATTCTTCTCTTGCTGATAGATTTTTTTTACTCCTGTGGCAGTGGAGACTTTGGGGGTTATTGGCCTTAGCTCGATGGCGTTCCTTCGGAGGATTGATGCGATTGCGTCTCGATTAAGGGACGAGCCTCGCGAAACGGAGTGACTCTTACAACGTGTCTCACTGGCGATGGTTCGAGGTAATGCTTTCTCCATCATTGCGGCTGGCAGAGGATAGAAAAAAAATTGTTTATAATTACTTTGTTCAAACTTTTTTTTTAGCTGAATTGATTTTCATCAGCGTTTTAATGAAACGCTGAATATGATTTCCGGAATTCTGAGAACGTTTGAGATGAACTATTAGAATGGGTTTAATTCAGATAATTTTCGAATCCATCATCACCCGAGCTGTTTCAAATTGAAGACAATCTATAACTTGCTCATCTGTAACGCTGTATCAATCCACCCCATACTTTACTGTTCTGTGCTAACTGACGAAAGTGCTGCATATCTTTCAAGTTCTTCAAAGTTTGTTTTTACAGCATATGATGAAATTTTATTGATATTTCTTTTAATGGTGTTGTTCAGTCTGTATTCCATTTCGTATCGATGACAAAAAATGTCCATATTTCTAAAGCTATTAACTTGTTCTAACTCCTCTTTGGTTTTGGTTTTTTGGATACAGTCAGTCAGTCAGTTATGTGCCATGCGGAATACACGCTTAGGCGATCATGTATCTTTCGATATATGACTGACGAGCCAGATTTTTTTCCCGCAGTAAGTTGCCATTTCTTTCTGCAGTAGACCAGTTGCCATCTTTTTGAATGCGTTGCCATCCAAGGTTATAGAACCCAGTCTATCCTGCTATTTACCCATAGCTGGGAGAGAAGAAGAGAATTCATACCTTTCCCAAGGGTATTAGCACGTAAATGAATGTAATGGTTCTGACTGGAATTCGAACTCGGCTCTCTGATTTCTCAAACCGAGCCGATATCCATTACTCCACCGTGCCTCCTTTTCGGTGTTGGAACTATTGAACTCCAACACAGGAAATATCATTGTCATCCTTCTCCTCTTCATTGGTTATAAGTTCAATTTTGCTCTCTGCTGAACAAAGGCAAAGTCATTTCATTTGCTAGTGAATCAAAATTCACTTTTATTATGCTTATCTGAGATTTGCGTCAGCCATAATCTCTGGCCTGAGCAAGATGGGATAATTCAAATATATGTTCTTTGCATGAAAACAACGAGAAAATTAACGCGAACTAATTTATCAGCGTCTTTATCTAACGCTGAGTACGGTTTTCTAAATTCTCAGGCATTTGTCTGAGATTAAATATTAGAATGGGTTTAGTTCGGATAAGAAAAAAATGTTTGGATAATTTCAATTGTTCTCTTCTTTTCACGTCTGGATAATAGATTCCGGAAAATCGACGTACGGATAATCGAGGAAGTTTTAGTGAGTGCGAAATAATAATAAATCCCTTCACCAACTCCCTTCAAATTCAGAGGACTGATGAAAAGGAAAGAAAGGAAGTCGCGAGCTTATAGGAAATTTTCTCTTGACCAATGAAAACCTTGCATTCACAGAAATTGACCGGTAAGCAGAAAAGAATAAGGAAAGAAATTCGCGAGCCTATGTGAAATTCTTTTTTGACCAATGAAAAATTTGACTTCACAGAAATTGACCGGTAAGTAAAAAAGAAGAAGGAACAGAATTTGCGAGCCTATGTGAAATTTTGTTTGGACCAATGAAAACCTTGCTATCACAGAAATTGACCGGTAAGCAGAAATGAATAAGGAAAGGAATTCGCGAGCCTATGTGAAATTCTTTTTTGACCAATGAAAAATTTGACTTCACAGAAATTGACCGGTAAGTAAAAAAGAAGAAGGAACAGAATTTGCGAGCCTATGTGAAACTTTGTTTGGACCAATGAAAACCTTGCTATCACAGAAATTGACCGGTAAGCAGAAAAGAAGGAAAGGAATTCGCGAGCCTATGTGAAATTATTTTTTATATTCTTTTTTTATATAAAATAGGGTAAAAAATTAAATTAATGACAGAAGAGTGTCTGAAGTCATATGAAAAGATTCGCTTCAGTTCCTCGCAACCTACGATGAAGTTCTTGCCAATATAAAATTATTCACCAATTATATTATCGACCTTTAACTAAGCACAAGGTACTTCAAAGAATTTTCTCTCAACGATCCAAGAAAGCTAAGTAATTCAAACTATATATCTTCATCTTACTTTTGATCATATGAAAACTTATATCCATTCGGGGAGCAATGGATTCTCTTATCTTTGTTTTGAACATTTTTTAATATTATTTTGTGTCAAATCATTTAATCTGCTGTATGAACATTTCCTCTTTATGGCAATACGTTAAAACTACTGACTTTAAAAACGAGCTACTGACACTACTTCAAGCGTGTAAATTTGTGAATAAATTCCTTATATTGTTTTGTTAAAATTAGCCATATGTTTTCTTATTATCATTCTTTATTTTTTTTTGGCGTGAGTAAATCAACTGTTCATTTTAACTCCTAAACATTAACTTGGTAACCATTGTATTTAGATGGCTGGTTAACTGATACAAAACAAATTCATATATAGAAGGGGCACTTAGAAAGGACAAAACTCACAACTGATGTGATGGACTCTGATATTAGCTTACTAATTATTGGTTCAACTAGTTTCTTTATTAGGCCATAAAGACATGTGTGTACCGCCCCTAGTAAAGACTAAACTCACCACAGCAAGAAAAATACAGTGGTACCTCGGGTCTCGAATGTCTGTCATCATGAAAAAATCGGTTCATGAACAAATTTCCTGAGCAAAAAAAAAAAAAAAAAAAAGTCTCGGTGACAAAGAGTGTCTCGAACGACAAACACGCAAGCCGGCGACAACAATCTGAGTGTATTGGTGGGTAAGCTCCAGTTGAGATGTAACTGTAGATCCAGACTGTTCATTTCTGTCGAACTCTCTGCCGCGGGTCAAAAGGGAATATTTTTGGCCGAGTCTACGGGCTCGGAGTACCCACAATAAACCGGCCTTGTGCCACATACACCCTCTTTAAATATTAACTGTAGACACATACACATCCCTGGCCGAATTCGCTGAGCCTTTCGAATTTCATTGCATAATTTTTTGGTTTGAGTGGGGGTTATAAATTATTAAATAAGGCGTATTATTAGATAAGCAAATCACAATGGACAATTTTTTAGTGAGACAGCATCCCCGTGAGTCGCAATCGGAGTCAAATGGCGCTTGGAAACAGAAAAGAGAAAGTGAGATTTACTTGACTCCCACCCCACTGAGTCAGGTTGTGACACAAGGTCAGTTTTTAACGTGGGGACCCGAGTGTTTTCACTCGGTCCGCTGGTCCAAGCTGGTCTTAGCTTGTCCATGCTGATCTAAGCTTGTCATAGCAGGTCCAAGCTAGCCAGAGCCGGTCCAAGCTAGTCGTAGCCGTGATACCACCAGCACAGGGACGGAACCCTGTAACCGGTAAGTATCCGAATGGGTATACCCCCTCAAGAGAAAGATTTACACGCCCTTGATTTTTCAAGCGTACCTTAGATATGGCACAAGGCCGAAAGTATGGAGCACCCAGTGAGAATCGAACTCACTACTCAGTCGTAACTGTTTTAGCGAGACAAGCTTGCTAACCATTACACCACGCCGAGGCGCCCAAACAGAAGAAAACAAAGAGAAAAAACTCCAAAAAGACAATTACCTGATGTTTATATGGAAGGGGACTATCCACCTCTTCTTTTCGGCATCAACTCTCCTCTTCACTGGTACGTAAAATTAAATTAGATATTCGTCTATATTCGATCTGTTTAGTATTTTTTTTATCTTTATTGAGTAAGATTTATTGATTTCTATTGATTTCTATTGATTTTGTGTCTAAACTTGTGCACAAAGTACTGTTGTAAAAGTTTAAATAAACAATTATATGGTGTCCAGAAACGGATTAATCCATTTTAAATTGAGTCCATCTTTGAAATATGATTAATTATTGGACTCGTCTGTGACTTCTCGTGCTTATAAGCTTCATTTTCATTTTTTTTAATAATCCTAGCCTCGTTACATGGTTGAAATATGCTTGATTATTGGACTCGTCTGTGACTTCTCGTTCTTTTAAGGTTCGTTTTCATTTTTTTTTATAATCTGAATCTCGTTCCATTGTTGAAATATACGTAATTATTGGACTCGTCTGTGACTTCTCGAGCTTATAAGCTTGATTTTCATTTTTTTTTTTTAATAATCTGAGCCTCGTCACATGGTTGAAATATGCTTAATTATTGAACTCCTCTGTGACATCTTGTGCTTATAAGCTTCATTTTCATTTTTTATAATAATTTGAGCCACGTTCCATGGTTGAAATATGCTTAATTATTCGACTCGTCTGTGATTTCTCGTGCTTATACGCTTCTCTCTCATTTTTTTATAGTAATCTGAGCCTCGTTCCATGGTTGAAATATGCGTAATTATTCGACTCGTCTGTGACTCTTCGAGCTTATATGCTTCATTTTCATTTTTTTTAATAATCTGAGCCTCGTCACATGGTTGAAATATGATTAATTATTGAACTTGTCTGTGACTGATCGTGCAATTATGCTTCATTTCCATTTTCTTAATAATCTGAGCCTCGTTCCATGGTTGAAATATGGTTAATTATTGAACTCGTCTGTGACATCTCGTGTTTATAAGCTTCATTTTAATTTTTTTAATAATCTGAGCCTCGTTCCATGGTTGAAATATGCTTAATTATTGGACTCGTCTGTGACCTCTAGTGCTTATAAGCTTCATTTTCTTTTTTTTTAATTATCTGACCGTCGTTCCATGGTTGAATTATGCATAATTATTGCACTAGTCTGCGACTTCTCGTGCTTATAAGCTTCATTTTCATTTTTTTTAATAATCCTAGCCTCGTTACCTGGTTGAAATATGCTTAATTATTGGACTCGTCTGTGACTTCTCGTACTTATAAGCTTCATTTTCATTTTTTATAATAATCTAATCCTCGTTCCATCGTTGAAATATGCTTAATTATTGGACTTATCTGTGACTTCTCGTGCTTATAAGCTTTATTTTCATTTTTTTTCATAATTTGAGTCCCGTTCCATGGTTGAAATATCCTTAATTGTTCGACTCGTCTCTGACTTCTCGTGTTTATAAGCTTCATTTTCATTTTTTTAATAATCTGAGCCTCGTTCGATGGTTTAAATATGCTTAATTATTGGACTCGTCTGTGACATCTCGTGCTTATAAGCTTCATTTTCATTTTTTATAATAATCTGAGCCTCGTTCGATGGTTTAAATATGCTTAATTATTCGACTCTTCTGTGACTTCTCGTGCTTATAAGCTATATTTTCATTTTTTTTAATAATCTGAGCCACGTTCCATTGTTGAAATATGCTTAATTATTGGACTCGTCTGTGACTTCTCGTGCTTATAAACTTCATTTTCATTTTTTTATCAATCCTAGCCTCGTTACATGGTTGAAATATGCTTGATTATTGGACTCGTCTGTGCCTTCTCGTTCTTTTAAGGTTCGTTTTCATTTTTTTTAATAATCTGAGCCTCGTTCCATGGTTGAAATATGCGTAATTATTGGACTCGTCTGTGACTTCTCGACCTTATAAGCTTTATTTTCATTTTTTTTAATAATCTGAGCCTCGTCACATGGTTGAAATATGCTTATTTTTGAACTCGTCTGTGACTGATCGTGCAATTATGCTTCAATTTCATTTTCTTAATAATCTGAGCCTCGTTCCATGGTTGAAATATGCTTAATTATTGAACTCGTCTGTGACATCTCGTTATTTAAGGTTCGTTTTCATTTTTTTTAATAATCTGAGCCTCGTTGGATGGTTGAAATATGCTTAATTATTGGACTCGTCTGTGACTTCTCGTGCTTATAAGCTTCATTTTCATTTTTTTTAATAATCTGAGCCACGTTCCATTGTTGAAATAAGCTTAATTATTGGACTTATATGTGAATTCTCGTGCTTATAATGTTCATTTTCAATTTTTATAATAATCTGAGCCTCGTTCCATCGTTGAAATATGATTAATTATTGGACTCGTCTGTGACTACTCGTGCTTATAACCTTCATTTCCATTTTTTTTTAATAATCCTAGCCTCGTTACATGGTTGAAATATGCTTGATTATAGGACTCGTCTCTGAATTCTCGTTCTTTTAAGGTTCGTTTTCATTTTTTTTAATAATCTGAGCCTCGTTCCATGGTTGAAATATGCTTAATTATTGGACTCGTCTGTGACTTCTCGAGGTTATAAGCTTCATTTTCATTTTTTATTAATAATGTGAGCCTCGTTCCATGGTTGAAATATGCGTAATTATTGGACTCGTCTGTGACATCTCGTGCTTATATGCTTCATTTTCATTTTTTTTAATAATCTGAGCCTCGTTCCATGGTTGAAATATGCTTACTTATTCGACTCGTCTGTGACTTCTCGTGCTTATATGCTTCATTTTCATTTTTTTAATAATCTGAGACTCGTTCCATGGTTGAAATATGCTTACTTATTCGACTCGTCTGCGACGTCTCGTGCTTATATGCTTCATTTTCAATTTTTTTAATAATCTGAGCCTCGTTCCATGGTTGAAATATGCTTAATTATTAGACTCGTCTGTCACATCTCTTGCTTATATGCTTCATTTTCATTTTTTTTAATAATCTGAGCCTCGTTCCATGGTTGAAATATGCTTAATTATTCGACTCGTCTGTGACTTCTCGAGCTTATATGCTTCATTTTCATTTTTTTTAATAATCTGAGCCTTGTCACATGGTTGAAATATGCTTAATTATTGAACTCGTCTGTGACTGCTCGTGCAATTATTCTTCATTTTCATTTTCTTAATAATCTGAGCCTCGTTCCATGTTTGAAATATGCTTAATTATTGGACTCGACTGTTACTTCTCGTGTTTATAAGGTTCATTTTCATTTTATTTAATAATCTGAGCCTCGTCCCATGGTTGAAATATGCTTAATTATTCGACTCGTCTGTGACCTCTTGTGCTTATAAGCTTCATTTTCATTTTTTATAATAATCTGAGCCTCGTTCGATGTTTTAAATATGCTTAATTATTCGACTCTTCTGTGACTTCTCGTGCTTATAAGCTTCATTTTCATTTTATTTAATAATCTGAGCCTCGTCCCATGGTTGAAATATGCTTAATTATTGGACTCGTCTGTGACCTCTTGTGCTTATAAGCTTCATTTTCATTTTTTATAATAATCTGAGCCTCGTTCGATGTTTTGAATATGCTTAATTATTCGACTCTTCTGTGACTTCTCGTGCTTATAAGCTTCATTTTAATTTTTTTTAATAATCCTAGCCTCGTTACATGGTTGAAATATGCTTGATTATTGGACTCGTCTCTGAATTCTCGTTCTTTTAAGGTTCGTTTTCATTTTTTTTTATAATCTGAGCCACGTTCCATTGTTGAAATAAGCTTAATTATTGGACTTGTCTGTGAATTCTCGTGCTTATAATCTTCATTTTCATTTTTTATAATAATCTGAGCCTCGTTCCATCTTTGAAATATGATTAATTATTGGACTCGTCTGTAACTTCTCGTGCTTATAAGCTTCATTTTCATTTTTTTTAATAATCCTAGCCTCGTTACATGGTTGAAATATGCTTGATTATTGGACTCGTCTGTGCCTTGTCGTTCTTTTAAGGTTCGTTTTCATTTTTTTTAATAATCTGAGCCTCGTTCCATGGTTGAAATATGCGTAATTATTGGACTCGTCTGTGACTTCTCGAGCTTATAAGCTTTATTTTCATTTTTTTAATAATCTGAGCCTCGTCACATGGTTGAAATATGCTTATTTTTGAACTCGTCTGTGACTGATCGTGCAATTATGCTTCAATTTCATTTTCTTAATAATCTGAGCCTCGTTCCATGGTTGAAATATGCTTAATTATTGAACTCGTCTGTGACATCTCGTTATTTAAGGTTCGTTTTCATTTTTTTTAATAATCTGAGCCTCGTTGGATGGTTGAAATATGCTTAATTATTGGACTCGTCTGTGACTTCTCGTGCTTATAAGCTTCATTTTCATTTTTTTTAATAATCTGAGCCACGTTCCATTGTTGAAATAAGCTTAATTATTGGACTTATATGTGAATTCTCGGGCTTATAATCTTCATTTTCAATTTTTATAATAATCTGAGCCTCGTTCCATCGTTGAAATATGATTAATTATTGGACTCGTCTGTGACTACTCGTGCTTATAACCTTCATTTTCATTTTTTTTTAATAATCCTAGCCTCGTTACATGGTTGAAATATGCTTGATTATAGGACTCGTCTCTGAATTCTCGTTCTTTTAAGGTTCGTTTTCATTTTTTTTAATAATCTGAGCCTCGTTCCATGGTTGAAATATGATTAATTATTGGACTCGTCTGTGACTTCTCGAGGTTATAAGCTTCATTTTCATTTTTTTTTAATAATGTGAGCCTCGTTCCATGGTTGAAATATGCGTAATTATTGGACTCGTCTGTGACATCTCGTGCTTATATGCTTCATTTTCATTTTTTTTAATAATCTGAGCCTCGTTCCATGGTTGAAATATGCTTACTTATTCGACTCGTCTGTGACTTCTCGTGCTTATATGCTTCATTTTCATTTTTTTAATAATCTGAGACTCGTTCCATGGTTGAAATATGCTTACTTATTCGACTCGTCTGCGACGTCTCGTGCTTATATGCTTCATTTTCAATTTTTTTAGTAATCTGAGCCTCGTTCCATGGTTGAAATATGCTTAATTATTAGACTCGTCTGTCACATCTCTTGCTTATATGCTTCATTTTCATTTTTTTTAATAATCTGAGCCTCGTTCCATGGTTGAAATATGCTTAATTATTCGACTCGTCTGTGACTTCTCGAGCTTATATGCTTCATTTTCATTTTTTTTAATAATCTGAGCCTTGTCACATGGTTGAAATATGCTTAATTATTGAACTCGTCTGTGACTGCTCGTGCAATAATTCTTCATTTTCATTTTCTTAATAATCTGAGCCTCGTTCCATGTTTGAAATATGCTTAATTATTGGACTCGACTGTTACTTCTCGTGTTTATAAGGTTCATTTTCATTATATTTAATAATCTGAGCCTCGTCCCATGGTTGAAATATGCTTAATTATTGGACTCGTCTGTGACATCTTGTGCTTATAAGCTTCATTTTCATTTTTTATAATAATCTGAGCCTCGTTCGATGTTTTAAATATGCTTAATTATTGGACTCGTCTGTGACTTCTCGTGCTTATAAGCTTCATTTTCATTTTTTTTAATAATCCTAGCCTCGTTACATGGTTGAAATATGCTTGACTATTGGACTCGTCTGTGACTTCTCGTTCTTTTAATGTTCGTTTTCATTTTTTTTTATAATCTGAATCTCGTTCCATGGTTGAAATATGCGTAATTATTGGACTCGTCTGTGACTTCTCGAGCTTATAAGCTTGATTTTCATTTTTTTTTTTTAATAATCTGAGCCTCGTCACATGGTTGAAATATGCTTAATTATTGAACTCCTCTGTGACATCTTGTGCTTATAAGCTTCATTTTCATTTTTTATAATAATTTGAGCCACGTTCCATGGTTGAAATATGCTTAATTATTCCACTCGTCTGTGACTTCTCGTGCTTATACGCTTCTCTCTCATTTTTTTATAGTAATCTGAGCCTCGTTCCATGGTTGAAATATGCGTAATTATTCGACTCGTCTGTGACTTTTCGAGCTTATATGCTTCATTTTCATTTTTTTTAATAATCTGAGCCTCGTCACATGGTTGAAATATGATTAATTATTGAACTTGTCTGTGACTGATCGTGCAATTATGCTTCATTTCCAATTTCTTAATAATCTGAGCCTCGTTCCATGGTTGAAATATGGTTAATTATTGAACTCGTCTGTGACATCTCGTGTTTATAAGCTTCATTTTAATTTTTTTAATAATCTGAGCCTCGTTCCATGGTTGAAATATGCTTAATTATTGGACTCGTCTGTGACCTCTAGTGCTTATAAGCTTCATTTTCTTTTTTTTTAATTATCTGACCCTCGTTCCATGGTTGAATTATGCATAATTATTGCAGTAGTCTGCGACTTCTCGTGCTTATAAGCTTCATTTTCATTTTTTTTAATAATCCTACCCTCGTTACCTGGTTGAAATATGCTTAATTATTGGACTCGTCCGTGACTTCTCGTACTTATAAGCTTCATTTTCATTTTTTATAATAATCTGATCCTCGTTCCATCGTTGAAATATGCTTAATTATTGGACTTGTCTGTGACTTCTCGTGCTTATAAGCTTTATTTTCATTTTTTTCATAATTTGAGTCCCGTTCCATGGTTGAAATATCCTTAATTGTTCGACTCTTCTGTGACATCTCGTGGTTATAAGCTTCATTTTCATTTTTTATAATAATCTGAGCCTCGTTCGATGGTTTAAATATGCTTAATTATTCGACTCTTCTGTGACTTCTCGTGCTTATAAGTTATATTTTCATTTTTTTTAATAATCTGAGCCACGTTCCATTGTTGAAATATGCTTAATTATTGGACTCGTCTGTGACTTCTCGTGCTTATAAGCTTCATTTTCATTTTTTTATCAATCCTAGCCTCGTTACATGGTTGAAATATGCTTGATTATTGGACTCGTCTGTGCCTTCTCGTTCTTTTAAGGTTCGTTTTCATTTTTTTTAATAATCTGAGCCTCGTTCCATGGTTGAAATATGCGTAATGATTGGACTCGTCTGTGACTTCTCGAGCTTATAAGCTTTATTTTCATTTTTTTTAATAATCTGAGCCTCGTCACATGGTTGAAATATGCTTAATTTTTGAACTCGTCTGTGACTGATCGTGCAATTATGCTTCAATTTCATTTTCTTAATAATCTGAGCCTCGTTCCATGGTTGAAATATGCTTAATTATTGAACTCGTCTGTGACATCTCGTTATTTAAGGTTCGTTTTCATTTTTTTTAATAATCTGAGCCTCGTTGGATGGTTGAAATATGCTTAATTATTGGACTCGTCTGTGACTTCTCGTGCTTATAAGCTTCATTTTCATTTTTTTTAATAATCTGAGCCACGTTCCATTGTTGAAATAAGCTTAATTATTGGACTTATATGTGAATTCTCGTGCTTATAATCTTCATTTTCAATTTTTATAATAATCTGAGCCTCGTTCCATCGTTGAAATATGATTAATTATTGGACTCGTCTGTGACTACTCGTGCTTATAACATTCATTTTCATTTTTTTTTTAATAATCCTAGCCTCGTTACATGGTTGAAATATGCTTGATTATAGGACTCGTCTCTGAATTCTCGTTCTTTTAAGGTTCGTTTTCATTTTTTTTAAAAATCTGAGCCTCGTTCCATCGTTGAAATATGATTAATTATTGGACTCGTCTGTGACTACTCGTGCTTATAAGCTTCATTTTCATTTTTTATAATAATCTGAGCCTCGTTCGATGTTTTAAATATGCTTAATTATTCGACTCTTCTGTGACTTCTCGTGCTTATAAGCTTCATTTTCATTTTTTTTAATAATCCTAGCTTCGTTACATGGTTGAAATATGCTTGATTATTGGACTCGTCTCTGAATTCTCGTTCTGTTAAGGTTCGTTTTCATTTTTTTTTATAATCTGAGCCTCGTTCCATGGTTGAAATATGCTTAATTATTGGACTCGTCTGTGACTTCTCGAGCTTATAAGCTTCATTTTCATTTTTTTTTAATAATGTGAGCCTCGTTCCATGGTTGAAATATGCGTAATTATTGGACTCGTCTATGACATCTCGTGCTTATATGCTTCATTTTCATTTTTTAATAATCTGAGCCTCGTTCCATGGTTGAATTATGCTTAATTATAGGACACCTCTGTGACTTCTCGTGCTTATAAGCTTCATTTTCATTTTTTTAATAATCTGAGCCTTGTCACATGGTTGAAATATGCTTAATTATTGAACTCGTCTGTGACTGCTCGTGCAATTATTCTTCATTTTCATTTTCTTAATAATCTGAGCCTCGATCCATGTTTGAAATATGCTTAATTATTGGACTCGACTATTACTTCTCGTGTTTATAAGGTTCATTTTCATTTTATTTAATAATCTGAGCCTCGTCCCATGGTTGAAATATGCTTAATTATTGGACTCGTCTGTGACCTCTTGTGCTTATAAGCTTCATTTTCATTTTTTATAATAATCTGAGCCTCGTTCGATGTTTTAAATATGCTTAATTATTCGACTCTTCTGTGACTTCTCGTGCTTATAAGCTTCATTTTCATTTTTTTTAATAATCCTAGCCTCGTTACATGGTTGAAATATGCTTGATTATTGGACTCGTCTCTGAATTCTCGTTCTTTTAATGTTCGTTTTCATTTTTTTTTATAATCTGAGCCTCGTTCCATGGTTGAAATATGCGTAATTATTGAACTCGTCTGTGACATCTCGTTCTTTTAAGGTTCGTTTTCATTTTTTTTAATAATCTGAGCCACGTTCCATTGTTGAAATAAGCTTAATTATTGGACTTGTCCGTGAATTCTCGTGCTTATAATCTTCATTTTCATTTTTTATAATAATCTGAGCCTCGTTCCATCTTTGAAATATGATTAATTATTGGACTCGTCTGTGACTTCTCGTGCTTATAAGCTTCATTTTCATTTTTTTTAATAATCCTAGCCTCGTTACATGGTTGAAATATGCTTGATTATTGGACTCGTCTGTGACTTCTCGTTCTTTTAAGGTTCGTTTTCATTTTTTTTTATAATCTGAATCTCGTTCCATGGTTGAAATATGCGTAATTATTGGACTCGTCTGTGACTTCTCGAGCTTATAAGCTTGATTTTCATTTTTTTTTTTAATAATCAGAGCCTCGTCAGATGGTTGAAATATGCTTAATTATTGAACTCCTCTGTGACATCTTGTGCTTATAAGCTTCATTTTCATTTTTTATAATAAACTGATCCTCGTTCCATCGTTGAAATATGCTTTATTATTGGACTCGTCTGTGACTTCTCGAGCTTACAAGCTTCATTTTCATTTTTTTTTAATAATGTGAGCCTCGTTCCATGGTTGAAATATGCGTAATTATTGGACTCGTCTATGACATCTCGTGCTTATATGCTTCATTTTCATTTTTTAATAATCTGAGCCTCGTTCCATGGTTGAATTATGCTTAATTATAGGACACCTCTGTGACTTCTCGTGCTTATAAGCTTCATTTTCATTTTTTTAATAATCTGAGCCTTGTCACATGGTTGAAATATGCTTAATTATTGAACTCGTCTGTGCCTGCTCGTGCAATTATTCTTCATTTTCATTTACTTAATAATCTGAGCCTCGTTCCATGTTTGAAATATGCTTAATTATTGGACTCGACTGTTACTTCTCGTGTTTATAAGGTTCATTTTCATTTTATTTAATAATCTGAGCCTCGTCCCATGGTTGAAATATGCTTAATTATTGGACTCGTCTGTGACTTCTCGTGCTTATAAGCTTCATTTTCATTTTTTTATCAATCCTAGCCTCGTTACATGGTTGAAATATGCTTGATTATTGGACTCGTCTGTGCCTTCTCGTTCTTTTAAGGTTCGTTTTCATTTTTTTTAATAATCTGAGCCTCGTTCCATGGTTGAAATATGCGTAATTATTGGACTCGTCTGTGACTTCTCGGGCTTATAAGCTTTATTTTCATTTTTTTTAATAATCTGAGCCTCGTCACATGGTTGAAATATGCTTAATTTTTGAACTCGTCTGTGTCTGATCGTGCAATTATGCTTCAATTTCATTTTCGTAATAATCTGAGCCTCGTTCCATGGTTGAAATATGCTTAATTATTGAACTCGTCTGTGACATCTCGGTATTTAAGGTTCGTTTTCATTTTTTTTAATAATCTGAGCCTCGTTGGATGGTTGAAATATGCTTAATTATTGGACTCGTCTGTGACTTCTCGTGCTTATAAGCTTCATTTTCATTTTTTTTAATAATCTGAGCCACGTTCCATTGTTGAAATAAGCTTAATTATTGGACTTATATGTGAATTCTCGTGCTTATAATCTTCATTTTCAATTTTTATAATAATCTGAGCCTCGTTCCATCGTTGAAATATGATTAATTATTGGACTCGTCTGTGACTACTCGTGCTTATAACCTTCATTTTCATTTTTTTTTAATAATCCTAGCCTCGTTACATGGTTGAAATATGCTTGATTATAGGACTCGTCTCTGAATTCTCGTTCTTTTAAGGTTCGTTTTCATTTTTTTTAATAATCTGAGCCTCGTTCTATGGTTGAAATATGCTTAATTATTGGACTCGTCTGTGACTTCTCGAGCTTATAAGCTTCATTTTCATTTTTTTTTAATAATGTGAGCCTCGTTCCATGGTTGAAATATGCGTAATTATTGGACTCGTCTGTGACATCTCGTGCTTATATGCTTCATTTTCATTTTTTAATAATCTGAGCCTCGTTCCATGGTTGAATTATGCTTAATTATAGGACACCTCTGTGACTTCTCGTGCTTATAAGCTTCATTTTCATTTTTTTAATAATCTGAGCCTTATCACATGGTTGAAATATGCTTAATTATTGAACTCGTCTGTGACTGCTCGTGCAATTATTCTTCATTTTCATTTTCTTAATAATCTGAGCCTCGTTCCATGTTTGAAATATGCTTAATTATTGGACTCGACTATTACTTCTCGTGTTTATAAGGTTCGTTTTCATTTTTTTTTATAATCTGAATCTCGTTCCATGGTTGAAATATGCTTAATTATTGGACTCGTCTGTGATTTCTCGAGCTTATAAGCTTGATTTTCATTTTTTTTTTTTTAATAATCAGAGCCTCGTCACATGGTTGAAATATGCTTAATTATTGAACTCCTCTGTGACATCTTGTGCTTATAAGCTTCATTTTCATTTTTTATAATAATCTGATCCTCGTTCCATCGTTGAAATATGCTTAATTATTGGACTTGTCTGTGACTTCTCGTGCTTATAAGCTTTATTTTCATTTTTTTTCATAATTTGAGTCCCGTTACATGGTTGAAATATCCTTAATTGTTCGACTCGTCTCTGACTTCTCGTGTATATAAGCTTCATTTTCATTTTTTTAATAATCTGAGCCTCGTTCGATGGTTTAAATATGCTTAATTATTGGACTCGTCTCTGACTTCTCGAGCTTATAAGCTTTATTTTCTTTTTTTTTAATAATCTGAGCCTCGTCACATGGTTGAAATATGCTTAATTTTTGAGCTCGTCTGTGACTGATCGTGCAATTATGCTTCATTTTCATTTTCTTAATAATCTGAGCCTCGTTCCATGGTTGAAATATGCTTAATTATTGACCTCGTCTGTGACATCTCGTTCTTTTAAGGTTCGTTTTCATTTTTTTTAATAATCTGAGCCTCGTTCGATGGTTGAAATATGCTTAATTATTGGACTCGTCTGTGACTTCTCGTGCTTATAAGCTTCATTTTCATTTTTTTAATAATCTGAGCCTCGTTCCAAGGTAGAAATATGCTTAATTATAGGACACCTCTGTGACATCTCGTGCTTATATGCTTCATTTTCATTTTTTTTAATAATCTGAGCCTCGTTCCATGGCTGAAATATGCTTACTTATTCGACTCGTCTGTGACTTCTCGTGCTTATATGCTTCATTTTCATTTTTTCAATAATCTGAGACTCGTTCCATGGTTGAAATATGCTTAATTATTCGACTCGTCTATCACTTCTCGTGCTTATATGCTTCATTTTCAATTTTTTTAATAATCTGAGCCTCGTTCCATGGTTGAAATATGCTTAATTATTAGACTCGTCTGTCACATCTCTTGCTTATATGCTTCATTTTCATTTTTTTTAATAATCTGAGCCTCTTTCCATGGTTGAAATATGCTTAATTATTCGACTCGTCTCTGACTTCTCGTGCTTATATGCTTCATTTTCATTTTTTTTAATAATCTGAGCCTCGCTCCATGGTTGAAATATTCTTAATTATTGGACTCGTCTGTGACTTCTCGTGCTTATAAGCTTCATTTTCATTTTTTTTAATAATCTGAACCTCGTTCCATGGTTGAAATATGCTTAATTATTCGACTCGTCTGTGACTTCTCGTGCTTATATGCTTCATTTTCATTTTATTTAATAATCTGAGCCTCGTCCCATGGTTGAAATATGCTTAATTATTGGACTCGTCTGTGACCTCTTGTGCTTATAAGCTTCATTTTCATTTTTTATAATAATCTGAGCCTCGTTCGATGTTTTAAATATGCTTAATTATTCGACTCTTCTGTGACTTCTCGTGCTTATAAGCTTCATTTTCATTTTTTTTAATAATCCTAGCCTCGTTACATGGTTGAAATATGCTTGATTATTGGACTCGTCTCTGAATTCTCGTTCTTTTAATGTTCGTTTTCATTTTTTTTTATAATCTGAGCCTCGTTCCATGGTTGAAATATGCGTAATTATTGAACTCGTCTGTGACATCTCGTTCTTTTAAGGTTCGTTTTCATTTTTTTTAATAATCTGAGCCACGTTCCATTGTTGAAATAAGCTTAATTATTGGACTTGTCCGTGAATTCTCGTGCTTATAATCTTCATTTTCATTTTTTATAATAATCTGAGCCTCGTTCCATCTTTGAAATATGATTAATTATTGGACTCGTCTGTGACTTCTCGTGCTTATAAGCTTCATTTTCATTTTTTTTAATAATCCTAGCCTCGTTACATGGTTGAAATATGCTTGATTATTGGACTCGTCTGTGACTTCTCGTTCTTTTAAGGTTCGTTTTCATTTTTTTTTATAATCTGAATCTCGTTCCATGGTTGAAATATGCGTAATTATTGGACTCGTCTGTGACTTCTCGAGCTTATAAGCTTGATTTTCATTTTTTTTTTTAATAATCAGAGCCTCGTCAGATGGTTGAAATATGCTTAATTATTGAACTCCTCTGTGACATCTTGTGCTTATAAGCTTCATTTTCATTTTTTATAATAAACTGATCCTCGTACCATCGTTGAAATATGCTTTATTATTGGACTCGTCTGTGACTTCTCGAGCTTACAAGCTTCATTTTCATTTTTTTTTAATAATGTGAGCCTCGTTCCATGGTTGAAATATGCGTAATTATTGGACTCGTCTATGACATCTCGTGCTTATATACTTCATTTTCATTTTTTAATAATCTGAGCCTCGTTCCATGGTTGAATTATGCTTAATTATAGGACACCTCTGTGACTTCTCGTGCTTATAAGCTTCATTTTCATTTTTTTAATAATCTGAGCCTTGTCACATGGTTGAAATATGCTTAATTATTGAACTCGTCTGTGCCTGCTCGTGCAATTATTCTTCATTTTCATTTACTTAATAATCTGAGCCTCGTTCCATGTTTGAAATATGCTTAATTATTGGACTCGACTGTTACTTCTCGTGTTTATAAGGTTCATTTTCATTTTATTTAATAATCTGAGCCTCGTCCCATGGTTGAAATATGCTTAATTATTGGACTCGTCTGTGACTTCTCGTGCTTATAAGCTTCATTTTCATTTTTTTATCAATCCTAGCCTCGTTACATGGTTGAAATATGCTTGATTATTGGACTCGTCTGTGCCTTCTCGTTCTTTTAAGGTTCGTTTTCATTTTTTTTAATAATCTGAGCCTCGTTCCATGGTTGAAATATGCGTAATTATTGGACTCGTCTGTGACTTCTCGGGCTTATAAGCTTTATTTTCATTATTTTTAATAATCTGAGCCTCGTCACATGGTTGAAATATGCTTAATTTTTGAACTCGTCTGTGTCTGATCGTGCAATTATGCTTCAATTTCATTTTCGTAATAATCTGAGCCTCGTTCCATGGTTGAAATATGCTTAATTATTGAACTCGTCTGTGACATCTCGGTATTTAAGGTTCGTTTTCATTTTTTTTAATAATCTGAGCCTCGTTGGATGGTTGAAATATGCTTAATTATTGGACTCGTCTGTGACTTCTCGTGCTTATAAGCTTCATTTTCATTTTTTTTAATAATCTGAGCCACGTTCCATTGTTGAAATAAGCTTAATTATTGGACTTATATGTGAATTCTCGTGCTTATAATCTTCATTTTCAATTTTTATAATAATCTGAGCCTCGTTCCATCGTTGAAATATGATTAATTATTGGACTCGTCTGTGACTACTCGTGCTTATAACCTTCATTTTCATTTTTTTTTAATAATCCTAGCCTCGTTACATGGTTGAAATATGCTTGATTATAGGACTCGTCTCTGAATTCTCGTTCTTTTAAGGTTCGTTTTCATTTTTTTTAATAATCTGAGCCTCGTTCTATGGTTGAAATATGCTTAATTATTGGACTCGTCTGTGACTTCTCGAGCTTATAAGCTTCATTTTCATTTTTTTTTAATAATGTGAGCCTCGTTCCATGGTTGAAATATGCGTAATTATTGGACTCGTCTGTGACATCTCGTGCTTATATGCTTCATTTTCATTTTTTAATAATCTGAGCCTCGTTCCATGGTTGAATTATGCTTAATTATAGGACACCTCTGTGACTTCTCGTGCTTATAAGCTTCATTTTCATTTTTTTAATAATCTGAGCCTTATCACATGGTTGATATATGCTTAATTATTGAACTCGTCTGTGACTGCTCGTGCAATTATTCTTCATTTTCATTTTCTTAATAATCTGAACCTCGTTCCATGTTTGAAATATGCTTAATTATTGGACTCGACTATTACTTCTCGTGTTTATAAGGTTCGTTTTCATTTTTTTTTATAATCTGAATCTCGTTCCATGGTTGAAATATGCTTAATTATTGGACTCGTCTGTGATTTCTCGAGCTTATAAGCTTGATTTTCATTTTTTTTTTTTTAATAATCAGAGCCTCGTCACATGGTTGAAATATGCTTAATTATTGAACTCCTCTGTGACATCTTGTGCTTATAAGCTTCATTTTCATTTTTTATAATAATCTGATCCTCGTTCCATCGTTGAAATATGCTTAATTATTGGACTTGTCTGTGACTTCTCGTGCTTATAAGCTTTATTTTCATTTTTTTTCATAATTTGAGTCCCGTTCCATGGTTGAAATATCCTTAATTGTTCGACTCGTCTCTGACTTCTCGTGTATATAAGCTTCATTTTCATTTTTTTAATAATCTGAGCCTCGTTCGATGGTTTAAATATGCTTAATTATTGGACTCGTCTCTGACTTCTCGAGCTTATAAGCTTTATTTTCTTTTTTTTTAATAATCTGAGCCTCGTCACATGGTTGAAATATGCTTAATTTTTGAGCTCGTCTGTGACTGATCGTGCAATTATGCTTCATTTTCATTTTCTTAATAATCTGAGCCTCGTTCCATGGTTGAAATATGCTTAATTATTGACCTCGTCTGTGACATCTCGTTCTTTTAAGGTTCGTTTTCATTTTTTTTAATAATCTGAGCCTCGTTCGATGGTTGAAATATGCTTAATTATTGGACTCGTCTGTGACATCTCGTGCTTATATGCTTCATTTTCATTTTTTTTAATAATCTGAGCCTCGTTCCATGGTTGAAATATGCTTAATTATTCGACTCGTCTGTGACTTCTCGAGCTTATATGCTTCATTTTCATTTTTTTTAATAATCTGAGCCTCGTTCCATGGTTGAAATATGCTTAATTATTAGACTCGTCTGTCACATCTCTTGCTTATATGCTTCATTTTCATTTTTTTTAATAATCTGAGCCTCTTTCCATGGTTGAAATATGCTTAATTATTCGACTCGTCTGTGACTTCTCGTGCTTATATGCTTCATTTTCATTTTTTTTAATAATCTGAGCCTCGCTGCATGGTTGAAATATTCTTAATTATTGGACTCGTCTGTAACTTCTCGTGCTTATAAGCTTCATTTTCATTTTTTTTAATAATCTGAACCTCGTTCCATGGTTGAAATATGCTTAATTATTCGACTCGTCTGTGACTTCTCGTGCTTATATGCTTCATTTTCTTTTTTTTTATTAATCTGAGCCTCGTTCCATGGTTGAAATATGCTTAATTATTGAACTCGTCTGTGACATCTCGTGCTTATATGCTTCATTTTCATTTTTTTTACTAATCTGAGCCTCGTTCCATGGTTGAAATATGCTTAATTATTCGACTCGTCTGTGACTTCTCGAGCTTATATGCTTCATTTTCATTTTTTTTAATAATCTGAGCCTCGTTCCATGGTTGAAATATGCTTAATTATTCGACTCGTCTCTGACTTCTCGTGCTTATACGATTCATTTTCATTTTTTTTAATAATCTGAGCCTCGTTCCATGGTTGAAATATGCTTAATTATTCGACTCGTCTGTGACTTCTCGTGCTTATAAGCTTCATTTTCATTTTTTTTAATAATCTGAACCTCGTTCCATGGTTGAAATATGCTTAATTATTCGACTCGTCTGTGACTTCTCGTGCTTATATGCTTCATTTTCATTTTTTTTAATAATCTGAGCCTCGTTCCATGTTTGAAATATGCTTAATTATTCGACTCGTCTGTGACTTCTCGTGCTTATATGCTTCATTTTCATTTTTTTTAATAATCTGAGCCTTTTTCCATGGTTGAAATATGCTTAATTATTAGACTCGTCTGTGACATCTTCTGCTTATAAGCTTCATTTTCATTTTTTATAATAATTTGAGCCACGTTCCATGGTTGAAATATGCTTACTTATTCGACTCGTCTGTGACTTCTCGTGCTAATATGCTTCATTTTCATTTTTTGTAATAATCTGAGCCTCGTTCCATGGTTGAAATATGCTTAATTATTCGACTCGTCTGTGACTTCTCCTGCTTATATGCTTCATTTTCATTTTTTTAATAATCTGAGCCTCGTTCCATGGTTGAAATATGCTTAATTATTCGACTCGTCTGTGACTTCTCGTGCTTATATGCTTCATTTTCAATTTTTTTAATAATCTGAGCCTCGTTCCATGGTTGAAATATGCTTAATTATTAGACTCGTCTGTCACATCTCTTGCTTATATGCTTCATTTTCATTTTTTTTAATAATCTGAGCCTCGTTCCATGGTTGAAATATGCTTAATTATTCGACTCGTCTGTGACTTCTCGTGCTTATATGCTTCATTTTCATTTTTTTTAATAATCTGAGCCTCGCTCCATGGTTGAAATATTCTTAATTATTGGACTCGTCTGTGACTTCTCGTGCTTATAAGCTTCATTTTCATTTTTTTTAATAATCTGAACCTCGTTCCATGGTTGAAATATGCTTAATTATTCGACTCGTCTGTGACTTCTCGTGCTTATATGCTTCATTTTCTTTTTTTTTATTAATCTGAGCCTCGTTCCATGGTTGAAATATGCTTAATTATTGAACTCGTCTGTGACATCTCGTGCTTATATGCTTCATTTTCATTTTTTTTACTAATCTGAGCCTCGTTCCATGGTTGAAATATGCTTAATTATTCGACTCGTCTGTGACTTCTCGAGCTTATATGCTTCATTTTCATTTTTTTTAATAATCTGAGCCTCGTTCCATGGTTGAAATATGCTTAATTATTCGACTCGTCTCTGACTTCTCGTGCTTATACGATTCATTTTCATTTTTTTTAATAATCTGAGCCTCGTTCCATGGTTGAAATATGCTTAATTATTCGACTCGTCTGTGACTTCTCGTGCTTATAAGCTTCATTTTCATTTTTTTTAATAATCTGAACCTCGTTCCATGGTTGAAATATGCTTAATTATTCGACTCGTCTGTGACTTCTCGTGCTTATATGCTTCATTTTCATTTTTTTTAATAATCTGAGCCTCGTTCCATGTTTGAAATATGCTTAATTATTCGACTCGTCTGTGACTTCTCGTGCTTATATGCTTCATTTTCATTTTTTTTAATAATCTGAGCCTTTTTCCATGGTTGAAATATGCTTAATTATTAGACTCGTCTGTGACATCTTCTGCTTATAAGCTTCATTTTCATTTTTTATAATCATTTGAGCCACGTTCCATGGTTGAAATATGCTTACTTATTCGACTCGTCTGTGACTTCTCGTGCTAATATGCTTCATTTTCATTTTTTGTAATAATCTGAGCCTCGTTCCATTGTTGAAGTATGCTTAATTATTCGACTCGTCTGTGACATCTCGTGCTTATATGCTTCATTTTCATTTTTTTTAATAATCTGAGACTCGTTCCATGGTTGAGATATGCTTAATTATTCGACTCGTCTGTCACTTCTCGTGCTTTTATGCTTCATTTTCATTTTTTTTAATAATCTGAGCCTCGTTCCATGGTTGAAATATGCTTAATTATTCGACTCTTCTGTGACTTCTCGTGCTTATAAGCTTCATTTTCATTTTTTTTAATAATCTGAGCCTCGTTCCATGGTTGAAATATGCTTAATTATTCGACTCTTCTGTGACTTCTCGTGCTTATATGCTTCATTTTCATTTTTTTTAATAATCTGAGCCTCGTTCCATGGTTGAAATATGCTTAATTATTCGACTCGTCTGTGACTTCTCGTGCTTATAAGCTTCATTTTCATTTTTTTTAATAATCTGAGACTCGTTCCATGGCTGAAATATTCTTAATTATTGGACTCGTCTGTGACTTCTCGTGCTTATATGCTTCATTTTCATTTTGTTTAATAATCTGAGCCTCGTTCCATGGTTGAAATATGCTTAATTATTAGACTCGTCTGTGACATCTCGTGCTTATATGCTTCATTTCATTTTTTTTAATAATCTGAACCTCGTTCCATGGTTGAAATATGCTTACTTATTCGACTCGTCTGTGACTTCTCGTGCTTATATGCTTCATTTTCATTTTTTTTAATAATCTGAGACTCGTTCCATGGCTGAAATATGCTTAATTATTCGACTCTTCTGTGACTTCTCGTGCTTATAAGCTTCATTTTCATTTTTTTTAATAATCTGAGACTCGTTCCATGGCTGAAATATTCTTAATTATTCGACTCGTCTGTGACTTCTCGTGCTTATATGCTTCATTTTCATTTTGTTTAATAATCTGAGCCTCGTTCCATGGTTGAAATATGCTTAATTATTAGACTCGTCTGTGACATCTCGTGCTTATATGCTTCATTTCATTTTTTTTAATAATCTGAACCTCGTTCCATGGTTGAAATATGCTTACTTATTCGACTCGTCTGTGACTTCTCGTGCTTATATGCTTCATTTTCATTTTTTTTAATAATCTGAGACTCGTTCCATGGTTGAAATATGCTTACTTATTCGACTCGTCTGTGACTTCTCGTGCTTATATGCTTCATTTTCAATTTTTTTAATAATCTGAGCCTCGTTCCATGGTTGAAATATGCTTAATTATTAGACTCGTCTGTCACATCTCTTGCTTATATGCTTCATTTTCATTTTTTTTAATAATCTGAGCCTCGTTCCATGGTTGAAATATGCTTAATTATTCGACTCGTCTGTGACTTCTCGTGCTTATATGCTTCATTTTCATTTTTTTTAATAATCTGAGCGTCGCTCCATGGTTGAAATATTCTTAATTATTGGACTCGTCTGTGACTTCTCGTGCTTATAAGCTTCATTTTCATTTTTTTTAATAATCTAAACCTCGTTCCATGGTTGAAATATGCTTAATTATTCGACTCGTCTGTGACTTCTCGTGCTTATATGCTTCATTTTCATTTTTTTTATTAATCTGAACCTCGTTCCATGGTTGAAATATGCTTAATTATTGAACTCGTCTGTGACATCTCGTGCTTATATGCTTCATTTTCATTTTTTTCAATAATCTGAGACTCGTTCCATGGTTGAAATATGCTTAATTATTCGACTCGTCTGTGACTTCTCGTGCTTATATGCTTCATTTTCAATTTTTTTAATAATCTGAGCCTCGTTCCATGGTTGAAATATGCTTAATTATTAGACTCGTCTGTCACATCTCTTGCTTATATGCTTCATTTTCATTTTTTTTAATAATCTGAGCCTCTTTCCATGGTTGAAATATGCTTAATTATTCGACTCGTCTGTGACTTCTCGTGATTATATGCTTCATTTTCATTTTTTTTAATAATCTGAGCCTCGCTCCATGGTTGAAATATTCTTAATTATTGGACTCGTCTGTGACTTCTCGTGCTTATAAGCTTCATTTTCATTTTTTTTAATAATCTGAACCTCGTTCCATGGTTGAAATATGCTTAATTATTCGACTCGTCTGTGACTTCTCGTGCTTATATGCTTCATTTTCTTTTTTTTATTAATCTGAGCCTCGTTCCATGGTTGAAATATGCTTAATTATTGAACTCGTCTGTGACATCTCGTGCTTATATGCTTCATTTTCATTTTTTTTACTAATCTGAGCCTCGTTCCATGGTTGAAATATGCTTAATTATTCGACTCGTCTGTGACTTCTCGAGCTTATATGCTTCATTTTCATTTTTTTTAATAATCTGAGCCTCGTTCCATGGTTGAAATATGCTTAATTATTCGACTCGTCTCTGACTTCTCGTGCTTATACGATTCATTTTCATTTTTTTTAATAATCTGAGCCTCGTTCCATGGTTGAAATATGCTTAATTATTCGACTCGTCTGTGACTTCTCGTGCTTATATGCTTCATTTTCATTTTTTTTAATAATCTGAGCCTCGTTCCATGGTTGAAATATGCTTAATTATTCGACTCGTCTGTGACTTCTCGTGCTTATATGCTTCATTTTCATTTTTTTTAATAATCTGAGCCTCGTTCCATGGTTGAAATATGCTTAATTATTCGACTCGTCTGTGACTTCTCGTGCTTATAAGCTTCATTTTCATTTTTTTTAATAATCTGAACCTCGTTCCATGGTTGAAATATGCTTAATTATTCGACTCGTCTGTGACTTCTCGTGCTTATATGCTTCATTTTCATTTTTTTTATTAATCTGAGCCTCGTTCCATGGTTGAAATATGCTTAATTATTGTACTCGTCTGTGACATCTCGTGCTTATATGCTTCATTTTCATTTTTTTTAATAATCTGAGCCTCGTTCCATGTTTGAAATATGCTTAATTATTCGACTCGTCTGTGACTTCTCGTGCTTATATGCTTCATTTTCATTTTTTTTAATAATCTGAGACTTTTTCCATGGTTGAAATATGCTTAATTATTAGACTCGTCTGTGACATCTTCTGCTTATAAGCTTCATTTTCATTTTTTATAATAATTTGAGCCACGTTCCATGGTTGAAATATCCTTACTTATTCGACTCGTCTGTGACTTCTCGTGCTTATATTCTTCATTTTCATTTTTTGTAATAATCTGAGCCTCGTTCCATGGTTGAAATATGCTTAATTATTCGACTCGTCTGTGACTTCTCCTGCTTATATGCTTCATTTTCAATTTTTTAATAATCTGAGCCTCGTTCCATGGTTGAAATATGCTTAATTATTCGACTCTTCTGTGACTTCTCGTGCTTATAAGCTTCATTTTCATTTTTTTTAATAATCTGAGCCTCGTTCCATGGTTGAAATATGCTTAATTATTCGACTCGTCTATCACTTCTCGTGCTTATATGCTTCATTTTCATTTTTTTTAATAATCTGAGCCTCGTTCCATGGTTGAAATATGCTTAATTATTCGACTCTTCTGTGACTTCTCGTGCTTATATGTTTCATTTTCATTTTTTTTAATAATCTGAGCCTCGTTCCATGGTTGAAATATGCTTAATTATTCGACTCGTCTGTGACTTCTCGTGCTTATAAGCTTCATTTTCATTTTTTTTAATAATCTGAGACTCGTTCCATGGCTGAAATATGTTTAATTATTCGACTCGTCTGTGACTTCTCGTGCTTATATGCTTCATTTTCATTTTGTTTAATAATCTGAGCCTCGTTCCATGGTTGAAATATGCTTAATTATTAGACTCGTCTGTGACATCTCGTGCTTATATGCTTCATTTCATTTTTTTTAATAATCTGAACCTCGTTCCATGGTTGAAATATGCTTACTTATTCGACTCGTCTGTGACTTCTCGTGCTTATATGCTTCATTTTCATTTTTTTTAATAATCTGAGACTCGTTCCATGGTTGAAATATGCTTACTTATTCGACTCGTCTGTGACTTCTCGTGCTTATATGCTTCATTTTCAATTTTTTTAATAATCTGAGCCTCGTTCCATGGTTGAAATATGCTTAATTATTAGACTCGTCTGTCACATCTCTTGCTTATATGCTTCATTTTCATTTTTTTTAATAATCTGAGCCTCGTTCCATGGTTGAAATATGCTTAATTATTCGACTCGTCTGTGACTTCTCGTGCTTATATGCTTCATTTTCATTTTTTTTAATAATCTGAGCGTCGTTCCATGGTTGAAATATTCTTAATTATTGGACTCGTCTGTGACTTCTCGTGCTTATAAGCTTCATTTTCATTTTTTTTAATAATCTATACCTCGTTCCATGGTTGAAATATGCTTAATTCTTCGACTCGTCTGTGACTTCTCGTGCTTATATGCATCATTTTCATTTTTTTTATTAATCTGAACCTCGTTCCATGGTTGAAATATGCTTAATTATTGAACTCGTCTGTGACATCTCGTGCTTATATGCTTCATTTTCATTTTTTTCAATAATCTGAGACTCGTTCCATGGTTGAAATATGCTTAATTATTCGACTCGTCTGTGACTTCTGGAGCTTATATGCTTCATTTTCATTTTTTTTAATAATCTGAGCCTCGTTCCATGGTTGAAATATGCTTAATTATTCGACTCGTCTCTGACTTCTCGTGCTTATATGCTTCATTTTCATTTTTTTTAATAATCTGAGCCTCGTTCCATGGTTGAAATATGCTTAATTATTCGACTCGTCTGTGATTTCTCGTGCTTATATGCTTCATTTTCATTTTTTTTAATAATCTGAGCCTCGTTCCATGGTTGAAATATGCTTAATTATTCGACTCGTCTGTGACTTCTCGTGCTTATATGATTCATTTTCATTTTTTTTAATAATCTGAGCCTCGTTCCATGGTTGAAATATGCTTAATTATTCGACTCGTCTGTGACTTCTCGTGCTTATATGCTTCATTTTCATTTTTTTTAATAATCTGAGCCTCGTTCCATGGTTGAAATATGCTTAATTATTCGACTCGTCTGTGACTTCTCGTGCTTATAAGCTTCATTTTCATTTTTTTTAATAATCTGAACCTCGTTCCATGGTTGAAATATGCTTAATTATTCGACTCGTCTGTGACTTCTCGTGCTTATATGCTTCATTTTCATTTTTTTTATTAATCTGAGCCTCGTTCCATGGTTGAAATATGCTTAATTATTGTACTCGTCTGTGACATCTCGTGCTTATATGCTTCATTTTCATTTTTTTTAATAATCTGAGCCTCGTTCCATGTTTGAAATATGCTTCATTATTCGACTCGTCTGTGACTTCTCGTGCTTATATGCTTCATTTTCATTTTTTTTAATAATCTGAGCCTTTTTCCATGGTTGAAATATGCTTAATTATTAGACTCGTCTGTGACATCTTCTGCTTATAAGCTTCATTTTCATTTTTTATAATAATTTGAGCCACGTTCCATGGTTGAGATATGCTTACTTATTCGACTCGTCTGTGACTTCTCGTGCTTATATGCTTCATTTTCATTTTTTTTAATAATCTGAGCCTCGTTCCATGGTTGAAATATGCTTAATTATTCGACTCGTCTGTGACTTCTCCTGCTTATATGCTTCATTTTCAATTTTTTAATAATCTGAGCCTCGTTCCATGGTTGAAATATGCTTAATTATTCGACTCGTCTGTGACTTCTCGTGCTTATATGCTTCATTTTCATTTTTTTTAATAATCTGAGCCTCGTTCCATTGTTGAAATATGCTTAATTATTCGACTCGTCTGTGACATCTCGTGCTTATATGCTTCATTTTCATTTTTTTAATAATCTGAGCCTCGTTCCATGGTTGAAATATGCTTAATTATTCGACTCGTCTATCACTTCTCGTGCTTATATGCTTCATTTTCATTTTTTTTAATAATCTGAGCCTCGTTCCATGGTTGAAATATGCTTAATTTTTAGACTCGTCTGTGACATCTCGTGCTTATATGCTTCATTTTCATTTTTTTTAATAATCTGAGACTCGTTCCATGGTTGAGATATGCTTAATTATTCGACTCGTCTGTCACTTCTCGTGCTTATATGCTTCATTTTCATTTTTTTTAATAATCTGAGCCTCGTTCCATGGTTGAAATATGCTTAATTATTCGACTCTTCTGAGACTTCTCGTGCTTATAAGCTTCATTTTCATTTTTTTTAATAATCTGAGCCTCGTTCCATGGTTGAAATATGCTTAATTATTCGACTCGTCTATCACTTCTCGTGCTTATACGCTTCATTTTCATTTTTTTTAATAATCTGAGCCTCGTTCCATGGTTGAAATATGCTTAATTATTCGACTCTTCTGTGACTTCTCGTGCTTATATGCTTCATTTTCATTTTTTTTAATAATCTGAGCCTCGTTCCATGGTTGAAATATGCTTAATTATTCGACTCGTCTGTGACTTCTCGTGCTTATATGCTTCATTTTCATTTTTTTTATTAATCTGAGCCTCGTTCCATGGTTGAAATATGCTTAATTATTGAACTGGTCTGTGACATCTCGTGCTTATATGCTTCATTTTCATTTTTTTTAATAATCTGAGCCTCGTTCCATGGTTGAAATATGCTTAATTATTCGACTCGTCTGTGACTTCTCGTGCTTATAGGCTTCATTTTCATTTTTTTAATAATCTGAGCCTCGTTCCATGGTTGAAATATGCTTAATTATTCGACTCGTCTCTGACTTCTCGTGCTTATATGATTCATTTTCATTTTTTTTAATAATCTGAGCCTCGTTCCATGGTTGAAATATGCTTAATTATTCGACTCGTCTGTGACTTCTCGTGCTTATATGCTTAATTTTCATTTTTTAATAATCTGAGCCTCGGTCCATGGTTGAAATATGCTTAATTATTCGACTCGTCTGTGACTTCTCGTGCTTATATGCTTCATTTTCAATTTTTTAATAATCTGAGCCTCGTTCCATGGTTGAAATATGCTTAATTATTCGACTCGTCTGTGACTTCTCGTGCTTATATGCTTCATTTTCATTTTTTTTAATAATCTGAGCCTCGTTCCATGGTTGAAATATGCTTAATTATTCGACTCGTCTGTGACATCTCGTGCTTATATGCTTCATTTTCATTTTTTTAATAATCTGATCCTCGTTCCATGGTTGAAATATGCTTAATTATTCGACTCGTCTATCACTTCTCGTGCTTATATGCTTCATTTTCTCTTTTTATAATAATCTGAGCCTCGTTCCATGGTTGAAATATGCTTAATTATTCGACTCGTCTGTGACTTCTCGTGCTTATATGCTTCATTTTCATTTTTTTTAATAATCTGAGCCTCGTTCAATGGTTGAAATATGCTTAATTCTTCGACTCCTCTGTGACTTCTCGTGCTTATATGCTTGATTTTCATTTTTTTTAATAATCTGAGCCTCGTTCCATGGTTGAAATATGCTTAATTATTCGACTCGTCTATCACTTCTCGTGCTTATATGCTTCATTTTTTTTACTAATCTGAGCCTCGTTCCATGGTTGAAATATGCTTAATTATTGGACTCGTCTGTGACTTCTCGTGCTTATAAGCTTCATTTTCATTTTTTTTAATAATCTGAGACTCGTTCCATGGTTGAAATATGCTTAATTATTGAACTGGTCTGTGACATCTCGTGCTTATATGCTTCATTTTCATTTTTTTTAATAATCTGAGCCTCGTTCCATGGTTGAAATATGCTTAATTATTCGACTCGTCTCTGACTTCTCGTGCTTATATGCTTCATTTTCATTTTTTTTAATAATCTGAGCCTCGTTCCATGGTTGAAATATGCTTAATTATTAGACTCGTCTGTGACATTTCGTGCTTATAGGCTTCATTTTCATTTTTTTAATAATCTGAGCCTCGTTCCATGGTTGAAATATGCTTAATTATTCGACTCGTCTCTGACTTCTCGTGCTTATATGATTCATTTTCATTTTTTTAATAATCTGAGCCTCGTTCCATGGTTGAAATATGCTTAATTATTCGACTCGTCTGTGACTTCTCGTGCTTATATGCTTAATTTTCATTTTTTAATAATCTGAGCCTCGGTCCATGGTTGAAATATGCTTAATTATTCGACTCGTCTGTGACTTCTCGTGCTTATATGCTTCATTTTCATTTTTTTTAATAATCTGAGCCTCGTTCCATGGTTGAAATATCCTTAATTATTCGATTCGTCTGTGACTTCTCGTGCTTATATGCTTCATTTTCATTTTTTTCAATAATCTGAGCCTCATTCTATGGTTGAAATATGCTTAATTATTCGACTCGTCTGTGACTTCTCGTGCTTATATGCTTAATTTTCATTTTTTTCAATTTATCTGACCCTCGTTCCATGGTTGAAATATGCTTAATTATTCGACTCGTCTGTGACTTCTCGTGCTTATATGATTCATTTTCATTTTTTTGATAATCTGAGCCTCGTTCCATGGTTGAAATATGCTTAATTATTCGACTCGTCTGTGACTTCTCGTGCTTATATACTTGATTTTCATTTTTTTTAATAATCTGAGCCTCGTTCCATGGTTAAAATATGATTAATTATTCGACTCGTCTGTGACTTCTCGTGCTTATATGATTCATTTTCATTTTTTTTAATAATCTGAGCCTCGTTCCATGGTTGAAATATGCTTAATTATTCGACTCGTCTGTGACTTCTCGTGCTTATATGCTTCATTTTCATTTTTTTTAATAATCTGAGCCTCGTTCCATGGTTGAAATATGCTTAATTATTCGACTCGTCTGTGACATCTCGTGCTTATATGCTTCATTTTCATTTTTTTAATAATCTGATCCTCGTTCCATGGTTGAAATATGCTTAATTATTCGACTCGTCTATCACTTCTCGTGCTTATATGCTTCATTTTCTCTTTTTATAATAATCTGAGCCTCGTTCCATGGTTGAAATATGCTTAATTATTCGACTCGTCTGTGACTTCTCGTGCTTATATGCTTCATTTTCATTTTTTTTAATAATCTGAGCCTCGTTCCATGGTTGAAATATGCTTAATTATTAGACTCGTCTGTGATATCTCGTGCTTATATGCTTCATTTTCATTTTTTTTAATAATCTGAGCCTCTTTCCATGGTTGAAATATGCTTAATTATTCGACTCGTCTCTGACTTCTCGTGCTTATATGATTCATTTTCATTTTTTTTAATAATCTGAGCCTCGTTCCATGGTTGAAATATCCTTAATTATTCGACTCGTCTGTGACTTCTCGAGCTTATATGCTTCATTTACATTTTTTTAATTATCTGAGCCTCGTTCCATGGTTGAAATATGCTTAATTATTCGACTCGTCTGTGACTTCTCGTGCTTATATGCTTAATTTTCATTTTTTAATAATCTGAGCCTCGGTCCATGGTTGAAATATGCTTAATTATTCGACTCGTCTGTGACTTCTCGTGCTTATATGCTTCATTTTCATTTTTTTTAATAATCTGAGCCTCGTTCCATGGTTGAAATATCCTTAATTATTCGACTCGTCTGTGACTTCTCGTGCTTATATGCTTCATTTCCATTTTTTTTAATAATCTGAGCCTCGTTCTATGGTTGAAATATGCTTAATTATTCGACTCGTCTGTGACTTCTCGTGCTTATATGCTTCATTTTCATTTTTTTCAATTTATCTGACCTTCGTTCCATGGTTGAAATATGCTTAATTATTCGACTCGTCTGTGACTTCTCGTGCTTATATGATTCATTTTCATTTTTTTTAATAATCTGAGCCTCGTTCCATGGTTGAAATATGCTTAATTATTCCACTCGTCTGTGACTTCTCGTGCTTATATGCTTGATTTTCATTTTTTTTAATAATCTGAGCCTCGTTCCATGGTTAAAATATGATTAATTATTCGACTCGTCTGTGACTTCTCGTGCTTATATGATTCATTTTCATTTTTTTTAATAATCTGAGCCTCGTTCCATGGTTGAAATATGCTTAATTATTCGACTCGTCTGTGACCTATCGTGCTTATATGCTTCATTTTCATTTTTTTTAATAATCTGAGCCTCGTTCCATGGTTGAAATATGCTTAATTATTCGACTCGTCTGTGACTTCTGCTTATATGCTTCATTTTCAATTTTTTAATAATCTGAGCCTTGTTCCATGGTTGAAATATGCTTAATTATTCGACTCGTCTGTGACTTCTCGTGCTTATATGCTTCATTTTCATTTTTTTTAATAATCTGAGCCTCGTTCCATGGTTGAAATATGCTTAATTATTCGACTCGTCTGTGACATCTCGTGCTTATATGCTTCATTTTCATTTTTTTAATAATCTGATCCTCGTTCCATGGTTGAAATATGCTTAATTATTCGACTCGTCTATCACTTCTCGTGCTTATATGCTTCATTTTCTCTTTTTATAATAATCTGAGCCTCGTTCCATGGTTGAAATATGCTTAATTATTCGACTTGTCTGTGACTTCTCGT
The DNA here is from genome assembly GCA_963932145.1 of Acanthosepion lycidas. Taxonomy (NCBI): domain Eukaryota; kingdom Metazoa; phylum Mollusca; class Cephalopoda; order Sepiida; family Sepiidae; genus Acanthosepion; species Acanthosepion lycidas. The sequence goes on from OZ010596.1 coordinate 91,282,444, forward strand.
GCTTATATTCTTCATTTTCATTTTTTTTATTAATCTGAGCCTCGTTCCATGGTTGAAATATACTTAATTACTGAACTGGTCTGTGACATCTCGTGCTTATATGCTTCATTTTCATTTTTTTTAATAATCTGAGCCTCGTTCCATGGTTGAAATATGCTTAATTATTCGACTCGTCTGTGACTTCTCGTGCTTATATGATTCATTTTCATTTTTTTTAATAATCTGAGCCTCGTTCCATGGTTAAAATATGCTTAATTATTAGACTCGTCTGTGACATCTCGTGCTTATAGGCTTCATTTTCATTTTTTTAATAATCTGAGCCTCGTTCCATGGTTGAAATATGCTTAATTATTCGACTCGTCTCTGACTTCTCGTGCTTATATGATTCATTTTCATTTTTTTTAATAATCTGAGCCTCGTTCCATGGTAGAAATATGCTTAATTATTCGACTCGTCTGTGACTTCTCGGGCTTATACGCTTCATTTTCATTTTTTTAATAATCTGAGCTTCGTTCCATGGTTGAAATATGCTTAATTATTCGACTCGTCTCTGACTTCTCGTGCTTATATGCTTCATTTTCATTTTTTTTAATAATCTGAGCCTCGTTCCATGGTTGAAATATGCTTAATTATTCGACTCGTCTGTGACTTCTCGTGCTTATATGCTTCATTTTCATTTTTTTAATAATCTGAGCCTCGTTCCATGGTTGAAATATGCTTAATTATTCGACTCGTCTGTGACTTCTCGTGCTTATATGCTTCATTTTCATTTTTTTTAATAATCTGAGCCTCGTTCCATGGTTGAAATATCCTTAATTATTCGACTCGTCTGTGACTTCTCGTGCGTATATGCTTCATTTTCATTTTTTTTAATAATCTGAGCCTCGTTCTATGGTTGAAATATGCTTAATTATTCGACTCGTCTGTGACTTCTCGTGCTTATAAGCTTCATTTTCATTTTTTTTAATAATCTGAGCCTCGTTCCATGGTTGAAATATGCTTAATTATTCGACTTGTCTGTGACTTCTCGTGCTTATATTCTTCATTTTCATTTTTTTTATTAATCTGAGCCTCGTTCCATGGTTGAAATATGCTTAATTATTGAACTGGTCTGTGACATCTCGTGCTTATATGCTTCATTTTCATTTTTTTTAATAATCTGAGCCTCGTTCCATGGTTGAAATATGCTTAATTATTCGACTCGTCTGTGACTTCTCGTGCTTATATGCTTCATTTTCATTTTTTTTAATAATCTGAGCCTCGTTCCATGGTTAAAATATGCTTAATTATTAGACTCGTCTGTGACATCTCGTGCTTATAGGCTTCATTTTCATTTTTTTAATAATCTGAGCCTCGTTCCATGGTTGAAATATGCTTAATTATTCGACTCGTCTCTGACTTCTCGTGCTTATATGATTCATTTTCATTTTTTTTAATAATCTGAGCCTCGTTCCATGGTTGAAATATGCTTAATTATTCGACTCGTCTGTGACTTCTCGAGCTTATACGCTTCATTTTCATTTTTTTAATAATCTGAGCTTCGTTCCATGGTTGAAATATGCTTAATTATTCGACTCGTCTCTGACTTCTCGTGCTTATATGCTTCATTTTCATTTTTTTTAATAATCTGAGCCTCGTTCCATGGTTGAAATATGCTTAATTATTCGACTCGTCTGTGACTTCTCGTGCTTATATGCTTCATTTTCATTTTTTTAATAATCTGAGCCTCGTTCCATGGTTGAAATATGCTTAATTATTCGACTCGTCTGTGACTTCTCGTGCTTATATGCTTCATTTTCATTTTTTTTAATAATCTGAGCCTCGTTCCATGGTTGAAATATCCTTAATTATTCGACTCGTCTGTGACTTCTCGTGCGTATATGCTTCATTTTCATTTTTTTTAATAATCTGAGCCTCGTTCTATGGTTGAAATATGCTTAATTATTCGACTCGTCTGTGACTTCTCGTGCTTTTATGCTTCATTTTCATTTTTTTTAATTTATCTGAGCCTCGTTCCATGTTTGAAATATGCTTAATTATTCGACTCGTCTGTGACTTCTCGTGCTTATATGATTCATTTTCATTTTTTTTAATAATCTGAGCCTCGTTCCATGGTTGAAATATGCTTAATTATTCGACTCGTCTGTGACTTCTCGTGCTTATATGCTTGATTTTCATTTTTTTTAATAATCTGAGCCTCGTTCCATGGTTGAAATATGCTTAATTATTCGACTCGTCTGTGACATCTCGTGCTTATATGCTTCATTTTCATTTTTTTAATAATCTGATCCTCGTTACATGGTTGAAATATGCTTAATTATTCGACTCGTCTATCACTTCTCGTGCTTATATGCTTCATTTTTTATAATAATCTGAGCCCCCTGTTCCATGGTTGAAATATGCTTAATTATTGGACTCGTCTGTGACTTCTCGTGCTTATAAGCTTCATTTTCATTTTTTTTAATAATCTGAACCTCGTTCCATGGTTGAAATATTCTTAATTATTCGACTCGTCTGTGACTTCTCGTGCTTATATGCTTCATTTTCATTTTTTTTATTAATCTGAGCCTCGTTCCATGGTTGAAATATGCTTAATTATTGAACTGGTCTGTGACATCTCGTGCTTATAAGCTTCATTTTCATTTTTTTTAATAATCTGAACCTCGTTCCATGGTTGAAATATGCTTAATTATTCGACTCTTCTGGGACTTCTCGTTCTTATATGCTTCATTTTCATTTTTTTTAATAATCTGAGTCTCGTTCCATGGTTGAAATATGCTTAATTATTCGTCTCGTCTGTGACTTCTCGTGCTTATAAACTTCATTTTCATTTTTTGTAATAATCTGAGCCTCGTTCCATGGCTGAAATATGTTTAATTATTCGACTCGTCTGTGACTTCTCGTGCTTATATGCTTCATTTTCATTTTGTTTAATAATCTGAGCCTCGTTCCATGGTTGAAATATGCTTACTTATTCGACTCGTCTGTGACTTCTCGTGCTTATATGCTTCATTTTCATTTTTTTTAATAATCTGAGACTCGTTCCATGGTTGAAATATGCTTACTTATTCGACTCGTCTGTGACTTCTCGTGCTTATATGCTTCATTTTCAATTTTTTTAATAATCTGAGCCTCGTTCCATGGTTGAAATATGCTTAATTATTAGACTCGTCTGTCACATCTCTTGCTTATATGCTTCATTTTCATTTTTTTTAATAATCTGAGCCTCGTTCCATGGTTGAAATATGCTTAATTATTCGACTCGTCTGTGACTTCTCGTGCTTATATGCTTCATTTTCATTTTTTTTAATAATCTGAGCGTCGTTCCATGGTTGAAATATTCTTAATTATTGGACTCGTCTGTGACTTCTCGTGCTTATAAGCTTCATTTTCATTTTTTTTAATAATCTAAACCTCGTTCCATGGTTGAAATATGCTTAATTATTCGACTCGTCTGTGACTTCTCGTGCTTATATGCTTCATTTTCATTTTTTTTATTAATCTGAACCTCGTTCCATGGTTGAAATATACTTAATTATTGAACTCGTCTGTGACATCTCGTGCTTATATGCTTCATTTTCATTTTTTTTACTAATCTGAGCCTCGTTCCATGGTTGAAATATGCTTAATTATTCGACTCGTCTGTGACTTCTCGTGCTTATATGCTTCATTTTCATTTTTTTTATAAATCTGAACCTCGTTCCGTGGTTGAAATATGCTTAATTATTGAACTCGTCTGTGACATCTCGTGCTTATATGCTTCATTTTCATTTTTTTTACTAATCTGAGCCTCGTTCCATGGTTGAAATATGCTTAATTATTCGACTCGTCTGTGACTTCTCGTGCTTATATGCTTCATTTTTTATAATAATCTGAGCCCCCTGTTCCATGGTTGAAATATGCTTAATTATTGGACTCGTCTCTGACTTCTTGTGCTTATACGATTCATTTTCATTTTTTTTAATAATCTGAGCCTCGTTCCATGGTTGAAATATGCTTAATTATTCGACTCGTCTGTGACTTCTCGTGCTTATATGCTTGATTTTCATTTTTTTTAATAATCTGAGCCTCGTTCCATGGTTGAAATATGCTTAATTATTCGACTCGTCTGTGACTTCTCGTGCTTATATGCTTCATTTTCATTTTTTTTAATAATCTGAGCGTCGTTCCATGGTTGAAATATTCTTAATTATTGGACTCGTCTGTGACTTCTCGTGCTTATAAGCTTCATTTTCATTTTTTTTAATAATCTAAACCTCGTTCCATGGTTGAAATATGCTTAATTATTCGACTCGTCTGTGACTTCTCGTGCTTATATGCTTCATTTTCATTTTTTTTATAAATCTGAACCTCGTTCCGTGGTTGAAATATGCTTAATTATTGAACTCGTCTGTGACATCTCGTGCTTATATGCTTCATTTTCATTTTTTTTACTAATCTGAGCCTCGTTCCATGGTTGAAATATGCTTAATTATTCGACTCGTCTGTGACTTCTCGAGCTTATATGCTTCATTTTCATTTTTTTTAATAATCTGAGCCTCGTTCCATGGTTGAAATATGCTTAATTATTCGACTCGTCTCTGACTTCTTGTGCTTATACGATTCATTTTCATTTTTTTTAATAATCTGAGCCTCGTTCCATGGTTGAAATATGCTTAATTATTCGACTCGTCTGTGACTTCTCGTGCTTATATGCTTGATTTTCATTTTTTTTAATAATCTGAGCCTCGTTCCATGGTTGAAATATGCTTAATTATTCGACTCGTCTCTGACTTCTTGTGCTTATACGATTCATTTTCATTTTTTTTAATAATCTGAGCCTCGTTCCATGGTTGAAATATGCTTAATTATTCGACTCGTCTGTGACTTCTCGTGCTTATATGCTTCATTTTCATTTTTTTTAATAATCTGAGCCTCGTTCCATGGTTGAAATATGCTTAATTATTCGACTCGTCTGTGATTTCACGTGCTTATATGCTTCATTTTCATTTTTTTTAATAATCTGAGCCTCGTTCCATGGTTGAAATATGCTTAATTATTCGACTCGTCTGTGACTTCTCGTGCTTATATGATTCATTTTCATTTTTTTTAATAATCTGAGCCTCGTTCCATGGTTGAAATATGCTTAATTATTCGACTCGTCTGTGACTTCTCGTGCTTATAAGCTTCATTTTCATTTTTTTTACTAATCTGAACCTCGTTCCATGGTTGAAATATGCTTAATTATTCGACTCGTCTGTGACTTCTCGTGCTTATATGCTTCATTTTCATTTTTTTTATTTATCTGAGCCTCGTTCCATGGTTGAAATATGCTTAATTATTGTACTCGTCTGTGACATCTCGTGCTTATATGCTTCATTTTCATTTTTTTCAATTTATCTGACCCTCGTTCCATGGTTGAAATATGCTTAATTATTCGACTCGTCTGTGACTTCTCGTGCTTATATGATTCATTTTCATATTTTTAATAATCTGAGCCTCGTTCCATGGTTGAAATATGCTTAATTATTCGACTCGTCTGTGACTTCTCGTGCTTATATGCTTGATTTTCATTTTTTTTAATAATCTGAGCCTCGTTCCATGGTTAAAATATGCTTAATTATTCGACTCGTCTGTGACTTCTCGTGCTTATATGATTCATTTTCATTTTTGTTAATAATCTGAGCCTCGTTCCATGGTTGAAATATGCTTAATTATTCGACTCGTCTGTGACTTCTCGTGCTTATATGCTTGATTTTCATTTTTTTTAATAATCTGAGCCTCGTTCCATGGTTGAAATATGCTTAATTATTCGACTCGTCTGTGACTTCTCCTACTTATATGCTTCATTTTCAATTTTTTAATAATCTGAGCCTCGTTCCATGGTTGAAATATGCTTAATTATTCGACTCGTCTGTGACTTCTCGTGCTTATATGCTTCATTTTCATTTTTTTTAATAATCTGAGCCTCGTTCCATGGTTGAAATATGCTTAATTATTCGACTCGTCTGTGACATCTCGTGCTTATATGCTTGATTTTCATTTTTTTTAATAATCTGAGCCTCGTTCCATGGTTGAAATATGCTTAATTATTCGACTCGTCTATCACTTCTCGTGCTTATATGCTTCATTTTCATTTTTTATAATAATCTGAGCCTCGTTCCATGCTTGAAATATGTTTAATTATTGGACTTGTCTGTGACTTCTCGTGCTTATAAGCTTCATTTTCATTTTTTTTAATAATCTGAACCTCGTTCCATGGTTGAAATATGCTTAATTATTCGACTCGTCTGTGACTTCTCGTGCTTATATGCTTCATTTTCATTTTTTTTATTAATCTGAGCCTCGTTCCATGGTTGAAATATGCTTAATTATTGAACTGGTCTGTGACATCTCGTGCTTATATGCTTCATTTTCATTTTTTTTACTAATCTGAGCCTCGTTCCATGGTTGAAATATGCTTAATTATTCGACTCGTCTGTGACTTCTCGTGCTTATATGCTTCATTTTCATTTTTTTTAATAATCTGAGCCTCATTCCATGGTTGAAATATGCTTAATTATTCGACTCGTCTGTGACTTCTCGTGCTTATATGCTTCATTTTCATTTTTTTTAATAATCTGAGCCTCGTTCCATGGTTGAAATATGCTTAATTATTCGACTCCTCTGTGACTTCTCGTGCTTATATGCTTCATTTTCATTTTTTTATTAATCTGAGCCTCGTTCCATGGTTGAAATATGCTTAATTATTCGACTCGTCTGTGACTTCTCGTGCTTATATGCTTCATTTTCATTTTTTTTAATAATCTGTGCCTCGTTCCATGGTTGAAATATCCTTAATTATTCGACTCGTCTGTGACTTCTCGTGCGTATATGCTTCATTTTCATTTTTTTTAATAATCTGAGCCTCGTTCTATGGTTGAAATATGCTTAATTATTCGACTCGTCTGTGACTTCTCGTGCTTTTATGCTTCATTTTCATTTTTTTTAATTTATCTGAGCCTCGTTCCATGGTTGAAATATGCTTAATTATTCGACTCGTCTGTGACTTCTCGTGCTTATATGATTCATTTTCATTTTTTTAATAATCTGAGCCTCGTTCCATGGTTGAAATATGCTTAATTATTCGACTCGTCTGTGACTTCTCGTGCTTATATGCTTCATTTTCATTTTTTTTAATAATCTGAGCCTCGTTCCATGGTTGAAATATGCTTAATTATTCGACTCGTCTGTGACTTCTCGTGCTTATATGATTCATTTTCATTTTTTTTAATAATCTGAGCCTCGTTCCATGGTTGAAATATGCTTAATTATTCGACTCGTCTGTGACTTCTCGTGCTTATATGCTTGATTTTCATTTTTTTTAATAATCTGAGCCTCGTTCCATGGTTGAAATATGCTTAATTATTCGACTCGTCTGTGACTTCTCCTACTTATATGCTTCATTTTCAATTTTTTAATAATCTGAGCCTCGTTCCATGGTTGAAATATGCTTAATTATTCGACTCGTCTGTGACTTCTCGTGCTTATATGCTTCATTTTCATTTTTTTTAATAATCTGAGCCTCGTTCCATGGTTGAAATATGCTTAATTATTCGACTCGTCTGTGACATCTCGTGCTTATATGCTTGATTTTCATTTTTTTTAATAATTTGAGCCTCGTTCCATGGTTGAAATATGCTTAATTATTCGACTCGTCTATCACTTCTCGTGCTTATATGCTTCATTTTCATTTTTTATAATAATCTAAGCCTCGTTCCATGGTTGAAATATGTTTAATTATTGGACTCGTCTGTGACTTCTCGTGCTTATATGATACATTTTCATTTTTTTTAATAATCTGAGCCTCGTTTCATGGTTGAAATATGCTTAATTATTCGACTCGTCTGTGACTTCTCGTGCTTATATGCTTGATTTTCATTTTTTTTAATAATCTGAGCCTCGTTCCATGGTTGAAATATGCTTAATTATTCGACTCGTCTGTGACTTCTCCTACTTATATGCTTCATTTTCAATTTTTTAATAATCTGAGCCTCGTTCCATGGTTGAAATATGCTTAATTATTCGACTCGTCTGTGACTTCTCGTGCTTATATGCTTCATTTTCATTTTTTTTAATAATCTGAGCCTCGTTCCATGGTTGAAATATGCTTAATTATTCGACTCGTCTGTGACATCTCGTGCTTATATGCTTGATTTTCATTTTTTTTAATAATCTGAGCCTCGTTCCATGGTTGAAATATGCTTAATTATTCGACTCGTCTATCACTTCTCGTGCTTATATGCTTCATTTTCATTTTTTATAATAATCTGAGCCTCGTTCCATGGTTGAAATATGCTTAATTATTCGACTCGTCTGTGACTTCTCGTGCTTATATGCTTCATTTTCATTTTTTTTATTAATCTGAGCCTCGTTCCATGGTTGAAATATGCTTAATTATTGAACTGGTCTGTGACATCTCGTGCTTATATGCTTCATTTTCATTTTTTTTACTAATCTGAGCCTCGTTCCATGGTTGAAATATGCTTAATTATTCGACTCGTCTGTGACTTCTCGTGCTTATATGCTTCATTTTCATTTTTTTTAATAATCTGAGCCTCATTCCATGGTTGAAATATGCTTAATTATTCGACTCGTCTGTGACTTCTCGTGCTTATATGCTTCATTTTCATTTTTTTTAATAATCTGAGCCTCGTTCCATGGTTGAAATATGCTTAATTATTCGACTCCTCTGTGACTTCTCGTGCTTATATGCTTCATTTTCATTTTTTTATTAATCTGAGCCTCGTTCCATGGTTGAAATATGCTTAATTATTCGACTCGTCTGTGACTTCTCGTGCTTATATGCTTCATTTTCATTTTTTTTAATAATCTGTGCCTCGTTCCATGGTTGAAATATCCTTAATTATTCGACTCGTCTGTGACTTCTCGTGCGTATATGCTTCATTTTCATTTTTTTTAATAATCTGAGCCTCGTTCTATGGTTGAAATATGCTTAATTATTCGACTCGTCTGTGACTTCTCGTGCTTTTATGCTTCATTTTCATTTTTTTTAATTTATCTGAGCCTCGTTCCATGGTTGAAATATGCTTAATTATTCGACTCGTCTGTGACTTCTCGTGCTTATATGATTCATTTTCATTTTTTTAATAATCTGAGCCTCGTTCCATGGTTGAAATATGCTTAATTATTCGACTCGTCTGTGACTTCTCGTGCTTATATGCTTCATTTTCATTTTTTTTAATAATCTGAGCCTCGTTCCATGGTTGAAATATGCTTAATTATTCGACTCGTCTGTGACTTCTCGTGCTTATATGATTCATTTTCATTTTTTTTAATAATCTGAGCCTCGTTCCATGGTTGAAATATGCTTAATTATTCGACTCGTCTGTGACTTCTCGTGCTTATATGCTTGATTTTCATTTTTTTTAATAATCTGAGCCTCGTTCCATGGTTGAAATATGCTTAATTATTCGACTCGTCTGTGACTTCTCCTACTTATATGCTTCATTTTCAATTTTTTAATAATCTGAGCCTCGTTCCATGGTTGAAATATGCTTAATTATTCGACTCGTCTGTGACTTCTCGTGCTTATATGCTTCATTTTCATTTTTTTTAATAATCTGAGCCTCGTTCCATGGTTGAAATATGCTTAATTATTCGACTCGTCTGTGACATCTCGTGCTTATATGCTTGATTTTCATTTTTTTTAATAATTTGAGCCTCGTTCCATGGTTGAAATATGCTTAATTATTCGACTCGTCTATCACTTCTCGTGCTTATATGCTTCATTTTCATTTTTTATAATAATCTGAGCCTCGTTCCATGGTTGAAATATGTTTAATTATTGGACTCGTCTGTGACTTCTCGTGCTTATAAGCTTCATTTTCATTTTTTTTAATAATCTGAACCTCGTTCCATGGTTGAAATATGCTTAATTATTCGACTCGTCTGTGACTTCTCGTGCTTATATGCTTCATTTTCATTTTTTTTACTAATCTGAGCCTCGTTCCATGGTTGAAATATGCTTAATTATTCGACTCGTCTGTGACTTCTCGTGCTTATATGCTTCATTTTCATTTTTTTTAATAATCTGAGCCTCGTTCCATGGTTGAAATATGCTTAATTGTTCGACTCGTCTGTGACTTCTCGTGCTTATATGCTTGATTTTCATTTTTTTTAATAATCTGAGCCTCGTTCCATGGTTGAAATATGCTTAATTATTCGACTCGTCTGTGACTTCTCGTGCTTATATGCTTCATTTTCATTTTTTATAATAATCTGAACCTCGTTCCATGGTTGAAATATGCTTAATTATTGGACTCGTCTGTGACTTCTCGTGCTTATATGCTTCATTTTCATTTTTTTTAATAATCTGAGCCTCGTTCCATGGTTGAAATATGCTTAATTATTCGACTCGTCTGTGACTTCTCGTGCTTATATGCTTCATTTTCATTTTTTTTAATAATCTGAGCCTCGTTCCATGGTTGAAATATGCTTAATTTTTAGACTCGTCTGTGACATCTCGTGCTTATATCCTTCATTTTCATTTTTTTTAATAATCTGAGACTCGTTCCATGGTTGAAATATGCTTAATTATTCGACTCGTCTGTGACTTCTCGTGCTTATATGCTTCATTTTCATTTTTTTTAATAATCTGAGCCTCGTTCCATGGTTGAAATATTCTTAATTATTCGACTCGTCTGTGACTTCTCGTGCTTATATGCTTCATTTTCATTTTTTTAATAATCTGAGCCTCGTTCCATGGTTGAAATATGCTTAATTATTCGACTCGTCTGTGACTTCTCGTGCTTATATGCTTCATTTTCATTTTTTATAATAATCTGAGCCTCGTTCTATGGTTGAAATATGCTTAATTATTCGACTCGTCTGTGACTTCTCGTGCTTACAAGCTTCATTTTCATTTTTTTTAATAATCTGAACCTCGTTCCATGATTGAAATATGCTTAATTATTCGACTCGTCTGTGACTTCTCGTGCTTATATGATTCATTTTTTTAATAATCTGAGCCTCGTTCCATGGTTGAAATATGCTTAATTATTCGACTCGTCTGTGACTTCTCGTGCTTATATGCTTCATTTTCATTTTTTTTATTAATCTGAGCCTCGTTCCATGGTTGAAATATGCTTAATTATTCGACTCGTCTGTGACATCTCGTGCTTATATGCTTGATTTTCATTTTTTTTAATAATCTGAGCCTCGTTCCATGGTTGAAATATGCTTACTTATTCGACTCGTCTATCACTTCTCGTGCTTATATGCTTCATTTTCATTTTTTATAATAATCTGAGCCTCGTTCCATGGTTGAAATATGCTTAATTATTGGACTCGTCTGTGACTTCTCGTGCTTATAAGCTTCATTTTCATTTTTTTTAATAATCTGAACCTCGTTCCATGGTTGAAATATGCTTAATTATTCGACTCGTCTGTGACTTCTCGTGCTTATATGCTTCATTTTCATTTTTTTTATTAATCTGAGCCTCGTTCCATGGTTGAAATATGCCTAATTATTGAACTGGTCTGTGACATCTCGTGCTTATATGCTTCATTTTCATTTTTTTTACTAATCTGAGCCTCGTTCCATGGTTGAAATATGCTTAATTATTCGACTCGTCTGTGACTTCTCGTGCGTATAGGCTTCATTTTCATTTTTTTTAATAATCTGAGCCTCGTTCCATGGTTGAAATATGCTTAATTTTTAGACTCGTCTGTGACATCTCGTGCTTATATGCTTCATTTTCATTTTTTTTAATAATCTGAGACTCGTTCCATGGTTGAAATATGCTTAATTATTCGACTCGTCTGTGACTTCTCGTGCTTATATGCTTCATTTTCATTTTTTTTTAATAATCTGAGCCTCGTTCCATGGTTGAAATATTCTTAATTATTCGACTCGTATGTGACTTCTCGTGCTTATATGCTTCATTTTCATTTTTTTAATAATCTGAGCCTCGTTCCATCGTTGAAATATGCTTAATTATTCGACTCGTCTGTGACTTCTCGTGCTTATATGCTTCATTTTCATTTTTTTTAATAATCTGAGCCTCGTTCCATGGTTGAAATATGCTTAATTATTCGACTCGTCTGTGACTTCACGTGCTAAAATGCTTCATTTTCATTTTTTTTAATAATCTGAGCCTCGTTCCATGGTTGAAATATGCTTAATTATTCGACTCGTCTGTGACTTCTCGTGCTTATAAGCTTCATTTTCATTTTTTTAATAATCTGAGCCTTGTTCCATGGTTGAAATATGCTTAATTATTCGACTCGTCTGTGACTTCTCGTGCTTATATGCTACATTTTCATTTTTTATAATAATCTGAACCTCGTTCCATGGTTGAAATATTCTTAATTATTCGACTCGTCTGTGACTTCTCGTGCTTATATGCTTCATTTTCATTTTTTTTATTAATCTGAGCCTCGTTCCATGGTTGAAATATGCTTAATTATTCGACTCGTCTATCACTTCTCGTGCTTATATGCTTCATTTTCATTTTTTATAATAATCTGAGCCTCGTTCCATGGTTGAAATATGCTTAATTATTGGACTCGTCTGTGACTTCTCGTGCTTATAAGCTTCATTTTCATTTTTTTTAATAATCTGAACCTCGTTCCATTGTTGAAATATGCTTAATTATTCGACTCGTCTGTGACTTCTCGTGCTTATATGCTTCATTTTCATTTTTTTTATTAATCTGAGCCTCGTTCCATGGTTGAAATATGCTTAATTATTGAACTGGTCTGTGACATCTCGTGCTTATATGCTTCATTTTCATTTTTTTTACTAATCTGAGCCTCGTTCCATGGTTGAAATATGCTTAATTATTCGACTCGTCTGTGACTTCTCGTGCTTATATGCTTCATTTTCATTTTTTATAATAATCTGAACCTCGTTCCATGTTTGAAATATGCTTAATTATTGGACTCGTCTGTGACTTCTCGTGCTTATATGCTTCATTTTCATTTTTTTTAATAATCTGAGCCTCGTTCCATGGTTGAAATATGCTTAATTATTCGACTCGTCTGTGACTTCTCGTGCTTATATGCTTCATTTTCATTTTTTTTAATAATCTGAGCCTCGTTCCATGGTTGAAATATGCTTAATTTTTAGACTCGTCTGTGACATCTCGTGCTTATATCCTTCATTTTCATTTTTTTTAATAATCTGAGACTCGTTCCATGGTTGAAATATGCTTAATTATTCGACTCGTCTGTGACTTCTCGTGCTTATATGCTTCATTTTCATTTTTTTTAATAATCTGAGCCTCGTTCCATGGTTGAAATATTCTTAATTATTCGACTCGTCTGTGACTTCTCGTGCTTATATGCTTCATTTTCATTTTTTTAATAATGTGAGCCTCGTTCCATGGTTGAAATATGCTTAATTATTCGACTCGTCTGTGACTTCTCGTGCTTATATGCTTCATTTTCATTTTTTATAATAATCTGAGCCTCGTTCCATGGTTGAAATATGCTTAATTATTCGACTCGTCTGTGACTTCTCGTGCTTATAAGCTTCATTTTCATTTTTTTTAATAATCTGAGCCTCGTTCCATGATTGAAATATGCTTAATTATTCGACTCGTCTGTGACTTCTCGTGCTTATATGATTCATTTTTTTAATAATCTGAGCCTCGTTCCATGGTTGAAATATGCTTAATTATTCGACTCGTCTGTGACTTCTCGTGCTTATATGCTTCATTTTCATTTTTTTTAATAATCTGAGCCTCGTTCCATGGTTGAAATATGCTTAATTATTCGACTCGTCTGTGACATCTCGTGCTTATATGCTTGATTTTCATTTTTTTTAATAATCTGAGCCTCGTTCCATGGTTGAAATATGCTTAATTATTCGACTCGTCTATCACTTCTCGTGCTTATACGCTTCATTTTCATTTTTTATAATAATCTGAGCCTCGTTCCATGGTTGAAATATGCTTAATTATTGGACTCGTCTGTGACTTCTCGTGCTTATAAGCTTCATTTTCATTTTTTTTAATAATCTGAACCTCGTTCCATGGTTGAAATATGCTTAATTATTCGACTCGTCTGTGACTTCTCGTGCTTATATGCTTCATTTTCATTTTTTTTATTAATCTGAGCCTCGTTCCATGGTTGAAATATGCTTAATTATTGAACTGGTCTGTGACATCTCGTGCTTATATGCTTCATTTTCATTTTTTTTACTAATCTGAGCCTCGTTCCATGGTTGAAATATGCTTAATTATTCGACTCGTCTGTGACTTCTCGTGCTTATATGCTTCATTTTCATTTTTTTTAATAATCTGAGCCTCGTTCCATGGTTGAAATATGCTTAATTTTTAGACTCGTCTGTGACATCTCGTGCTTATATGCTTCATTTTCATTTTTTTTAATAATCTGAGACTCGTTCCATGGTTGAAATATGCTTAATTATTCGACTCGTCTGTGACTTCTCGTGCTTATATGCTTCATTTTCATTTTTTTTAATAATCTGAGCCTCGTTCCATGGTTGAAATATTCTTAATTATTCGACTCGTCTGTGACTTCTCGTGCTTATATGCTTCATTTTCATTTTTTTAATAATGTGAGCCTCGTTCCATGGTTGAAATATGCTTAATTATTCGACTCGTCTGTGACTTCTCGTTCTTATACGCTTCATTTTCATTTTTTTTAATAATCTGAGCCTCGTTCCATGGTTGAAATATGCTTAATTTTTCGACTCGTCTGTGACTTCCCGTGCTTATATGATTCATTTTCATTTTTTTTAATAATCTGAGCCTCGTTCCATGGTTGAAATATGCTTAATTGTTCGACTCGTCTGTGACTTCTCGTGCTTATATGCTTGATTTTCATTTTTTTTAATAATCTGAGCCTCGTTCCATGGTTGAAATATGCTTAATTATTCGACTCGTCTGTGACTTCTCGTGCTTATATGCTTCATTTTCATTTTTTATAATAATCTGAACCTCGTTCCATGGTTGAAATATGCTTAATTATTGGACTCGTCTGTGACTTCTCGTGCTTATATGCTTCATTTTCATTTTTTTTAATAATCTGAGCCTCGTTCCATGGTTGAAATATGCTTAATTATTCGACTCGTCTGTGACTTCTCGTGCTTATATGCTTCATTTTCATTTTTTTTAATAATCTGAGCCTCGTTCCATGGTTGAAATATGCTTAATTTTTAGACTCGTCTGTGACATCTCGTGCTTATATCCTTCATTTTCATTTTTTTTAATAATCTGAGACTCGTTCCATGGTTGAAATATGCTTAATTATTCGACTCGTCTGTGACTTCTCGTGCTTATATGCTTCATTTTCATTTTTTTTAATAATCTGAGCCTCGTTCCATGGTTGAAATATTCTTAATTATTCGACTCGTCTGTGACTTCTCGTGCTTATATGCTTCATTTTCATTTTTTTAATAATCTGAGCCTCGTTCCATGGTTGAAATATGCTTAATTATTCGACTCGTCTGTGACTTCTCGTGCTTATATGCTTCATTTTCATTTTTTATAATAATCTGAGCCTCGTTCCATGGTTGAAATATGCTTAATTATTCGACTCGTCTGTGACTTCTCGTGCTTACAAGCTTCATTTTCATTTTTTTTAATAATCTGAACCTCGTTCCATGATTGAAATATGCTTAATTATTCGACTCGTCTGTGACTTCTCGTGCTTATATGATTCATTTTTTTAATAATCTGAGCCTCGTTCCATGGTTGAAATATGCTTAATTATTCGACTCGTCTGTGACTTCTCGTGCTTATATGCTTCATTTTCATTTTTTTTATTAATCTGAGCCTCGTTCCATGGTTGAAATATGCTTAATTATTCGACTCGTCTGTGACATCTCGTGCTTATATGCTTGATTTTCATTTTTTTTAATAATCTGAGCCTCGTTCCATGGTTGAAATATGCTTACTTATTCGACTCGTCTATCACTTCTCGTGCTTATATGCTTCATTTTCATTTTTTATAATAATCTGAGCCTCGTTCCATGGTTGAAATATGCTTAATTATTGGACTCGTCTGTGACTTCTCGTGCTTATAAGCTTCATTTTCATTTTTTTTAATAATCTGAACCTCGTTCCATGGTTGAAATATGCTTAATTATTCGACTCGTCTGTGACTTCTCGTGCTTATATGCTTCATTTTCATTTTTTTTATTAATCTGAGCCTCGTTCCATGGTTGAAATATGCCTAATTATTGAACTGGTCTGTGACATCTCGTGCTTATATGCTTCATTTTCATTTTTTTTACTAATCTGAGCCTCGTTCCATGGTTGAAATATGCTTAATTATTCGACTCGTCTGTGACTTCTCGTGCGTATAGGCTTCATTTTCATTTTTTTTAATAATCTGAGCCTCGTTCCATGGTTGAAATATGCTTAATTTTTAGACTCGTCTGTGACATCTCGTGCTTATATGCTTCATTTTCATTTTTTTTAATAATCTGAGACTCGTTCCATGGTTGAAATATGCTTAATTATTCGACTCGTCTGTGACTTCTCGTGCTTATATGCTTCATTTTCATTTTTTTTAATAATCTGAGCCTCGTTCCATGGTTGAAATATTCTTAATTATTCGACTCGTATGTGACTTCTCGTGCTTATATGCTTCATTTTCATTTTTTTAATAATCTGAGCCTCGTTCCATCGTTGAAATATGCTTAATTATTCGACTCGTCTGTGACTTCTCGTGCTTATATGCTTCATTTTCATTTTTTTTAATAATCTGAGCCTCGTTCCATGGTTGAAATATGCTTAATTATTCGACTCGTCTGTGACTTCACGTGCTTATATGCTTCATTTTCATTTTTTTTAATAATCTGAGCCTCGTTCCATGGTTGAAATATGCTTAATTATTCGACTCGTCTGTGACTTCTCGTGCTTATAAGCTTCATTTTCATTTTTTTAATAATCTGAGCCTTGTTCCATGGTTGAAATATGCTTAATTATTCGACTCGTCTGTGACTTCTCGTGCTTATATGCTACATTTTCATTTTTTATAATAATCTGAACCTCGTTCCATGGTTGAAATATTCTTAATTATTCGACTCGTCTGTGACTTCTCGTGCTTATATGCTTCATTTTCATTTTTTTTATTAATCTGAGCCTCGTTCCATGGTTGAAATATGCTTAATTATTGAACTCGTCTGTGACATCTCGTGCTTATATGCTTCATTTTCATTTTTTTTAATAATCTGAGCCTCGTTCCATGGTTGAAATATGCTTAATTATTCGACTCGTCTGTGACTTGACGTGCTTATATGCTTCATTTTCATTTTTTTTAATAATCTGAGCCTCGTTCCATGGTTGAAATATGCTTAATTATTCGACTCGTCTGTGACTTCTCGTGCTTATAACCTTCATTTTCATTTTTTTAATAATCTGAGCCTTGCTCCATGGTTGAAATATGCTTAATTATTCGACTCGTCTGTGACTTCTCGTGCTTATATGCTTCATTTTCATTTTTTTTAATAATCTGAGCCTCGTTCTCTGGTTGAAATATGCTTAATTATTCGACTCGTCTGTGACTTCTCGTGCTTATATGCTTCATTTTCATTTTTTTTAATAATCTGAGCCTCGTTCCATGGTTGAAATATGCTTAATTATTCGACTCGTCTGTGACTTCTCGTGCTTATATGATTCATTTTTTTAATAATCTGAGCCTCGTTCCATGGTTGAAATATGCTTAATTATTCGACTCGTCTGTGACTTCTCGTTCTTATACGCTTCATTTTCATTTTTTTTAATAATCTGAGCCTCGTTCCATGGTTGAAATATGCTTAATTTTTCGACTTGTCTGTGACTTCTCGTGCTTATAGGATTCATTTTCATTTTTTTTAATAATCTGAGCCTCGTTCCATGGTTGAAATATGCTTAATTGTTCGACTCGTCTGTGACTTCTCGTGCTTATATGCTTGATTTTCATTTTTTTTAATAATCTGAGCCTCGTTCCATGGTTGAAATATGCTTAATTCTTCGACTCGTCTATCACTTCTCGTGCTTATATGCTTCATTTTCATTTTTTATAATAATCTGAGCCTCGTTCCATGGTTGAAATATGCTTAATTATTGGACTCGTCTGTGACTTCTCGTGCTTATAAGCTTCATTTTCATTTTTTTTAATAATCTGAACCTCGTTCCATGGTTGAAATATGCTTAATTATTCGACTCGTCTGTGACTTCTCGTGCTTATATGCTTCATTTTCATTTTTTTTATTAATCTGAGCCTCGTTCCATGGTTGAAATATGCTTAATTATTGAACTGGTCTGTGACATCTCGTGCTTATATGCTTCATTTTCATTTTTTTTACTAATCTGAGCCTCGTTCCATGGTTGAAATATGCTTAATTATTCGACTCGTCTGTGACTTCTCGTGCTTATATGCTTCATTTTCATTTTTTTTAATAATCTGAGCCTCGTTCCATGGTTGAAATATGCTTAATTTTTAGACTCGTCTGTGACATCTCGTGCTTATATGCTTCATTTTCATTTTTTTTAATAATCTGAGACTCGTTCCATGGTTGAAATATGCTTAATTATTCGACTCGTCTGTGACTTCTCGTGCTTATATGCTTCATTTTCATTTTTTTTAATAATCTGAGCCTCGTTCCATGGTTGAAATATTCTTAATTATTCGACTCGTCTGTGACTTCTCGTGCTTATATGCTTCATTTTCATTTTTTTAATAATGTGAGCCTCGTTCCATGGTTGAAATATGCTTAATTATTCGACTCGTCTGTGACTTCTCGTGCTTATATGCTTCATTTTCATTTTTTATAATAATCTGAGCCTCGTTCCATGGTTGAAATATGCTTAATTATTCGACTCGTCTGTGACTTCTCGTGCTTATAAGCTTCATTTTCATTTTTTTTAATAATCTGAACCTCGTTCCATGATTGAAATATGCTTAATTATTCGACTCGTCTGTGACTTCTCGTGCTTATATGATTCATTTTCATTTTTTTTAATAATCTGAGCCTCGTTCCATGGTTGAAATATGCTTAATTATTCGACTCGTCTCTGACTTCTCGTGCTTATATGCTTGATTTTCATTTTTTTTAATAATCTGAGCCTCGTTCCATGGTTGAAATATGCTTAATTATTCGACTCGTCTATCACTTCTCGTGCTTATATGCTTCATTTTCATTTTTTATAATAATCTGAGTCTCGTTCCATGGTTGAAATATGCTTAATTATTGGACTCGTCTGTGACTTCTCGTGCTTATAAGCTTTATTTTCATTTTTTTTAATAATCTGAACCTCGTTCCATGGTTGAAATATGCTTAATTATTCGACTCGTCTGTGACT
The DNA here is from genome assembly GCA_963932145.1 of Acanthosepion lycidas. Taxonomy (NCBI): domain Eukaryota; kingdom Metazoa; phylum Mollusca; class Cephalopoda; order Sepiida; family Sepiidae; genus Acanthosepion; species Acanthosepion lycidas. The sequence continues at coordinate 91,301,745 of OZ010596.1, forward strand.
TCTCGTGCTTATATGCTTCATTTTCATTTTTTTTATTAATCTGAGCCTCGTTCCATGGTTGAAATATGCTTAATTATTGAACTGGTCTGTGACATCTCGTGCTTATATGCTTCATTTTCATTTTTTTTACTAATCTGAGCCTCGTTCCATGGTTGAAATATGCTTAATTATTCGACTCGTCTGTGACATCTCGTGCTTATATGCTTCATTTTCATTTTTTTTAATAATCTGAGCCTCGTTCCATGGTTGAAATATGCTTAATTTTTTGACTCGTCTGTGACATCTCGTGCTTATATGCTTCATTTTCATTTTTTTAATAATCTGAGACTCGTTCCATGGTTGAAATATGCTTAATTATTCGACTCGTCTGTGACTTCTCGTGCTTATATGCTTCATTTTCATTTTTTATAATAATCTGAGCCTCGTTCCATGGTTGAAATATGCTTAATTATTCGACTCGTCTGTGACTTCTCGTGCTTATATGATTCATTTTTTTAATAATCTGAGCCTCGTTCCATCGTTGAAATATGCTTAATTATTCGACTCGTCTGTGACTTCTCGTGCTTATATGCTTCATTTTCATTTTTTTTAATAATCTGAGCCTCGTTCCATGGTTGAAATATGCTTAATTTTTCGACTCGTCTGTGACTTCTCGTGCTTATATGCTTCATTTTCATTTTTTTTAATAATCTGAGCCTCGTTCCATGGTTGAAATATGCTTAATTATTCGACTCGTCTGTGACTTCTCGTGTTTATATGCTTGATTTTCATTTTTTTTAATAATCTGAGCCTCGTTCCATGGTTTAAATATGCTTAATTATTCGACTCGTCTATCACTTCTCGTGCTTATATGCTTCATTTTCATTTTTTATAATAATCTGAGTCTCGTTCCATGGTTGAAATATGCTTAATTATTGGACTCGTCTGTGACTTCTCGTGCTTATAAGCTTTATTTTCATTTTTTTTAATAATCTGAACCTCGTTCCATGGTTGAAATATGCTTAATTATTCGACTCGTCTGTGACTTCTCGTGCTTATATGCTTCATTTTCATTTTTTTTACTAATCTGAGCCTCGTTCCATGGTTGAAATATGCTTAATTATTCGACTCGTCTGTGACATCTCGTGCTTATATGCTTCATTTTCATTTTTTTTAATAATCTGAGCCTCGTTCCATGGTTGAAATATGCTTAATTTTTTGACTCGTCTGTGACATCTCGTGCTTATATGCTTCATTTTCATTTTTTTAATAATCTGAGACTCGTTCCATGGTTGAAATATGCTTAATTATTCGACTCGTCTGTGACTTCTCGTGCTTATATGCTTCATTTTCATTTTTTTAATAATCTGAGCCTCGTTCCATGGTTGAAATATTCTTAATTATTCGACTCGTCTGTGACTTCTCGTGCTTATATGCTTGATTTTCATTTTTTATAATAATCTGAGCCTCGTTCCATGGTTGAAATATGCTTAATTATTCGACTCGTCTGTGACTTCTCGTGCTTATACGCTTCATTTTCATTTTTTTTAATAATCTGAACCTCGTTCCATGATTGAAATATGCTTAATTATTCGACTCGTCTGTGACTTCTCGTGCTTATATGCTTCATTTTCATTTTTTTTAATAATCTGAGCCTCGTTCCATGGTTGAAATATGCTTAATTATTCGACTCGTCTGTGACTTCTCGTGCTTATAAGCTTCATTTTCATTTTTTTTAATAATCTGAACCTCGTTCCATGGTTGAAATATGCTTAATTATTCGACTCGTCTGCGACTTCTCGTGCTTATATGCTTCATTTTCATTTTTGTTATTAATCTGAGCCTCGTTCCATGATTGAAATATGCTTAATTATTCGACTCGTCTGTGACTTCTCGTGCTTATATGCTTCATTTTCATTTTTTTTAATAATCTGAGCCTCGTTCCATGGTTGAAATATGCTTAATTATTCGACTCGTCTGTGACTTCTCGTGCTTATAAACTTCATTTTCATTTTTTTAATAATCTGAGCCTCGTTCCATGGTTGAAATATGCTTAATTATTCGACTCGTCTGTGACTTCTCGTACTTATATGCTTCATTTTCATTTTTTTTAATAATCTGAGCCTCGTTCTCTGGTTGAAATATGCTTAATTATTCGACTCGTCTGTGACTTCTCGTGCTTATATGCTTCATTTTCATTTTTTTTAATAATTTGAGCCTCGTTCCATGGTTGAGATATGCTTAATTATTCGACTCGTCTGTGACTTCTCGTGCTTATATGATTCATTTTTTTAATAATCTGAGCCTCGTTCCATGGTTGAAATATGCTTAATTATTCGACTCGTCTGTGACTTCTCGTGCTTATATGCTTCATTTTCATTTTTTTTAATAATCTGAGCCTCGTTCCATGGTTGAAATATGCTTAATTATTCGACTCGTCTGTGACTTCTCGCGCTTATATGCTTCATTTTCATTTTTTTTAATAATCTGAGCCTCGTTCCATGGTTGAAATATACTTAATTATTCGACTCGTCTGTGACTTCTCCTGCTTATATGCTTCATTTTCATTTTTTTAATAATCTGAGCCTCGTTCCCTGGTTGAAATATGCTTAATTATTCGACTCGTCTGTGACTTCTCGTGCTTATATGCTTCATTTTCATTTTTTTTAATAATCTGAACCTCGTTCCATGGTTGAAATATACTTAATTATTCGACTCGTCTGTGACTTCTCCTGCTTATATGCTTCATTTTCATTTTTTTTAATAATCTGAGCCTCGTTCCATGGTTGAAATATGCTTAATTATTCGACTCGTCTGTGACTTCTCGTGCTTATATGCTTCATTTTCATTTTTTTTAATAATCTGAACCTCGTTCCATGGTTGAAATATGCTTAATTATTCGACTCGTCTGTGACTTCTCGTGCTTATATGCTTCATTTTCATTTTTTTTATTAATCTGAGCCTCGTTCCATGGTTGAAATATGCTTAATTATTGAACTGGTCTGTGACATCTCGTGCTTATATGCTTCATTTTCATTTTTTTTACTAATCTGAGCCTCGTTCCATGGTTGAAATATGCTTAATTATTCGACTCGTCTGTGACTTCTCGTGCTTATATGCTTCATTTTCATTTTTTTTAATAATCTGAGCCTCGTTCCATGGTTGAAATATGCTTAATTTTTAGACTCGTCTGTGACATCTCGTGCTTATATGCTTCATTTTCATTTTTTTTAATAATCTGAGACTCGTTCCATGGTTGAAATATGCTTAATTATTCGACTCGTCTGTGACTTCTCGTGCTTATATGCTTCATTTTCATTTTTTTTAATAATCTGAGCCTCGTTCCATGGTTGAAATATTCTTAATTATTCGACTCGTCTGTGACTTCTCGTGCTTATATGCTTCATTTTCATTTTTTTAATAATGTGAGCCTCGTTCCATGGTTGAAATATGCTTAATTATTCGACTCGTCTGTGACTTCTCGTGCTTATAAGCTTCATTTTCATTTTTTTTAATAATCTGAACCTCGTTCCATGATTGAAATATGCTTAATTATTCGACTCGTCTGTGACTTCTCGTGCTTATATGATTCATTTTTTTTAATAATCTGAGCCTCGTTCCATGGTTGAAATATGCTTAATTATTCGACTCGTCTCTGACTTCTCGTGCTTATATGCTTGATTTTCATTTTTTTTAATAATCTGAGCCTCGTTCCATGGTTGAAATATGCTTAATTATTCGACTCGTCTATCACTTCTCGTGCTTATATGCTTCATTTTCATTTTTTATAATAATCTGAGTCTCGTTCCATGGTTGAAATATGCTTAATTATTGGACTCGTCTGTGACTTCTCGTGCTTATAAGCTTTATTTTCATTTTTTTTAATAATCTGAACCTCGTTCCATGGTTGAAATATGCTTAATTATTCGACTCGTCTGTGACTTCTCGTGCTTATATGCTTCATTTTCATTTTTTTTATTAATCTGAGCCTCGTTCCATGGTTGAAATATGCTTAATTATTGAACTGGTCTGTGACATCTCGTGCTTATATGCTTCATTTTCATTTTTTTTACTAATCTGAGCCTCGTTCCATGGTTGAAATATGCTTAATTATTCGACTCGTCTGTGACTTCTCGTGCTTATATGCTTCATTTTCATTTTTTTTATTAATCTGAGCCTCGTTCCATGGTTGAAATATGCTTAATTATTGAACTGGTCTGTGACATCTCCTGCTTATATGCTTCATTTTCATTTTTTTTAATAATCTGAGCCTCGTTCCATGGTTGAAATATGCTTAATTATTCGACTCGTCTGTGACTTCTCGTGCTTATATGCTTCATTTTCATTTTTTTTAATAATCTGAACCTCGTTCCATGGTTGAAATATGCTTAATTATTCGACTCGTCTATCACTTCTCGTGCTTATATGCTTCATTTTCATTTTTTTTATTAATCTGAGCCTCGTTCCATGGTTGAAATATGCTTAATTATTGAACTGGTCTGTGACATCTCGTGCTTATATGCTTCATTTTCATTTTTTTTACTAATCTGAGCCTCGTTCCATGGTTGAAATATGCTTAATTATTCGACTCGTCTGTGACTTCTCGTGCTTATATGCTTCATTTTCATTTTTTTTAATAATCTGAGCCTCGTTCCATGGTTGAAATATGCTTAATTTTTAGACTCGTCTGTGACATCTCGTGCTTATATGCTTCATTTTCATTTTTTTTAATAATCTGAGACTCGTTCCATGGTTGAAATATGCTTAATTATTCGACTCGTCTGTGACTTCTCGTGCTTATATGCTTCATTTTCATTTTTTTTAATAATCTGAGCCTCGTTCCATGGTTGAAATATTCTTAATTATTCGACTCGTCTGTGACTTCTCGTGCTTATATGCTTCATTTTCATTTTTTTAATAATGTGAGCCTCGTTCCATGGTTGAAATATGCTTAATTATTCGACTCGTCTGTGACTTCTCGTGCTTATAAGCTTCATTTTCATTTTTTTTAATAATCTGAACCTCGTTCCATGATTGAAATATGCTTAATTATTCGACTCGTCTGTGACTTCTCGTGCTTATATGATTCATTTTTTTTAATAATCTGAGCCTCGTTCCATGGTTGAAATATGCTTAATTATTCGACTCGTCTCTGACTTCTCGTGCTTATATGCTTGATTTTCATTTTTTTTAATAATCTGAGCCTCGTTCCATGGTTGAAATATGCTTAATTATTCGACTCGTCTATCACTTCTCGTGCTTATATGCTTCATTTTCATTTTTTATAATAATCTGAGTCTCGTTCCATGGTTGAAATATGCTTAATTATTGGACTCGTCTGTGACTTCTCGTGCTTATAAGCTTTATTTTCATTTTTTTTAATAATCTGAACCTCGTTCCATGGTTGAAATATGCTTAATTATTCGACTCGTCTGTGACTTCTCGTGCTTATATGCTTCATTTTCATTTTTTTTATTAATCTGAGCCTCGTTCCATGGTTGAAATATGCTTAATTATTGAACTGGTCTGTGACATCTCGTGCTTATATGCTTCATTTTCATTTTTTTTACTAATCTGAGCCTCGTTCCATGGTTGAAATATGCTTAATTATTCGACTCGTCTGTGACATCTCGTGCTTATATGCTTCATTTTCATTTTTTTTAATAATCTGAGCCTCGTTCCATGGTTGAAATATGCTTAATTTTTTGACTCGTCTGTGACATCTCGTGCTTATATGCTTCATTTTCATTTTTTTAATAATCTGAGACTCGTTCCATGGTTGAAATATGCTTAATTATTCGACTCGTCTGTGACTTCTCGTGCTTATATGCTTCATTTTCATTTTTTATAATAATCTGAGCCTCGTTCCATGGTTGAAATATGCTTAATTATTCGACTCGTCTGTGACTTCTCGTGCTTATATGATTCATTTTTTTAATAATCTGAGCCTCGTTCCATGGTTGAAATATGCTTAATTATTCGACTCGTCTGTGACTTCTCGTGCTTATATGCTTCATTTTCATTTTTTTTAATAATCTGAGCCTCGTTCCATGGTTGAAATATGCTTAATTTTTCGACTCGTCTGTGACTTCTCGTGCTTATATGCTTCATTTTCATTTTTTTTAATAATCTGAGCCTCGTTCCATGGTTGAAATATGCTTAATTATTCGACTCGTCTGTGACTTCTCGTGTTTATATGCTTGATTTTCATTTTTTTTAATAATCTGAGCCTCGTTCCATGGTTTAAATATGCTTAATTATTCGACTCGTCTATCACTTCTCGTGCTTATATGCTTCATTTTCATTTTTTATAATAATCTGAGTCTCGTTCCATGGTTGAAATATGCTTAATTATTGGACTCGTCTGTGACTTCTCGTGCTTATAAGCTTTATTTTCATTTTTTTTAATAATCTGAACCTCGTTCCATGGTTGAAATATGCTTAATTATTCGACTCGTCTGTGACTTCTCGTGCTTATATGCTTCATTTTCATTTTTTTTACTAATCTGAGCCTCGTTCCATGGTTGAAATATGCTTAATTATTCGACTCGTCTGTGACATCTCGTGCTTATATGCTTCATTTTCATTTTTTTTAATAATCTGAGCCTCGTTCCATGGTTGAAATATGCTTAATTTTTTGACTCGTCTGTGACATCTCGTGCTTATATGCTTCATTTTCATTTTTTTAATAATCTGAGACTCGTTCCATGGTTGAAATATGCTTAATTATTCGACTCGTCTGTGACTTCTCGTGCTTATATGCTTCATTTTCATTTTTTTAATAATCTGAGCCTCGTTCCATGGTTGAAATATTCATAATTATTCGACTCGTCTGTGACTTCTCGTGCTTATATGCTTGATTTTCATTTTTTATAATAATCTGAGCCTCGTTCCATGGTTGAAATATGCTTAATTATTCGACTCGTCTGTGACTTCTCGTGCTTATACGCTTCATTTTCATTTTTTTTAATAATCTGAACCTCGTTCCATGATTGAAATATGCTTAATTATTCGACTCGTCTGTGACTTCTCGTGCTTATATGCTTCATTTTCATTTTTTTTAATAATCTGAGCCTCGTTCCATGGTTGAAATATGCTTAATTATTCGACTCGTCTGTGACTTCTCGTGCTTATAAGCTTCATTTTCATTTTTTTTAATAATCTGAACCTCGTTCCATGGTTGAAATATGCTTAATTATTCGACTCGTCTGCGACTTCTCGTGCTTATATGCTTCATTTTCATTTTTGTTATTAATCTGAGCCTCGTTCCATGATTGAAATATGCTTAATTATTCGACTCGTCTGTGACTTCTCGTGCTTATATGCTTCATTTTCATTTTTTTTAATAATCTGAGCCTCGTTCCATGGTTGAAATATGCTTAATTATTCGACTCGTCTGTGACTTCTCGTGCTTATAAACTTCATTTTCATTTTTTTAATAATCTGAGCCTCGTTCCATGGTTGAAATATGCTTAATTATTCGACTCGTCTGTGACTTCTCGTACTTATATGCTTCATTTTCATTTTTTTTAATAATCTGAGCCTCGTTCTCTGGTTGAAATATGCTTAATTATTCGACTCGTCTGTGACTTCTCGTGCTTATATGCTTCATTTTCATTTTTTTTAATAATTTGAGCCTCGTTCCATGGTTGAGATATGCTTAATTATTCGACTCGTCTGTGACTTCTCGTGCTTATATGATTCATTTTTTTAATAATCTGAGCCTCGTTCCATGGTTGAAATATGCTTAATTATTCGACTCGTCTGTGACTTCTCGTGCTTATATGCTTCATTTTCATTTTTTTTAATAATCTGAGCCTCGTTCCATGGTTGAAATATGCTTAATTATTCGACTCGTCTGTGACTTCTCGCGCTTATATGCTTCATTTTCATTTTTTTTAATAATCTGAGCCTCGTTCCATGGTTGAAATATACTTAATTATTCGACTCGTCTGTGACTTCTCCTGCTTATATGCTTCATTTTCATTTTTTTAATAATCTGAGCCTCGTTCCCTGGTTGAAATATGCTTAATTATTCGACTCGTCTGTGACTTCTCGTGCTTATATGCTTCATTTTCATTTTTTTTAATAATCTGAACCTCGTTCCATGGTTGAAATATACTTAATTATTCGACTCGTCTGTGACTTCTCCTGCTTATATGCTTCATTTTCATTTTTTTAATAATCTGAGCCTCGTTCCCTGGTTGAAATATGCTTAATTATTCGACTCGTCTGTGACTTCTCGTGCTTATATGCTTCATTTTCATTTTTTTTAATAATCTGAACCTCGTTCCATGGTTGAAATATGCTTAATTATTCGACTCGTCTGTGACTTCTCGTGCTTATATGCTTCATTTTCATTTTTTTATTAATCTGAGCCTCGTTCCATGGTTGAATTATGCTTAATTATTGAACTCGTCTGTGACTTCTCGTACTTATATGCTTCATTTTCATTTTTTTTAATAATCTGAGCCTCGTTCTATGGTTGAAATATGCTTAATTATTCGACTCGTCTGTGACTTCTCGTGCTTATATGCTTCATTTTCATTTTTTTTAATAATCTGAGCCACGTTCCATGGTTGAATTATGCTTAATTATTAGACTCGTCTGCGACATCTCGTGCTTATATGCTTCATTTTCATTTTTTTTAATAATTTGAGCATCGTTCCATGGTTGAAATATGCTTAATTATTCGACTCGTCTGTGACATCTCGTGCTTATATGCTTCATTTTCATTTTTTTTAATAATCTGAGCCTCGTTCCATGGTTGAAATATGCTTAATTATTCGACTCGTCTGTGACTTCTCGTGCTTATATGATTCATTTTCATTTTTTTAATAATCTGAGCCTCGTTCCATGGTTGAAATATGCTTAATTATTGGACTCGTCTGTGACTTCTCGTGCTTATAAGCTTCATTTTCATTTTTTTTAATAATCTGAACCTCGTTCCATGGTTGAAATATGCCTAATTATTCGACTCGTCTGTGACTTCTCGTGCTTATATGCTTCATTTTCATTTTTTTTATTAATCTGAGCCTCGTTCCATGGTTGAATTATGCTTAATTATTGAACTCGTCTGTGACATCTCGTGCTTATATGCTTCATTTTCATTTTTTTTACTAATCTGAGCCTCGTTCCATGGTTGAAATATGCTTAATTATTCGACTCGTCTGTGACCTCTCGTGGTTATATGCTTCATTTTCATTTTTTTTAATAATCTGAGCCACGTTCCATGGTTGAAATATGCTTAATTATTCGACTCGTCTGTGACTTCTCGTGCTTATATGATTCATTTTCATTTTTTTAATTATCTGAGCCTCGTTCCATGGTTGGAATATGCTTAATTATTCGACTCGTCTGTGACTTCTCGTGCTTATATGCTTCATTTTCATTTTTTTTAATAATCTGAGCCTCGTTCCATGGTTGAAATATGCTTAATTATTCGACTCGTCTGTGACTTCTCCTGCTTATATGCTTCATTTTCATTTTTTTAATAATCTGAGCCTCGTTCCATGGTTGAAATATGCTTAATTATTCGACTCGTCTGTGACATCTCGTGCTTATATGCTTCATTTTCATTTTTTTTAATAATCTGAGCCTCGTTCCATGGTTGAAATATGCTTAATTATTCGACTCGTCTGTGACATCTCGTGCTTATATGCTTCATTTTCATTTTTTTAATAATCTGATCCTCGTTCCATGGTTGAAATATGCTTAATTATTCGACTCGTCTATCACTTCTCCTGCTTATATGCTTCATTTTCATTTTTTATAATAATCTGAGCCTCGTTCCATGGTTGAAATATGCTTAATTATTCGACTCGTCTGTGACTTCTCCTGCTTATATGCTTCATTTTCATTTTTTTAATAATCTGAGCCTCGTTCCATGGTTGAAATATGCTTAATTATTCGACTCGTCTGTGACATCTCGTGCTTATATGCTTCATTTTCATTTTTTTTAATAATCTGAGCCTCGTTCCATGGTTGAAATATGCTTAATTATTCGATTCGTCTGTGACTTCTCGTGCTTATATGATTCATTTTCATTTTTTTAATAATCTGAGCCTCGTTCCATGGTTGAAATATGCTTAATTATTCGACTCGTCTGTGACTTCTCGTGCTTATATGCTTCATTTTCATTTTTTTTATTAATCTGAGCCTCGTTCCATGGTTGAATTATGCTTAATTATTGAACTCGTCTGTGACATCTCGTGCTTATATGCTTCATTTTCATTTTTTTTACTAATCTGAGCCTCGTTCCATGGTTGAAATATGCTTAATTATTCGATTCGTCTGTGACTTCTCGTGCTTATATGATTCATTTTCATTTTTTTAATTATCTGAGCCTCGTTCCATGGTTGGAATATGCTTAATTATTCGACTCGTCTGTGACTTCTCGTGCTTATATGCTTCATTTTCATTTTTTTTAATAATCTGAGCCTCGTTCCATGGTTGAAATATGCTTAATTATTAGACTCGTCTGTGACTTCTCCTGCTTATATGCTTCATTTTCATTTTTTTAATAATCTGAGCCTCGTTCCATGGTTGAAATATGCTTAATTATTCGACTCGTCTGTGACATCTCGTGCTTATATGCTTCATTTTCATTTTTTTTAATAATCTGAGCCTCGTTCCATGGTTGAAATATGCTTAATTATTCGACTCGTCTGTGACATCTCGTGCTTATATGCTTCATTTTCATTTTTTTAATAATCTGATCCTCGTTCCATGGTTGAAATATGCTTAATTATTCGACTCGTCTATCACTTCTCCTGCTTATATGCTTCATTTTCATTTTTTATAATAATCTGAGCCTCGTTCCATGGTTGAAATATGCTTAATTATTCGACTCGTCTGTGACTTCTCCTGCTTATATGCTTCATTTTCATTTTTTTAATAATCTGAGCCTCGTTCCATGGTTGAAATATGCTTAATTATTCGACTCGTCTGTGACATCTCGTGCTTATATGCTTCATTTTCATTTTTTTTAATAATCTGAGCCTCGTTCCATGGTTGAAATATGCTTAATTATTCGATTCGTCTGTGACTTCTCGTGCTTATATGATTCATTTTCATTTTTTTAATAATCTGAGCCTCGTTCCATGGTTGAAATATGCTTAATTATTCGACTCGTCTGTGACTTCTCGTGCTTATATGATTCATTTTCATTTTTTTAATAATCTGAGCCTCGTTCCATGGTTGAAATATGCTTAATTATTCGACTCGTCTGTGACTTCTCGTGCTTATATGCTTCATTTTCATTTTTTTTAATAATCTGAGCCTCGTTCCATGGTTGAAATATGCTTAATTATTCGACTCGTCTGTGACTTCTCGTGCTTATATGATTCATTTTCATTTTTTTAATAATCTGAGCCTCGTTCCATGGTTGAAATATGCTTAATTATTCGACTCGTCTGTGACTTCTCGTGCTTATATGCTTCATTTTCATTTTTTTTAATAATCTGAGCCTCGTTCCATGGTTGAAATATGCTTAATTATTCGACTCGTCTGTGACTTCTCGTGCTTATATGCTTCATTTTCATTTTTTTTAATAATCTGAGCCTCGTTCCATGGTTGAAATATGCTTAATTATTCGACTGGTCTGTGACTTCTCCTGCTTATATGCTTCATTTTCATTTTTTTAATAATCTGAGCCTCGTTCCATGGTTGAAATATGCTTAATTATTCGACTCGTCTGTGACATCTCGTGCTTATATGCTTCATTTTCATTTTTTTTAATAATCTGAGCCTCGTTCCATGGTTGAAATATGCTTAATTATTCGACTCGTCTGTGACATCTCGTGCTTATATGCTTCATTTTCATTTTTTTAATAATCTGATCCTCGTTCCATGGTTGAAATATGCTTAATTATTCGACTCGTCTATCACTTCTCCTGCTTATATGCTTCATTTTCATTTTTTATAATAATCTGAGCCTCGTTCCATGGTTGAAATATGCTTAATTATTCGACTCGTCTGTGACTTCTCGTGCTTATATGCTTCATTTTCATTTTTTTAATAATCTGAGCCTCGTCCCATGGTTGAAATATGCTTAATTATTCGACTCGTCTGTGAATTCTCGTGCTTATATGCTTCATTTTCATTTTTTTTAATAATCTGAGCCTCGTTCCATGGTTGAAATATGCTTAATTATTCGACTCGTCTATGACTTCTCGTGCTTATATGTTTCATTTTCATTTTTTTTATTAATCTGAGCCTCGTTCCCTGGTTGAAATATGCTTAATTATTCGACTCGTCTTTGACTTCTCGTGCTTATATGATTAATTTTCATTTTTTTTATTAATCTGAGCCTCGTTCCCTGGTTGAAATATGCTTAATTATTCGACTCGTCTTTGACTTCTCGTGCTTATATGATTCATTTTCATTTTTTTAATAATCTGAGCCTCGTTCCATGGTTGAAATATGCTTAATTATTCGACTCGTCTATGACTTCTCGTGCTTATATGTTTCATTTTCATTTTTTTTATTAATCTGAGCCTCGTTCCCTGGTTGAAATATGCTTAATTATTCGACTCGTCTTTGACTTCTCGTGCTTATATGATTAATTTTCATTTTTTTAATAATCTGAGCCACGTTCCATGGTTGAAATATGCTTAATTATTCGACTCGTCTGTGACTTCTCGTGCTTATATGCTTCATTTTCATTTTTTTTAATAATCTGAGCCTCGTTCCATGGTTGAAATATGCTTAATTATTCGACTCGTCTGTGACTTCTCCTGCTTATATGCTTCATTTTCATTTTTTTAATAATCTGAGCCTCGTTCCATGGTTGAAATATGCTTAATTATTCGACTCGTCTGTGACATCTCGTGCTTATATGCTTCATTTTCATATTTTTTAATAATCTGAGCCTCGTTCCATGGTTGAAATATGCTTAATTATTCGACTCGTCTGTGACATCTCGTGCTTATATGCTTCATTTTCATTTTTTTAATAATCTGATCCTCGTTCCATGGTTGAAATATGCTTAATTATTCGACTCGTCTATCACTTCTCGTGCTTATATGTTTCATTTTCATTTTTTATAATAATCTGAGCCTCGTTCCATGGTTGAAATATGCTTAATTATTCGACTCGTCTGTGACTTCTCGTGCTTATATGATTCATTTTCATTTTTTTAATAATCTGAGCCTCGTTCCATGGTTGAAATATGCTTAATTATTCGACTCGTCTGTGACTTCTCGTGCTTATATGATTCATTTTCATTTTTTTAATAATCTGAGCCTCGTTCCATGGTTGAAATATGCTTAATTATTCGACTCGTCTGTGACTTCTCGTGCTTATATGCTTCATTTTCATTTTTTTTAATAATCTGAGCCTCGTTCCATGGTTGAAATATGCTTAATTATTCGACTCGTCTGTGACTTCTCGTGCTTATATGATTCATTTTCATTTTTTTAATAATCTGAGCCTCGTTCCATGGTTGAAATATGCTTAATTATTCGACTCGTCTGTGACTTCTCGTGCTTATATGCTTCATTTTCATTTTTTTTAATAATCTGAGCCTCGTTCCATGGTTGAAATATGCTTAATTATTCGACTCGTCTGTGACTTCTCGTGCTTATATGATTCATTTTCATTTTTTTAATAATCTGAGCCTCGTTCCATGGTTGAAATATGCTTAATTATTCGACTCGTCTGTGACTTCTCGTGCTTATATGCTTCATTTTCATTTTTTTTAATAATCTGAGCCTCGTTCCATGGTTGAAATATGCTTAATTATTCGACTCGTCTGTGACTTCTCGTGCTTATATGCTTCATTTTCATTTTTTTTAATAATCTGAGCCTCGTTCCATGGTTGAAATATGCTTAATTATTCGACTCGTCTGTGACTTCTCGTGCTTATATGCTTCATTTTCATTTTTTTTAATAATCTGAGCCTCGTTCCATGGTTGAAATATGCTTAATTATTCGACTCGTCTGTGACTTCTCGTGCTTATATGCTTCATTTTCATTTTTTTAATAATCTGAGCCTCGTTCTATGGTTGAAATATGCTTAATTATTCGACTCGTCTGTGACTTCTCCTGCTTATATGCTTCATTTTCATTTTTTTTAATAATCTGAGCCTCGTTCCATGGTTGAAATATGCTTAATTATTCGACTCGTCTGTGACTTCTCGTGCTTATATGATTCATTTTCATTTTTTTAATAATCTGAGCCTCGTTCCATGGTTGAAATATGCTTAATTATTCGACTCGTCTGTGACTTCTCGTGCTTATATGATTCATTTTCATTTTTTTAATAATCTGAGCCTCGTTCCATGGTTGAAATATGCTTAATTATTCGACTCGTCTGTGACTTCTCGTGCTTATATGCTTCATTTTCATTTTTTTTAATAATCTGAGCCTCGTTCCATGGTTGAAATATGCTTAATTATTCGACTCGTCTGTGACTTCTCCTGCTTATATGCTTCATTTTCATTTTTTTTAATAATCTGAGCCTCGTTCTATGGTTGAAATATGCTTAATTATTCGACTCGTCTGTGACTTCTCCTGCTTATATGCTTCATTTTCATTTTTTTTAATAATCTGAGCCTCGTTCCATGGTTGAAATATGCTTAATTATTCGACTCGTCTGTGACTTCTCGTGCTTATATGATTCATTTTCATTTTTTTAATAATCTGAGCCTCGTTCCATGGTTGAAATATGCTTAATTATTCGACTCGTCTGTGACTTCTCGTGCTTATATGCTTCATTTTCATTTTTTTTAATAATCTGAGCCTCGTTCCATGGTTGAAATATGCTTAATTATTCGACTCGTCTGTGACTTCTCGTGCTTATATGATTCATTTTCATTTTTTTAATAATCTGAGCCTCGTTCCATGGTTGAAATATGCTTAATTATTCGACTCGTCTGTGACATCTCGTGCTTATATGCTTCATTTTCATTTTTTTAATAATCTGAGCCTCGTTCCATGGTTGAAATATGCTTAATTATTCGATTCGTCTGTGACTTCTCGTGCTTATATGATTCATTTTCATTTTTTTAATAATCTGAGCCTCGTTCCATGGTTGAAATATGCTTAATTATTCGACTCGTCTGTGACTTCTCGTGCTTATATGATTCATTTTCATTTTTTTAATAATCTGAGCCTCGTTCCATGGTTGAAATATGCTTAATTATTCGACTCGTCTGTGACTTCTCGTGCTTATATGCTTCATTTTCATTTTTTTTAATAATCTGAGCCTCGTTCCATGGTTGAAATATGCTTAATTATTCGACTCGTCTGTGACTTCTCGTGCTTATATGATTCATTTTCATTTTTTTAATAATCTGAGCCTCGTTCCATGGTTGAAATATGCTTAATTATTCGACTCGTCTGTGACTTCTCCTGCTTATATGCTTCATTTTCAATTTTTTAATAATCTGAGCCTCGTTCCATGGTTGAAATATGCTTAATTATTCGACTCGTCTGTGACTTCTCGTGCTTATATGATTCATTTTCATTTTTTTAATAATCTGAGCCTCGTTCCATGGTTGAAATATGCTTAATTATTCGACTCGTCTGTGACTTCTCGTGCTTATATGATTCATTTTCATTTTTTTAATTATCTGAGCCTCGTTCCATGGTTGAAATATGCTTAATTATTCGACTCGTCTGTGACTTCTCCTGCTTATATGCTTCATTTTCAATTTTTTAATAATCTGAGCCTCGTTCCATGGTTGAAATATGCTTAATTATTCGACTCGTCTGTGACTTCTCGTGCTTATATGATTCATTTTCATTTTTTTAATAATCTGAGCCTCGTTCCATGGTTGAAATATGCTTAATTATTCGACTCGTCTGTGACTTCTCGTGCTTATATGATTCATTTTCATTTTTTTAATAATCTGAGCCTCGTTCCATGGTTGAAATATGCTTAATTATTCGACTCGTCTGTGACTTCTCGTGCTTATATGCTTCATTTTCATTTTTTTTAATAATCTGAGCCTCGTTCCATGGTTGAAATATGCTTAATTATTCGACTCGTCTGTGACTTCTCGTGCTTATATGATTCATTTTCATTTTTTTAATAATCTGAGCCTCGTTCCATGGTTGAAATATGCTTAATTATTCGACTCGTCTGTGACTTCTCGTGCTTATATGCTTCATTTTCATTTTTTTTAATAATCTGAGCCTCGTTCCATGGTTGAAATATGCTTAATTATTCGACTCGTCTGTGACTTCTCGTGCTTATATGCTTCATTTTCATTTTTTTTAATAATCTGAGCCTCGTTCCATGGTTGAAATATGCTTAATTATTCGACTGGTCTGTGACTTCTCCTGCTTATATGCTTCATTTTCATTTTTTTAATAATCTGAGCCTCGTTCCATGGTTGAAATATGCTTAATTATTCGACTCGTCTGTGACATCTCGTGCTTATATGCTTCATTTTCATTTTTTTTAATAATCTGAGCCTCGTTCCATGGTTGAAATATGCTTAATTATTCGACTCGTCTGTGACATCTCGTGCTTATATGCTTCATTTTCATTTTTTTAATAATCTGATCCTCGTTCCATGGTTGAAATATGCTTAATTATTCGACTCGTCTATCACTTCTCCTGCTTATATGCTTCATTTTCATTTTTTATAATAATCTGAGCCTCGTTCCATGGTTGAAATATGCTTAATTATTCGACTCGTCTGTGACTTCTCGTGCTTATATGCTTCATTTTCATTTTTTTAATAATCTGAGCCTCGTCCCATGGTTGAAATATGCTTAATTATTCGACTCGTCTGTGAATTCTCGTGCTTATATGCTTCATTTTCATTTTTTTTAATAATCTGAGCCTCGTTCCATGGTTGAAATATGCTTAATTATTCGACTCGTCTATGACTTCTCGTGCTTATATGTTTCATTTTCATTTTTTTTATTAATCTGAGCCTCGTTCCCTGGTTGAAATATGCTTAAATTATTCGACTCGTCTTTGACTTCTCGTGCTTATATGATTAATTTTCATTTTTTTTATTAATCTGAGCCTCGTTCCATGGTTGAAATATGCTTAATTATTCGACTCGTCTTTGACTTCTCGTGCTTATATGATTCATTTTCATTTTTTTAATAATCTGAGCCTCGTTCCATGGTTGAAATATGCTTAATTATTCGACTCGTCTGTGAATTCTCGTGCTTATATGCTTCATTTTCATTTTTTTTAATAATCTGAGCCTCGTTCCATGGTTGAAATATGCTTAATTATTCGACTCGTCTATGACTTCTCGTGCTTATATGTTTCATTTTCATTTTTTTTATTAATCTGAGCCTCGTTCCCTGGTTGAAATATGCTTAATTATTCGACTCGTCTTTGACTTCTCGTGCTTATATGATTAATTTTCATTTTTTTTATTAATCTGAGCCTCGTTCCCTGGTTGAAATATGCTTAATTATTCGACTCGTCTTTGACTTCTCGTGCTTATATGATTCATTTTCATTTTTTTAATAATCTGAGCCTCGTCCCATGGTTGAAATATGCTTAATTATTCGACTCGTCTGTGAATTCTCGTGCTTATATGCTTCATTTTCATTTTTTTTAATAATCTGAGCCTCGTTCCATGGTTGAAATATGCTTAATTATTCGACTCGTCTATGACTTCTCGTGCTTATATGTTTCATTTTCATTTTTTTTATTAATCTGAGCCTCGTTCCCTGGTTGAAATATGCTTAATTATTCGACTCGTCTTTGACTTCTCGTGCTTATATGATTAATTTTCATTTTTTTAATAATCTGAGCCACGTTCCATGGTTGAAATATGCTTAATTATTCGACTCGTCTGTGACTTCTCGTGCTTATATGCTTCATTTTCATTTTTTTTAATAATCTGAGCCTCGTTCCATGGTTGAAATATGCTTAATTATTCGACTCGTCTGTGACTTCTCCTGCTTATATGCTTCATTTTCATTTTTTTAATAATCTGAGCCTCGTTCCATGGTTGAAATATGCTTAATTATTCGACTCGTCTGTGACATCTCGTGCTTATATGCTTCATTTTCATATTTTTTAATAATCTGAGCCTCGTTCCATGGTTGAAATATGCTTAATTATTCGACTCGTCTGTGACATCTCGTGCTTATATGCTTCATTTTCATTTTTTTAATAATCTGATCCTCGTTCCATGGTTGAAATATGCTTAATTATTCGACTCGTCTATCACTTCTCGTGCTTATATGTTTCATTTTCATTTTTTATAATAATCTGAGCCTCGTTCCATGGTTGAAATATGCTTAATTATTCGACTCGTCTGTGACTTCTCGTGCTTATATGATTCATTTTCATTTTTTTAATAATCTGAGCCTCGTTCCATGGTTGAAATATGCTTAATTATTCGACTCGTCTGTGACTTCTCGTGCTTATATGATTCATTTTCATTTTTTTAATAATCTGAGCCTCGTTCCATGGTTGAAATATGCTTAATTATTCGACTCGTCTGTGACTTCTCGTGCTTATATGCTTCATTTTCATTTTTTTTAATAATCTGAGCCTCGTTCCATGGTTGAAATATGCTTAATTATTCGACTCGTCTGTGACTTCTCGTGCTTATATGATTCATTTTCATTTTTTTAATAATCTGAGCCTCGTTCCATGGTTGAAATATGCTTAATTATTCGACTCGTCTGTGACTTCTCGTGCTTATATGCTTCATTTTCATTTTTTTTAATAATCTGAGCCTCGTTCCATGGTTGAAATATGCTTAATTATTCGACTCGTCTGTGACTTCTCGTGCTTATATGATTCATTTTCATTTTTTTAATAATCTGAGCCTCGTTCCATGGTTGAAATATGCTTAATTATTCGACTCGTCTGTGACTTCTCGTGCTTATATGCTTCATTTTCATTTTTTTTAATAATCTGAGCCTCGTTCCATGGTTGAAATATGCTTAATTATTCGACTCGTCTGTGACTTCTCGTGCTTATATGCTTCATTTTCATTTTTTTTAATAATCTGAGCCTCGTTCCATGGTTGAAATATGCTTAATTATTCGACTCGTCTGTGACTTCTCGTGCTTATATGCTTCATTTTCATTTTTTTTAATAATCTGAGCCTCGTTCCATGGTTGAAATATGCTTAATTATTCGACTCGTCTGTGACTTCTCGTGCTTATATGCTTCATTTTCATTTTTTTAATAATCTGAGCCTCGTTCTATGGTTGAAATATGCTTAATTATTCGACTCGTCTGTGACTTCTCCTGCTTATATGCTTCATTTTCATTTTTTTTAATAATCTGAGCCTCGTTCCATGGTTGAAATATGCTTAATTATTCGACTCGTCTGTGACTTCTCGTGCTTATATGATTCATTTTCATTTTTTTAATAATCTGAGCCTCGTTCCATGGTTGAAATATGCTTAATTATTCGACTCGTCTGTGACTTCTCGTGCTTATATGATTCATTTTCATTTTTTTAATAATCTGAGCCTCGTTCCATGGTTGAAATATGCTTAATTATTCGACTCGTCTGTGACTTCTCGTGCTTATATGCTTCATTTTCATTTTTTTTAATAATCTGAGCCTCGTTCCATGGTTGAAATATGCTTAATTATTCGACTCGTCTGTGACTTCTCCTGCTTATATGCTTCATTTTCATTTTTTTTAATAATCTGAGCCTCGTTCTATGGTTGAAATATGCTTAATTATTCGACTCGTCTGTGACTTCTCCTGCTTATATGCTTCATTTTCATTTTTTTTAATAATCTGAGCCTCGTTCCATGGTTGAAATATGCTTAATTATTCGACTCGTCTGTGACTTCTCGTGCTTATATGATTCATTTTCATTTTTTTAATAATCTGAGCCTCGTTCCATGGTTGAAATATGCTTAATTATTCGACTCGTCTGTGACTTCTCGTGCTTATATGCTTCATTTTCATTTTTTTTAATAATCTGAGCCTCGTTCCATGGTTGAAATATGCTTAATTATTCGACTCGTCTGTGACTTCTCGTGCTTATATGATTCATTTTCATTTTTTTAATAATCTGAGCCTCGTTCCATGGTTGAAATATGCTTAATTATTCGACTCGTCTGTGACATCTCGTGCTTATATGCTTCATTTTCATTTTTTTAATAATCTGAGCCTCGTTCCATGGTTGAAATATGCTTAATTATTCGATTCGTCTGTGACTTCTCGTGCTTATATGATTCATTTTCATTTTTTTAATAATCTGAGCCTCGTTCCATGGTTGAAATATGCTTAATTATTCGACTCGTCTGTGACTTCTCGTGCTTATATGATTCATTTTCATTTTTTTAATAATCTGAGCCTCGTTCCATGGTTGAAATATGCTTAATTATTCGACTCGTCTGTGACTTCTCGTGCTTATATGCTTCATTTTCATTTTTTTTAATAATCTGAGCCTCGTTCCATGGTTGAAATATGCTTAATTATTCGACTCGTCTGTGACTTCTCGTGCTTATATGATTCATTTTCATTTTTTTAATAATCTGAGCCTCGTTCCATGGTTGAAATATGCTTAATTATTCGACTCGTCTGTGACTTCTCGTGCTTATATGCTTCATTTTCATTTTTTTTAATAATCTGAGCCTCGTTCCATGGTTGAAATATGCTTAATTATTCGACTCGTCTGTGACTTCTCGTGCTTATATGCTTCATTTTCATTTTTTTTAATAATCTGAGCCTCGTTCCATGGTTGAAATATGCTTAATTATTCGACTCGTCTGTGACTTCTCGTGCTTATATGCTTCATTTTCATTTTTTTTAATAATCTGAGCCTCGTTCCATGGTTGAAATATGCTTAATTATTCGACTCGTCTGTGACTTCTCGTGCTTATATGCTTCATTTTCATTTTTTTAATAATCTGAGCCTCGTTCTATGGTTGAAATATGCTTAATTATTCGACTCGTCTGTGACTTCTCCTGCTTATATGCTTCATTTTCATTTTTTTTAATAATCTGAGCCTCGTTCCATGGTTGAAATATGCTTAATTATTCGACTCGTCTGTGACTTCTCGTGCTTATATGATTCATTTTCATTTTTTTAATAATCTGAGCCTCGTTCCATGGTTGAAATATGCTTAATTATTCGACTCGTCTGTGACTTCTCGTGCTTATATGCTTCATTTTCATTTTTTTTATTAATCTGAGCCTCGTTCCCTGGTTGAAATATGCTTAATTATTCGACTCGTCTTTGACTTCTCGTGCTTATATGATTAATTTTCATTTTTTTAATAATCTGAGCCACGTTCCATGGTTGAAATATGCTTAATTATTCGACTCGTCTGTGACTTCTCGTGCTTATATGCTTCATTTTCATTTTTTTTATTAATCTGAGCCTCGTTCCCTGGTTGAAATATGCTTAATTATTCGACTCGTCTGTGACTTCTCGTGCTTATATGCTTCATTTTCATTTTTTTTTAATAATCTGAGCCTAGTTGCATGATTGAATTATGCTTAATTATTCGACTCGTCTGTGACATCTCGTGCTTATATGCTTCATTTTCATTTTTTTTAATAATCTGAGCCTCGTTCCATGATTGAAATATGCTTAATTATTCGACTCGTCTGTGACTTCTCGTGCTTATATGATTCATTTTCTTTTTTTTAATAATATGAGCCTCGTTCCATGGTTGAAATATGCTTAATTATTCGACTCGTCTGTGACTTCTCGTGCTTATATACATACGGACTCCGAAAAGGATGTTTCCCCGATCCCTACAATCTTAACCTGTTTAAGTCTAGATTTAGTCGTTATCTCCCACACCTATCCGTAGAAACTGCCTACCACCTACCTCGAGTGACTCTCGGGCCTTGTACAGTGTGAACTTTACTGCAAAAAAAAATTAGACACGTTGTTTTTTGTTTTTTTTGTATTTTTGTTTTTTTGTTGTTTGTTGTTTGTTTTTGTTTTGTTTTGTTTTTTGTCGGGCTGGGGTAAATATTTACAGATTATATCCGATGTATAGAGACGGAATTGTGTTGTTAGGGTGAAAGAAAGTAAAAAAAAAAAACAATAGGAAGAAAAAGAAGTAAACACTTTTGTAGGTTTAAATAATGTCTTGAATATCGCAATATACGATAGGTCAAGTTTGTGTCTCTTTGATAAGTTTATGTTGCTGGGTGTCAATTCACACGCCCGTAGATATCCGGTTCAGGAAAAGTGATAAATTAGTCAGCACTTAACAGGATTATCGCTATTTATTTTATTTTCATTGGATGGAATATAATCAATATATCTGTAAAAATTTGATTTTGCATGCCTGTATGCATCCTCTAAGCAACATACACTGTGCATTGTAGCCAATTATTGATAAGGCGTTTCTGCACAGGAAGCATTCGACATTCATTGACCAAACGTCTGTCGGTTGGAGTAATGGATAGCGGCTCGGATTAAAGAATCGGAGAGCCGAGTTCGAATTCCATTACATTCAATTACGTGCTGCTATGAGTAAATAGCAGATAGCAGAGCAGACCGTGTTCTATAGATGGCCACTGGTCTACCGCAGAAAGAAATGGCAACCTACTGCGGGGAAAAATACATGATCGCCTAAGCGTGTATCACGCATGGCACGTTACTAACTGTCGGTGGAAATTTACAAGATCTTTATCTTAAAACAGTTTTTCGGAAAATTATAACCCCTCCGGCCCAGTATTGATGGGAGTTTTCTTCCTAGCATTTTGTTTAACGTAGTGAAGAAAGTCAGCATCTTAGCATTATTTTCCCTTCTAAGTATGTGTTACTCATTTTTGTTCCTGTTGGAAGCTTTCAAGTGATGTTTCGTTTTATTGTTTAACTCTTTGTGTTTCATGAAAGATTATCATCTTTGCTACATAGCGGATTCGTTCACTTGAACCCTTCTTTAATCAGTGATCTAAGAAATCAGTTGTATATAGGTGATATCTCTCTATATTTTTGTTTGTTTGATTGGGTTTTATGTCATATCAACCACTGTGGGTTATTTAATGCCAAATCCAGTTTATATGAATTTTAAATGCCTATTTTGTATGGAATAAAAATTGTATAGCTGGCAACATTGTTTCAAAAAAAACGTATAGCTGACAACATTATTGTTTCAAAAAAAACGTATGGCTGACAACATTATTGTTTCAAAAAAAACGTATAGCTGGCAACATTATTGTTTCAAAAACTTAGAGCTGGCAACATTATTGCTTAAAAAAAAAGTATAGCTGGCAACATTATTGTTTAAAAAAAAACGTATAGCTGGCAACATTATTGTTTCAAAAACTTAGAGCTGGCAACATTATTTTTCTGAAAACATTATGTGAGACCTTGCTGTTGGATGTTGTTTATCGCCGTACCCAGGACGCGGATGTAGTTTACCGTCATACCCAGGACGTGTGTAAAACTTGGAGTTCACTATTTGCCCATAGCTGGGACCCTAACAGGTGCTACCACTCCGGGTCAGGTTGGACCTGGGAACACCAGCAATTAAGAGGTGGTTCCACGTTCCTCAAAACCTCCTGATCAGAGGCCTTGCTGTTGGATGCAGTTTAACGTCATACCCAGGACGCCTCATTAGGGCGGGGGGTTTACCCCTCTACAGAGGTGCAGTCGGCGTATTCTAAAGCCCCAGCCGACAGGGCCCTCTATATTTTTGAGATGAGGTGTTATGTAAAGTATTTACATTATCACAACGCTGTACGCTCCGGCCTTCTTCAGATGGTTGGAATGTCAAACTGAAACCTTTATTTCGTGCCATGACTCCTGTTAATTCCCCTCTCAGGTATTGAACTCACACTCTTTGGGTCCTGTCACTGGATCTAACTAACGCCTTTATTCACTGTGCCATGTGTCCTTGAATACATCTTTGCATGAATTTCTGGGTATTATATACCTAATGTCTTCAGCCACCATTTTTTTACCAGTGCTCATATTGCAATTTTTGCTGTTATCATTTCATGTTTTTACCAGAGCTCATATTGCAATTTTTTGCTTTTATCAAGATATGTTTTTACCAGAGCTCATATTCCTCTATTGCGCTAAAATAGAAAGATGGTTCAAGTAAAGTATCAGTTGCACCAGAGGGAGCACCTCAGTATCTGTCTATATTATATCATAGATTATATTTCTGAGATGAGGTATTATGCACACTATTTACATTATTCGGACTATTGCCCTCACCTTTGTTGCCATATTTATCACGACGTTTCGGCCGTTGTACGCTCCGGCCTCCTTCAGATGGTTGGAATGTCGAACTGAACCCTTATCAGTTATTTCCTGTTAATTCACCTATACAAGTTCTCCACCGCCTTAGCCAGGTATTGAACTCAAACTCTTTGGGTCCTGTCACTGGATTTTCCTAACGCCTTTATCCTCTGTGCCATGTGTCCTTGATAACTGACATCCATTAGACATGGCACGTGGAACTAGAACAGTCTACCCCAGTGAGCGAAATAAAGGGTTCAGTTTGACATTCCGACCACCTGAACAATGTAGATAGTGTATATAGCTGATAGTTTAGACATTTTTTTATATTTTTGTCATTTTCATATTTTAGATATTTTAGAGTACCTTATGGTGTCCAACTCTGACGCTATAAGGTACTCTAAAATGCACCACTTTAAAAAAAAATCAAATAAATCTAGGTAATTTATGAGTGAATTATAATACATGAGAAAGTGAATTCAATGACAATCGTTTTAGGGGCTTATTTTTCATCATAATTTTCTCTCGAAGTTTTATGATATCAGACGCCTTCGTCGTAGTCACTTTTGTGATGTCAACGAATGCTCGTTATCACGTTCGTAATTCTCGTTGTAGTCGAGACTTTGGAATCACAGGTACCAGTAGTAACTCTTTCAAATAATACTCGCACTAGTAATACTTGTTCGAATAGTAACCGACTAATAGTAATCCGTAGAGTGTTCAGTATAGAGAAATAGTATAGAGAATCGTGGTCACTTAGACGCCACGCTAATTCCCATAGATAGCTTTCCTTTACGATCACATGGTCTACTAATTAGAAATGGAATCAGCTGTGTTTGCTGTGATCTGTGTTCAAACTCCAGTGTCGGCAACGACACTTTATCCTTATACAACACAAAGTTTGACACAGCAGGTCGAAGAGTTTTCAAATATAATACTAAAAGACTGATTTTGTAATACTCTATGTAAACAGTGAGTTGTGGTTAAACGTATTACCAAAAAATAAAAAGAATTGGGTGACTTTTTTTTTTACAATGATCTTCACGAGACGCTCAAGTAGAGGTGTACAGAATTGATTGATTGATTCGTTTTCTACGCCTTATGAAACCTTTGCAGGTTATTCAAAACCAGAAAATATTTCTAGATTGTAAGAATTTGGTATGGGGGCGGAGAGATAATAATGGTTTAATAATACAAGTCTTACTAATTAACCCATAGCTGGGGAGGAGAGAAGATGTGGATTCATACCTTTCGTAAGTGTATTTGTGCATAAGTGAATATATCGAAACTGGAACTCGGATCTCCGATTAACAATTCTGAGTCATCATCCATTACATCACTCGTAGATCCAAGCTTACAACACCTGGTATTGCCAAACGGTCACCCATTTAAGTACTGACCAGGTTCAATGTTGCTTAACTTGGGTGATTGCATGGAAATTAGTGTATCAACGCGATGTAGCCCTAAGCCAGAAGACAGTTCATGGGGATATGTGGAAAAGATAACGGTTCACCTACCTTGAGTGACTCATGGGCCTTGTTTAGCGTAAAGATTAGTATTAGGTTGGTGCAAAAATAATGTCGTTTTCTCACATGTGAGAAAACGACATTATTTTTGCACCAACCTAATAACAAAAAATAAGAAGAATTTTAAAATTCTAGATGTAAAAAAAATAATCTCTCTTTAAGCAGGTTAAAAATTGTAGTGGTTAGGGAAGCATCATCTTGGAAATCGGTTTCACAGAGCAGCAGTCCGTGGGAAGAAGCTGCTCGAGTGGAACTTACATCTCACTAATGGAATAGGAAAGGATTAAGTGCGGTTAGCTATTAGGTTGGTGCAAAAATAATGACGTAATAATGTCGTTTTTTGACGTATTTTTTAACGTCAAAAAACGACATTGTTACGTCATTATTTTGCACCAACCTAATGCAAAATGCGTGGCATGGCCGGTCTTAGCCGTGAAGGTTAGAAAACGCGGAGGTAAGTTCGTTAGGTTAGTTCGTCTGAACACTTTCCATGGAATTAGCGATAGAGCAGCGAGAGGCTTGCAGCGTTCTGTCTGTGGGAAAATGGTTGTAGGGTGAAAATAGTTTATTACCCACAAGGACGCGGAAGATGCTTTTAGACTGAATAATATTGTCAAGTCTACACTCAGGCTCAACTAGTGATGGTTAATCGTTATCTTTCTAATGTATCCTCATAAATTGCGCCTCTTACCTCTTGATCTTACTGCTCACAAAATAAATTCATTCAGTAACGCCCTACCTTGAGTGGCTCTTGGGCCTTGTATAGAGTGAAGATTAGTAACAAAAAATAAGAAGAATTTTAAAATTCTAGGTGTAAAAAATAAACTCTCTTTTATATAGAATGTAGATCTGTGAGGGATCGAATTCAATTAGAATATTTTTCCATTATAATTTTCTTTTGAAAAGGGACCTAATGGAGAACCATGGTTGGCTTGCTATTATTAATATTTTTAACTCGAATTTTTTTTTTTTCCTCTTAAGTTTTAGTTGCTTTATCAAAACAGCTTTTATTCGGGTCGTCAATCTACCTCAATAATTGAACAGCACAGGATGGAAAATAAACGACAACATTCGATGAGATTAGAACACACTCGCGATAAAAAAAAAATTAAAAAAAACGAAAAACTGGAAGGAAATTAAAAATGAATTCAGAAAATAATAGTAATAATAATAAGCATTTATTTAGTAATCTTCATCTGGTATGGAACAAGGACACGCGTGTGGGCCACCCAGTGAGAACAAAACTTACTACAGTAATAATAGTCTACTAGACTAGCTTGCTAATCATTGCTCCACGTAACAAAGCAATATCCAAAAGTATGGGGCACTCAGTGAGATTCAAACTCAGTATAATAGAGACTGCGAGACTAGCGTACTAATCGTTGCTCTACAACGAGGTTCCTGAATATTTAACCATCTTAACTAAGTATGGCATAAGGCCAAAAGTGTGGAGCACTCAATAAGGCTCGAACTCACAGCAGTAGTAATAGTCTGCAAAACTAGCGTACTAATCGTTGCTCTACAATGAGGTTCCTGAATATTTAATTAACTTAGCTAAGTATGGCATAATACATTATCTCAGAAATATAGACAGATATTCTTTGTTTCTAACGAAATTTGTCCGTTTCTCAGCACCTTGCTTAGCTTTTGAAATGCTTCTTTCGCTAACCAAGTGCGAGTTCAGATTTCGGGGCCACATTTTTCATCTTCTGTTAAAACGCTTCCTAGATATTAGAAAAGGTCTAATTTTATATACCCGTATGTAACCTCAAACTTAGACAAACCTCTTCTTCTTCTTCTTTTTCTCCTTCTTCTATAAGCCGAGTCACTTCAGGACACTGGCGATCATGGCTCTCCACAACTTCCCCTGCTTTGTATTAATAAATGTTGTCTGTGAATTCTCCTAAATCCTTTTTCCGACATCTATTTACACAAGCTCGCTGGGTAGGTTAGGCGCTGTTTTTACTCTGTCTCTCTTGCTTTTCAGTCTGTCCTGTGAGTATCAAAATATCATCATCATCATCACCACCACCTTCATCACTTATCACCATCATCACCACCATCACCATCATTATCATCATTTATATTCTGTGTCACAACTTTTTATCCTGTGTTGTTTTAGGCAACGTTTCCCTGCCATTCATACAAACTCATTAGAAAAGCTATTCACTGCTTCCCACTACCTCTCTTTCCCTCAGAACATCCTGTGAGCATTAAATTTTCCAAACCGTCCTTCCTCATAACTTATATTGTAGCAAACCACCCATATTCCTTCCGTATTATATCAGCGAGAAATTAGTTCCACTTGAACAGCTTAATTCCACGAACTATTGATATATGGAACCGACTCCGAAAAAGATGTTTTCCCGATCCCTACAATCTTAACCTGTTTAAGTCTAGGGTTAACCGTTATCTCCAATCCGTATCTCCTATCCGTATAATCTGACTCTTAACGTAATCCTCTATCACAAGTGTCCTCCCGGGCCATGTACAGGGTGAACCTTACTGTAAAAAAAAAAAAAAAAAATTTGACAAGTTGTTTGTGTTTTTGTCGGCCTGGGATAAACGTGTCCCAGACATGAACTTTTTCTAATTTTAAATATGAATTTCTTTCCAGTTCTCTCTCTTTTTTTAAAAAAATCTCCACGTTCCTCAGGCGCATCATCTTCTTTTGTGTGACATGTTCCGTCAGAACCTAAGTGATCATGGCTCTCCACAACTTCCTATTTGTTGCTCTTAACAATGTTTGTATTTTTTTACTATACCTTTCATTTCCTGTTCTGCCATCCATTTACACAAGCCGTTTCCCTCTATTTATCCTGTCTCGTGAGTATCAAAATTTCCAAGCCCTCTTTCCTCATTATGTGTCCCAACTCTCTTCCTGATTCTAGTGAACTTAATTTACGATGGAACAAGATCAAAAATGCAAACCACTTAGTGCGGACAAAACTCTCTGCTGCAATGAAACTGTCTTGTTAATACCGATGCGCCCATATTATTTACTAGGCCTGGCCTAGTCAGGGTCGACTTCCCTGTAGTCGTAATGTCCTGCGAAACAAGCTTATTAAACACAATGGTGGGTGGGTCCGCGATAACGTAATCGGTATCTGCACGACTAGCCGACTGTATGTCGATTCGCACGCGCATAGATATCCGGTTCATACAAAATGATAACGAAAGGATCGAACCCCTGACAAAGCACCAAGCGATAAGCCAATCAAGCTGGTTTTTATAAAGCTGTAAAAAGTTTTCTCTCACAGATTGTCCCACGTGTTTAATCCCAGCGTCAGA
This sequence comes from Acanthosepion lycidas, assembly GCA_963932145.1. Classification (NCBI taxonomy): domain Eukaryota; kingdom Metazoa; phylum Mollusca; class Cephalopoda; order Sepiida; family Sepiidae; genus Acanthosepion; species Acanthosepion lycidas. The sequence goes on from OZ010596.1 coordinate 91,330,660, forward strand.
TTTGGCAAATATGTATTCTCTTTTTCTTCTCTCCGTTCTTGCAATTTCTTTTGTCGGTGAGTAATCTCTTTCTTTTACGATTGTAGAATTAATAATTCTTGCGTATTTCCTTAATTTTGTGTCCTTTATTCAACAACACTTCAGGCTTTTCATCTCTCTAGAGCTCTTGGATTTTATATAGTACCGTGTATTTCCGCGTATAAGGCGACCTTTAGATAAGACGAGTTAAAGACTATAGCAAATTATCATGAATTTATCCTATACCTGTAGTATAAAACGACTGCTTATTGATTATATAAAGATGATGTGATTGGAAATGTTGTTAGTATATCTTTAAAAATTCAAAATAAGCGAAATAACAAAACCCGATTCTATATCTTGTTTTTCCTATACACGTCCCCTGAAAAGAAAACCATTGTTAAAACCATATTTTATTCATAGTAATTGAAACCTTAAAACATGCCATTTAAGAAACAATGATGGAATTTTCATTTTTTAAAAATTACGTCCTGTAGATGGCGTCCTCCTGTACGAATGCATTCTTGAAATCTGCTGTTGAGATTCCTCATTGACTGCTGCAACATCTCAGCTGGGATACTGTGAATTTCATCTTGAATTCTAAATGGCGAAATGTTTACTTGCTCAAGGTCACTGTCTCGCAGTGTTGCCACTTGCTCATGTCTGGCAATACGCACTTCAAAAATTCCCGTTTTTTGGGTCACCCTGTATAAGGTAGAAACGGTTGTATTGCTTTTGTTATCAGTTTATTTGATAATGGGAATCATTCATGTACGTTATTCGTTATCGCACTGAGGTTAGCCTACCGACAAACATCAATTTAAGGTTTCTTTTTTAGGACTATAGTATAAGACACCCCCCCCATTTTTAAGGGTGATTTTGCAGATTTAAAGATCGTCTTATAGCTTATTTTCTAAGCGTAGCTTAGATGTGGCACAAGGCCTAAATACGGGGTACCTAATGAGGATCGAACTCACTTTGTAGTCGTAACTGATCTAGCGAGACAAGCTTGCTAACCATTACACCACGACAAGGTGCCCAAAGATCGTCTTATTCACGGAAACATACCGTATGTACATTCTACACCTCATTGTCCTCGCGTTTTCACCTGACATAAAGTGGAGATACGTATGCTGCAAGGAAAGTTGTTTCATTGTTTTAAGCACAAATATAATATCGTTGAAAAAGATCAATTAAGAAATAAATAAAATTATTAGCTACAGATATAAATCAACAAATCATACGAACATTTGCAATGAAAGTTTGTTCACTTTGTCGTGCCAGGAAATTTTTCTTGTCGAAATACACCTTGCACGTTTATAAATCTACCATTTTCGTCCATGCATTGAATACTTGTGTTCCTGCTTTACATCTCGAGATTCTTGACAAAATCCAAAGAAGGATCTGTAATGTCACAGATCCTGGCCAGGCATCTCGACCTCAGTCACTTTCTCACCAACGTAACGCGCCTTCCCTCTGTCTTTTCTAAAACCATTTTCATGGCAACTGCTCTGATGAATTTTTTTTTGCCCGGGAGCGGGGATAGCCTGACTACAGGAATTTAAGCGTACTACTCGATTGGCAACTAGATATCACCGTTTTACTATAGAACTAGCTCGATGCAACCGCCACTTCCACTCTAACAGTTTCTTTTCTCAAACTTCTCACATGTGGAACTCCCTTCCGCTATCTTGTTTTACTGATAACTACAACTAAATGCAACGTCAGTCGCCATCTTTTTTTTTGTTCGTTTTTTTGTCTTATACTCAATCGTCCCCATTTCAGTTTTCTCATTCTCTTTTAGTTTTGCTCCCTGTGAAATGGATGAAACGATTAATATAGTTTTATTGTTTTCGAATTCTTCTTTCCAAAAACCAGAGGAACTTGCGTAATTCCATAACTTTGTGTCTCTTATTTCACACCACTTCAGGATCTTCGTGTTTGTTCTTTTAACACACCTCTCCCGATGAAGTATTCTTCGGCCATCTTCAGGTGTATCTTGCCACCGACAGTCTATAAAAATTATTTAGTATTTCCATTCATTATTTTTTTTTTACTAGTAAAATCATTCATTTTACCCGTAATTTCATCGCAAATCTTCCGACGGTCTGTCTCCGTCGGCCATTACGGATCAGAGTAAAATCTCCGTCCACCATTACGGAGCAGAAGAAAATAAAATAAGCTGTTCGTCGTATTCAAACTAGCATCCAATAATTAAGCATATTTCAACCATGGAGCGAGGCTCAGATTATTTTAAAATATTAAGCTTCATTTTGATTTTAAAAAATTTTAATCTCTCTCCGTGGTTTAAAATATGCTTAATTATGGAAGTTATCTTGCCTTCTGATGCTTATCAGCTTAATTTTAATTTTAAAAAATCTGAGCCTCGCTCCATGGTTGAAATATGCTTAATTATTGGACTCATCTGTGGCATCTCATACTTATATGCTTTTAATTGAGAAAAATCTGAACCTCACGCGATGGTTAATTCTTGGACTTATCTCTGCCTTCTAATGCTTATAGGCTTCCTGCTAATAAAAAAAAATCTGAGCCTTGCTTCAAGCTAAAATTATGCTTAATCTTTGCACTGATCCGAATTTAGTCATAGTCATAAGGTTCATTCTAGTAAAATACAGTAAAATTCCCGAAAATATTTGGATAAAATTCTGTTGAAAACTTGATCTTTGTAACAATAGTTATTCCCGTTATTAATAATTCCCGTCAATGGAACATTCGAGTAAATAGTTGAATAACCAACAACACTGGCAAACAATTCCCCTCCACAGTTATATTGTCGATTTAGACTTTCTCGAAATACATCAATTTTGTTTTTAATTTCTCTACGAGCAGGAATCCTCTGTTTTTCAGTCGCTCTTTTATTAAACATGATATGATTTATTTTTTTAGCTATAACGCAACGAACAATGGATTAGATAGATAGATAGATAGATAGATAGATAGATAGATAGATAGATAGATAATGTGTGAATCCGGGTGGACTTTGCACTCGGTGTCCTTCAAGTAAGCCAGGTAAGACAGATTACCTCCTAGTCACCAAGCGCAGAACTACGCCTCACAGGATGTCAGTGACTGACTCCGACAGGTGGGCACGTGTTCGCGTGTGCACGAGTGGGGAAAACTGTATGACAGGTAGCGATATAAACAACTCCAGATGGAAGGAAATAGGAAAGTCTCTTACAGAATCCCACACGAGGAAGTAGAGTCCATGCTCATCCTGTTTCCTTTCTTCTTTTTTTTTCAGGATCTTCGCAGAATGATTGCAATAAGGAAGGGATTTTAGAGAAATCATGTAATCAAATCGTCATGTGCAAGAACCGCAAAATTCACAAGACAACCTGCGCAGCTGGTGAAGTGATAAATTTTAGAAACATGAAATGCGAGCCGTAAGTTAAATCCTGCTACATTCTTCTTTGCTAGATTCTCTCTCACTCTAATATACAGTGCTGTTCGATATAAGTGACTCACCTAATTTTTTTACTTAAAAATTTTTTCGCCTATTGTTTTTGGGGTCAAACTAATTTTTAATCTTACTAATATAAAGACCCCTTCCCGACCACCTAGTAAAAAAGTTTACTCACCCTAAGGTATTCTACTGATAATTATAATTTTGGATATAAATGAGATTTAGGATATATATATATATATATATATATATATATATATATATATATATATATATATATATATATATTTATATATGTTTATATTTGTTTATATTTGTTGTTTTTTTTATATGTTTATATTTGATTTGTAACCTGTAGTCGATATTACTTTTGTCAAATTTTCTTAATTACACAGCGGCCCTTTTATAAATGCCCTTCGGTTTTAGTTCCCCCCACCCCATCTCTCTCCACTTTTTCTTTTCTTTTCCTCTCCCTCTCTCATCTTCTGATCTTTAAGATTATATCGTCTACTGTGTGTGTATGTCACCACAAAATGTATCTTTTCTGGTATCTCTTTAATGTATTTTAGACAGCCGAGAATATTCATATTTCTCTCACTTAAACCGTCTTTCACTCCCCTCTTTAAAACTTCTCTCTGTTAAATTTTAATCACCCCTTCATCTTTAGACCTTCCTGTTCTTCTCTCGTCTGTTACCTCTCACTATAGCTTTCTTTTACTCTAACATTCGTCCCACACTCTCATACATATACTCTGACTAAATTTTATTTTTTATTCCCGGAGTTGTTTTTTCTGTTTTCTTTTTGAATTTGTAAGTCTGATGAATTGGATCGTATTTACGATTCCAATGGAATAAATTATAACCATGGAATATTAGTGTTTAAGTCTTTTTATTATCTCCTTACTCTGTCCTGGACATTGAGTTCTACCTGGATTCTATCCTCTTGGAATTATTTTTTATACAAATATATATGTATGTGTATGTATATACGTATATATTTTAGATATATGATTGCATATGTATGTGTATATTTACCACTAATTTTATCAATATATATATATATATATATATATATATATATATATATATATATATATATCCTATAAATAAAAATATTATATATATATATAATTCTCATAATGTGTGTGTGTGATCGGGTGTTTATGCATTTCCACAGTTTTGATGAATTTTTTTTTGTTTGATAGATAATTCTTCAGTGCCTATTTTGAGTTCAAATTGTTGGCGAGAATGGCTCTCCACTACTTCCTGTCCATTATAACTCTCAGCAACGTTTTACTATTTGCTATCTGTTCTTGGATATATACATTTCATAAAACTTTCATTAAAAATAATTAGTTTAAATTATTACAAAAATATTATTATTATACAGTTCCCTTTTCAGTGCCCACCGCTTTCAAATTGTTACCCCCCCCCCTATTTGGGGATGTGCCTCAGTTGTACCCAAATGTTGTTACTAATATTGATTTTCGAGTGGGCCGACTTTAAAATTAAACTACTCCAATTGAACTGCAAAAATTCCCGGTAATGAAAGGCCCGGTCGAAGACAGGTTATACTGCTAGTATATATATATATATATATATATATATATATATATATATATGTATGTATGTATATTCTTATGGATTCATACCTCTATCCATTACTCAACCGTGTCTCCATAGTATATATATATATATATATATATATATATATATATATATATATATATATACATATATATATATATATATATTATGGAGACACGGTGGAGTAAAGGATAGACGTATAGATAGATAGATAGATAGATAGATAGATAGATAGATAGATATTATAGACACATAATATATATATATATATATATAGATACACACACATATATATATATATATATATATATAGAGAGAGAGAGAGAGTGATATATGAATATATATATATATATATATATATATATATATATAGAGGGAGAGAGAGAGATTTATATATATATATATATATATATATATATATATATATATATATATTATAGTGACATAATATATATATATATATATATATATATATATATATATATATATATTATTGAGACACGTTGGAGTAACGGATAGAGGTATGAATCCAACTCTTGTTCCTCAAGCTATGGGTAAATAACAAGAGACGTGAAGATTGAGCATTCGAGGAATCCTCTGATCTAATTCTCGCATCCCTAATCAAAGATTTCCTTTCGTTGCAGCCTTCAGACATTCAACATATCTGAGGCGCCGTGATTAGAACCCTGGCCTTGTACAGGGAGAATATTTTTGTAAAATAAGAATGATCTGTGAATCACCATATATTCTATGGAATTTTCTTACGTTGCCACGGTTTAGTATTCAGAGAACCCAATCTTCCCTGCTATTTAATCCATAGTTTGGGGGAGAGAAGCGACAGATCCATGTCTTTATCGAGACTCGGAATTTGAACTCGACGGTTCCAATGACCGTACCGATAACCGTTACGCTACCCTATCGTCTTTTTCTAAAATAGAACAACGCGAATAGAAAGTTATTATAGACTAATCAGTCAGTTATGTGCCATGAGTGATACACGCTTAGGCGATCAAGTGTCTTTCGATACATGATTGACAAAGCAGTTTTTTTTCCCGCAGTAGATTGCCATTTCTTTCTGCGGTAGACCAGTTGCCATCCAAGGCTATTGAACCCAGTCTGTTCTGCTACTTACCCATAGCTGTGGGGAGAAGAAGAGGATTCTGACCTTTCCCAAGGGTATTAGCACGTAAGTGAATGTAATGGATTTGACTGAAATTCGAACTCGTCTCTCTGATTTCTCACAGAATCAGAATCCTTGAAATTAATCTTCTGTCATTTGCCATAGAACCCGTTCTGTTCTATTTCATTTTTGTCATTTTCTCATTTATTTTTCCTAACATTTTTCTGGGAGGAGAAGAAGAGGATTCATACCTTTCCCAAGGGTATTAGCACGTAAGTGAATGTAATGGATTTGACTGGAATTCGAACTCGTCTCTCTGATTTCTCACAGAATCAGAATCCTTGAAATTAATCTTCTGTCATTTGCCATAGAACCCGTTCTGTTCTATTTCATTTTTGTCATTTTCTCATTTATTTTTCCTAACATTTTTCTGGGAGGAGAAGAAGTGGATTCATATCTTTCCCAAGTAAGTGAATGTAATGGATTCGAGTGGAATTCGAACTCGGCTCTCCGATTCCTCAATCCCAGCCGCTATTCATTAGGGAACTAATTATTATACTCCAATAGAGAACTAATTTGGGAACTGCTGTTTTCTGTGTTGACTGTTATTATTTCAAATACTTGTCTAAATGAGATTCTTTCTACTTTTCAATCAGAGTGAAAAAGGTGCCCCCTCCTTGTGGGCAGGTGGTTGACTGTTCAAAAACACCCGACGGTAAATACGCCGAGACCAGACAGAAGTGCCATACATACTACACGTGCTTAGCACATAAGTTTGTTGGACACAACGTGTGTCCAACAGGTAAGTACAATTTAAGCCATACAAGTTCTACCAATGCTCATATATTAACACGGGAAGATCAATTAAGGCGTACTGTAGCCCTTATTCAGTAAAACACGTACTAAAATATAAAAATTCAACCAGATATGACAACACTGCATAAAAGTAAGAAACATGATGGAACTGTTTAACAATAAAAAAAAATACAATATCTGATCATTCATAAAAGAAACTGACCTCCACAAATGTTGTTTAAAGAGGTTACAAAACAGACAAAGGTGGTACTCGACTGAAGGAACAGCAACACGCGCGTAGGTTTATTGTAAAAGAGAATACACTACTGAAAGACAGGGAATCGGGTGGCAGGCTAGTAATTCCCGAAGAAAGGTTTTTTATCTTACCACCTCGCGAGGTAGGATGTGTCACAAGGCTTTTTTAATGCGGGGTTAAAACCGAGCCCCTGAGCTCGGGCAAAAATTCCCCGTAGACACTGTAAAAACGGGGTCGAATAGCTGTCTACCTCCCCTCTGCCCTTCGGCATAGCCTCGGCTGGGTTTCTCTCTGCCCGAAGGCAGAGAGTTCGACTAGCTTAGCTGGAATCTTAGCTTAGACGAATCTCCAACTAATTGCCGAAGCAAGGTTATTTACCTCACCACCTCGCGAGACAGGATGTTGCACAAGGCCGTTATTTAATGCGGGGTAAAACCGAGCCCGTAGGCTCGGGCAAAAATTTCCCGTAGAAACGGTATACCCCAGACGAGCCTCTGCCCTTCAGCATAGCCTCGTCTGGATTCCTCTTCTTCAGGTGATATGTGTTGAAATTTCAGACCGAACCCATAGATTGATTTAATTCCACGTACCATGACTTTGCATCTCATTTTTTTAGTTCATTTCCCTTGATAACCGTCCAAGTTTTTGTTCTCTCCGCTGGGGCCAGGGATTGAACTCAAAACACTAGATAGTACAAGTAGAAATAGGTCCGGTTAATGAACAGGTAAAAATAGATCTGGTTAATGAACAGGTAGAAATAGGTCCGGTTAATGAATAGGTAGAAATAGGTTTGGTTAATGAACAGGTAGAAATAGGTCCGGCTAAAGAACAGGTACAAATAGGTCCGGTTAATGAATAGGTAGAAATAGGTCCAGTTAGTGAAAAGGTAGAAACAGGTTCGGTTTACACGAGGATTAAGAGGTGGACAAGGGTCTGGTTTACACCTGAGTTAAAAAGTTAGATAGCTCCGACTGTATCAAATCTAAACGTATGTTGCAAGATGCCCACCTTTTGGTTAGGATCTTACTACTGCATGGGATCCAATCAATATATTCCAAAACCTGACAAGTTTGAGGACCGTTTTGTTTCTCTATCTGCCTCCAAAATCACTTCTAAATCAATTGCTGATATCTCCTGACGACTGGACAGAACGATTACAAAACGATTCGTCTACGAAACTTCGGAGTCGAAGTGCTTAATATATCATCAATCAACTAAATGAAAAATTTCATATTTGTTTAATCTCATATATATATATATATATATATATATATATATATATATATATATATATTCATGAATTATTCATACATAAAACAAATACAAAGGTTAATGATTTAAATGGCGAGAAATCCATCTTCGCGAACAATTCAAATAATATACAAAAACCGCGAACCTGTTTATGGATGAAAAGATCCTGTTTTATAAATTTCAGTTGCATTAGGTCTTTTTATTTTACAAGCTTTCGTCTGTTCCTACATACCTGAGGATGTCTGTAGGAACAGACGAAAGCTTGTAAAAATAAAAAGACCTATTGCAACTGAAATTTATAAAACAGGATCTTTTCATTCATAAACAGGTTCGGGGTTTTTGTATATTATTTGAATTGTTCGCGAAGATAGATTTCTCGCCATTTAAATCATTAACCTTTGTATTTGTCTTATGCATGAATAATTCATGAATTTGTAAATTAATTGCACCTTTATTGAAATATATATATATATATATATATATATATATATATATATATATACGAGGTTTTATCAAAGAGTAGTAGGAATGGTGATATAGGAAGAAAACTACACGACATATTAATTCAGCATTTAATCTCCTTCGAAGTAGTCCCCTTCAGAAGTCACGCACATTATCCAGCATCGTTTCCGTTGATGGAAGCATTCCTAGTACTCATTTTTGGGAGATAGCGAGTAGTTGCCTTGTTGCATTTCTTGAATTTCCTCGACGACTCGAAATCTTGTTCTTTTCAAATGGGATTTGATTTTTGGAGGGGAATTAGTAACAAGGGTGAGAGATCTGAAGTATATGGAGGTTGTAGAACCCAGGGAATATAGATCTTGGCTAAAAACAAGCGATGGTAACTGATTAAACCACAGTGGGGTTATGAGACGACCACACTCTACACACTTTCCTCCCAAGCGCTGCTCTAAACAACGGATATGAGCGAGAACGTTAACTTTTTGGTGCGCATACGCGACAGACCTCAAGGTCAATCTGTACCAAGCTGGTTCACTCTGCGAATATGTGAACAACGACAAAGTTTTAGGGAAACAAGAAGGAAACTTATACTTAACATCATGAAGAGAACGTTGAGATTTCTAGGGTACATAATGAGGAAAGAGGGCCTGGAAATTTTGATATTCACAGGACAGATTGAAGGCAAGAAGAACGGAGAAAAATAAGGCATAACTTAGTGAGCTTGCGTAAATAGATGGCGGAACAGAGTTTAAGAGAAATAACAAAAAGACAAAATAAGGACTACAAATGACAGGAAATTATGGAGAGCTATGATCGCCTATGCTATAAGGGGACATGACACATGAAAAGGAACAAGGAAGAGATCACAATGACTATGATCCTGACTGAGGTCGCTCTTAGGTATATTTTACCATCTGGAAAGACAATAATATCTACTTGAAATAAAAAATCAGACCGTTGCATGTATTGTCTTCTTAATCTTAATATTGTAATCTTGGACATTAACAGTAGAATTACAGTGAAGATTCCAAACATTAGAAATGAAATGACATGCTACGTAGACCGCATCACAAATGACGTAGTGCGTGATACTATCAGACAAGAAAGAGACCCGTTGAAAGACCTCATATCCCCCGTCAAGAAGGTCAATGTTGAAATGGTACGGACAAACGATATTTCTATTGCCATTCTACAAGGTTCTACTTTTAGCAAAAGAAGAGACAAAGGAAAAATGGTCTAACAACGTCACTGAGTGAAACAGAGGATCATTCTCAGAGGCTTCAGGAAATAACTGGGAACCCATAATGCTTCTTTCTTTTTTTTTAATCTAATTTACCCCAAACAAGGGAGTAAAGTCACTAAAACGCAGGTGGTTATTATGGTCATTGGGCATGAAAGAATTAAAAAACAGAAACATTATTGAAGAGTGAGTACGATAAAACTGTAATCAGGAAGACAGTAGATAACGATTGATATTGCATTCAAATTTTTGAAGATCAAAGTTGGCCGGAAAGTATGCAGCCGGAAGATATTTCCACATGTGAGAAATGTGAGAAAAGAAGCTGTTAGCATAGAATTTACGGTTACATTTAGTCAGTTCAACTATAAATTGATGAGACTATATTGCCAATCTAGCACTGCGCCTAAATTCATTAAAGCGGTCATCCGAACAATTGCCATGAAAATACTTATAGAAAAGGTAAAGGGAAGCAACTTTACGGCGATAGGGAAGTGACTGAAGCTGAGATGCCAGGTGAAGAATAATAATATTGCTGATTCTTCTTTGGAATTTATCAAGAATCTCTAAATACAGTGCTGTTCGATAAAAGTGACTCACCTGATTTTTTTTACTAAATGTTCCCTTCTCCGATGAAACGAAAGTTGAGCTAAATTTAAAGGATAAGCGATCTAAAATCTGAAAAAGAAGCTTTGAAAGCTCTTTGAATTTAGCAGTAAAGTACTGTCAAGCATCCGTTCAGTATAATGTTCTGGGGATGCTTTTCTTTTCATGGAACTGGTTTCTTAAAACCTATTGAAAAGACCCTCAGGAGCGAGCAGTACAAAATAATTTTAGAGTCTTGTCTGCTCTCTTCTGCCGAAAGGGTGAAAATCGACCCCACCAAGCTCATTTTTATGCAGGATAATGTTCCCTGTCACAAATCAAAATTGATGAAGGAATACTTTGATGAGAAGCAGGTGAGTGTTATGACATGGCCGCCCCAATCTCCTGACCTCAACCCCATAGAAAATTTATGGAGCATGTTGCTCAAATGCTTTCTCGAGACCCTGTACTTTATAATGCTCCATATGTGACAGCAATATTCTAAGCATGGGCGAATAGTAAACTTATAGATATGTAACATATTCTGGATAGAAAATTGTCTAGCACGACACAGTGAACCAACTTTCTTATCTGCTGACCTAGCAATGGATTCAACGTAGTCTTTCTTCTTCAGCCGAGAATGTTAACACGGGTAGGTGTAGTGAATCAGTCCCCTGGGGGTAACATCAGGCATGTCGATGGAAGGCAGAAAGGGGTCTCACAGATGATTAATGGAGAGCAGTTTTGTTTTGGTGACGTTAAAATTAACAAGCCATCCATTGCCCCAGTTAACAGACTATAGGTCGTTTTTTGTTTTTGTTTTTTTTTTTGTTTTTTTTTTTTAGATCAGCCGCCAGTTTGACTTTATCAGATCGATCAGACTTAGTATCAAGACAGGAGTAAATGGTTGTGTCACCAGCATAGATACCAAGTTGAGAGCTGATGTCATTAGGGAAGTCATTAATGACAATTAAAAAGCAAAGTAGGACCAAGGATAGAGGCCCAGGCGACACATGTTGTTGTTGTTGTTGTTTTCTTAATTCTTTTTCTTTTTCTTTTGCAGGTCTTGTGTTTAGTGAAGTCGATCAAGCATGTGATTTCCCTTTTAATGTAGTACCGCCTTGCGGTACGAAATCGAAATAAATTCGGTTGTGGAAAAACCAATAAATGTAAAAATAAAACGAACACCTCACGAGGGATCTCAGACTTTTCTTTTGTTCAAGTCTTTCTCGCTTTTTCATTACTCCCACCAGACAGTGTATAACCCCCCCCCCAAAAAAAAAAATGTCGCTTTGGACGAGACCCAAAACTAACAACTCATATTCAGACAATTCGTTTTTCATACGGTGCCCTAAGCAATTAAGTAACAGAGATTTATGACTATACATACCTCAAATCTCTATATCAATCATATTTCTCCCTATCTCCTAAAAATGTTCACGCTATATATATATATATATATATATATATATATATATATATATAGAGAGAGAGAGAGAGGGATAGTGAAAGAGCAATGTCGCAGCTATTATCCTGAAAGTTGCACGTCGAATCAGTTCTTTTTAAATCAAATATGTGGTACAAATCAATTTCCATGCCTGATGATGTCTCCATGAACAGATGAAAGTACTAACAAAAAAAAAGACCTTACACAACTTGAATTTATTAAAAAAAGGGATCATAACATTCATCTAGAGGTTCGTGGGTTAATGTAATTTTAATAAATTTGTTTGCTAAGATGTATTCTCGCCATTTATATCATTAACTTCACTAATCTGTTTTTTGTATGAATGATTCATGTAATGTATATATATATATATATATATATATATATATATATATATATATATACACTTTAAAAAATCAGGAGATCAGTCGAATCCGCTACCTTGGCTTCAGCCTTGCGATATCCTCAGGTTATATATATAAGTGGACATTAGTGCCAACACCCAGCGACGAAAGTCTGTTTCATGCTTAAACGCAATCTTCAGGCCATGTCTGAAGATTACGTATGTCCACTTTTATATCTACATACGCTCGATTCCTGATATTGATTTACAGCATACCTTAAAACTATATTTTTATCATATATATATATATATATATATATATATATATATATCATAAAAATATATAAATATATATATATATATATATATATATATATATATATATATATATATATATATATCATAAAAATATATAAATATATATATATATATATATATATATATATATATATTATTAATAGTGGAAATAATAGGATGTACAATTTGTATAACAGGCTGTCTCGCCTTGGGTTTAAGTGATGGAAAACTATGAAGTATTAACCGCTGAGAAAGCAACGGGAAACGTTCTACAAACTTTTCTAATTTAGTGTAATTCATAGATGATAAGGGAAGGGAAACTGCGGAGATCGCCTATGTTTGAAGGGATGTGGCATTTTAAGAAACTGGAAATGTTAGGTTATTAAATAAATCCCTTCGTTTTTTTTTTGCTCATAATTTATTTTATTAATTATTATTTATTAATAGTTCTCATCAATCACTGAACAATTTGTTCCCCTTCATTGTTTACAAATTCCTGCCAAAGATTTACTAACCTGCTCATTGCCTGAATGATAGAAATACCTAGGTTTTGACTCGACAAATATCATCAAGCCACGTTTTAAGCTCCACATCGTTGTTGAACGAAACACCCCTCAAATTGTTAGTCTGAAGGAGCTAAATCAGGAAAATATTGTGGGTCTAGCTGAAATTCCAAACTGAACGCTTTCTTTTTATCCACGAGTAACCTAATGTCGGTCGAGTGAACTGGCAACAATGGAAGTGCGCTGGGGTTTGTTTCCCTTGGTCAATTCGTGTGGCACCCATGCACCGTGTTTCTACGCCTTACTCATTCAGGAAAGATGGCGAGTAACATGAGAGCTTGCCATCTTCTGAGCCATTTCCCTGTCTGGAGAGGTTCTTCTTTGCAGTTAGTTCTCATCAAACTGAACATGTCGGTCAGAACACAGAGACTGTGAGTTCGAACTTGAAACAGAAAAAAACATTTTTGTGTTGTTCTGTCGGTAAAGTCATGTCCTTTTGTATCTGTCTATATTTCTGAGATGAGGTATTATGTACACTATTTACATTATTCGGACTATTGTCCTCATCTTTGTCGCCATATTTATTACAACGTTTCGTCCCTTTAGTATCGGTCTATATTTCTGCGATGAGGTATTATGTACACTATTTACATTATTCGGACTATTGTCCTCATCTTTGTCGCCATATTTATTACGTTTCGTCCCTTTAGTATCGATCTATATTTCTGAGATGAGGTATTATGTACACTATTTACATTATTCGGATTATTGTCGTCATCTTTGTCGCCATATTTATTACAACGTTTCGGCCCTTTAGTATCTGTCTATATTTCTGCGATGAGGTATTATGTACACTATTTACATTATTCGGACTATTGTCCTCATCTTTGTCGCCATATTTATTACAACGTTTCGTCCCTTTAGTATCGGTCTATATTTCTGAGATGAGGTATTATGTACACTATTTACATTATTCGGACTATTGTCCTCATCTTTGTTGCCATATTTATTACTTTATCGACTGTGCCATGTGTCCGGACATGGCACAGTGGATAAAGGCGTTAGATCCAGTGACCGAACACAAAGAGTGTGAGTTCAATACACGGTTAAGGCGGTGGAGAACTTGACAAGGGAATTAAGCAGGAGATAACTGACATGGCACGAGGAACTAGAACAGTGAGCGAAATAAAGGGTTTGGTTCGACATTCCAACAACATGAAGAAGGCCGGGGCGTACAACGGCCGAAACGTTGTAATAAATATGGCGCAAAGATGAGGACAATAGTCCGAATAATGTTAATAGTGTACGAATGTATATATGTAACAACCGAATAGTAATTTTATTAAATAGAAATAGTTTTTATTTCTTAGTAGTAAAAATAATCTTTTTAATTATTTCTGACAGAACCGGGGCAAAAAGGAAAAGGTACCGGATAAGACATGACTAAAAAGAAAAAATGATAGTAACTAGTGGAGAGCCATGATCGCTTATAGATAGAAAGACCTTGGGCATCTCGATGTGGTGTAATGGTTAAAAAGTTTGTCTTGCTAGATCAATTACGACTGAGTAGTGAGTTCGATCCTCACTGGTGCCCTATATATCCGGCTTTGTGTCACATCTAAGCTACGCTTAGAAAATCACCATATATGGGGCACCTCGAGGAATTGTAATGGTTAGCAAGCTTGTCTCGCTAGAACAATTACGACTAAATAGTGAGTTCGATCCTCACTGGGTTCCCCCTACTTTCGGCCTTGTACCACATCTAAGCTATGCTTGGAAAATCACTAGAGGACGACCTTGGAGCATGAAATAATAGTCACCTAGTAATATAAATTGTTTTTAATACCTGAAAAGAGTCCTGAACTGTTATGTAATATTGTTCCTCTTTTATGGCAGTGAATGCTGGACAATATCATCGCAAATGAAGAACAGACTTGAAGCAAAAGAAATATAGTTCTACAGGAGGAGGATGAGAATACCATGAACGGAGCACGTAAGAAGCAGCGAAGTCTTAAGGAAAATAAACAAAAAGGACGCTTACAGTTAGAATCAGAAAGAGACAGTTAAAATTTCTGGAACACCTAATTAGGAAACAGGGTTCGGAAAATTTAATACTCACATGACATATTGAAAGCCAGTGGGACAGAGGGAAGCATCGAATGACTTACCCAATGGAGTTGTGAATATGGTTGGCAGAACAAGGATCAGAAGAGATCGTAAAAAGTCAAACCTTACTCAGAGCTACAAAGGACAAGAGTTTGTGGAGAGCAATGATAGCTTACGTCCTGAAGGGAGACGGCACATAGAAAAAGTAGTAGCATTAGAAATATCTGGTTGGAAGGAAAGATTTAACAATTTGCTAAACATTCATTTATTTAGAAACCGTGGGAGTTTTATTTCCAACCAAATAGTTTTAAGTTCTTCCCTCGTTTAAATCTATCAGTTGTAAAATACATTTAAAATTCCAGTTCTCAAAGTAAAAAATCTGTCTGGTCAAAGATTTGTTATATAGGAATAAAGTGTCGCTGCCGACACTTGAGTTTGAACATAGATCGCCTGTGAGCAAACACAGGTGATCCCATTATTGAATTGAGTCGATCACGTAACCATAAAGGAAACGCATGAATGGGAAGTCGCGTGACGTCTAATTGATCACCTTTTTCTCGTCTACTTTCGATTACTATACGGTTCGTTGTTCTCTATACTATTCCCTATTTCTACACTATTCTCTATACGGCTTACTATTCGAGCAAGTATTATCGAGCAACTACTATTAATGCGAGTCTTATTCACAGGCGTCTGACACCGGTATTGTTCAACAGCGTTACTATAGCTGTATCTGCGATTACAAAGTCTCTACTACAACGAGCATTACGAAAGTGGTAACGAGTATTCGTTGACATTACAAAAGTGGCAACGAGCGTTTGTTCACATCACAAAAAAGATTAAAAATGTTAATCCTTTTTTCTAATTTGGGGGTATGTAAGTATATATATATATATATATATATATATATATATATATATATATATTATTATTATTATTATTATTATTATTATTAGTTTCTGCTCCGCTCTTATTACAGTACGGTATAAATAAATTATGTAACGGTCAATTTTCAATCGGCACCTGACAATTGCGTTGTGCATGAAACTCAGAGTTGTGTTACTGGTCAACAGATATATATATATATATATAGATATATATATATATATATGTGTGTGTGTGTGTGTGTGTGTGTGCGCGCGCTCCCGCGCGCGTGTGTGTGTGTGTGTGTGTGAAAGTATATATTAGGTTGGTGCAAAAATAATTTCGTTTTCTAACATATGTTACTATGTGAGAAAACGAAATTATTTTTGCACCAACCTAATAGAAAATAGGAAAGAACTCGTTAGGTAAATAATCCAAAGTTCTTTAGTATTTTTGTTATTATTTTTAAAAAATAGTGCTCGATACAATAGTAGAGCATAAAATTTAAATAAATAAATAATTATATACGAATCGAAACATTAATAATGAGTGGGAAGAGAAAAGAGTAATCAGGCGGACAGTAGATAGCGATTGGCATTCCATTTAAATTTTTTTTAGTTGGATGGAAAAACATGGAGCAGGAAGGGAGTTTCACAAGCGAGGAATGCAATCGAAGAAACTGTTAGCATAGAACTTACGGCTACATCTAGCCAGCTCAATTGTAAATTGATGAGATTTTGACACTCGTCTAGTTCTGCGCTTAAATTCAATAAATCTAGATTCCATAGCGAAGAGCTCATCCGAACAATTAACATGAAAGTATTTATAGAAAAGAAATAGAGAATCAACCTTACGGCGGTGGGAAAGGGACTGAAGCCGAGCTGCCAGATCCTATCAATAATATTGCTGATTCTTTGGATTTTATCAAGGAGATCAAGGTAAATAGAGCCCATGAACATATGGGTCAGTAATATTTTAAAAGCATGGACGAATGGTAGACTTATAGATATGTAAGATAGATTCTGGAGATAAAATTGTCTTACACGATACAGTGAATGAACTTTCTTAGCAGCTGACCTAGCAATGGATTCAATATAATCTTTCCGCTTCATATCAGCTGAGAACGTTAACTCGAGATTTATTGTTAATATAAATTATAGATGTTATACATCACGCATTTTTTTTTTATTAGCCCCAGCACTCGATGTGCCTTATGTTTATGTAAATATGTTATCATTAAAAAAAAATGATATGTCTATGAAAAAATAAATACGCAAAAATTCGCTTTTCTCTCTTCCGGGCGCCGATAGCATAGCGGTTAGAATCTCCGACTGTATCCAAATCGGTCAGGATTCGGTCCTGGCTTGAAGCGATAGTACGTCTAGCCACACTGATGAGCTGTGATACAACGAAACAGTTTGTCTGTGGATATATATATATATATATATATATATATATATATATATATATATATATATATATAAAAGTGAACATTGAAGCCCAACACTCAGAGGCGACAGGTTGTTTCATGCTGTTTCAGGCAGCCTGACGATTGCATCTATATTTGTATTTACATATGCTCTATCTCTGATATTGAGCACTTTATCCCATAAATATAGCAAACTTTAAAACTATATTTCTGGATATACATATATATATATATGTATGTATGTATGTATCTATAAATGGCATTCTGTTAGTGTGTCTGTGCGTTTGTCAACTTGTTACCTCATCCTGAGCAAACCGTTCGTCCGATTGGCATGAAAATTCATACACAGATCGGAAATTTACGGCATTCGTACTTGACGTCTTCGGATTTTTCGATTGTTTCTCCGATTTTGAAAAAAATCGATAAAACCGATAAGGGGTTGAATATTGATTCGAAAAAAAATCATCAGTTTTTCAGTGATAGTTTTCACAAATTCCAAGTGATATCCACCAAACTCACGTTGAGAAATGCCCTTACTTATAGTTTTGAGGTGCTGTTATTTGTTTTTACAAATTGATATCAGTTATCGGAAAAATCGATAAAATCGATCACTTTGGGACATCGGATTCAAATCCAATGTAATTGATTTTTGGCTCTTTTTTTCGCAAACTGCAAGGCATTTTCACTAAAATCATGTTGAGCATTAGTTTTATCAACTGTTATTAGTTACTGACCTTTTTCTTCAATATCTGTATCAATTATCGAAAAAAATCGATAACATCATGCCACTTTTGACTTCCAATTCAAATTCAGTCAAACTGATTTTGGGCTATATTTTTCGCAAATGGCGAAGAATTTTCACCAAAATTACGTTGAACATTGTTTTTATCAACAGTTATGAGATGCTGACATTCATTTTCAATATCGATATCAATTACTGGAAAAAATCGATACAATCGATCACTTTGAGACATCCGATTCAAGTCCAGTCTAGCTGATATTTGGCTATATATTTCGCAAATGGCGAAGAATTTTCCGCAAAATTCCCGTTGAGCATAGTATTTACCGACAGTATTGAGGTGCTGACTTTCGTTTTTAGTATAGGTTTCAATTATCGGATAAAAATCGATGAAATCCTACCCCTTTTGACTTCCCATTCAAATCGAGTTTACCTGAATTTGGCGATGTTTTTCGCAACTTTCTTGGGATTTTGATTAACTTTATCGGCTGTAAGACGAGGGTCTCACTTCTGCTCCTGTTACGCCGCCATCCGGTTGATACGATAGGCTCCTTCAACTGATCATTTCTCCTGCCGGAAGTTGTTTCTTACGTTTTTGTTTTCCGTTTGTTTGTTTAACTAACTTTTTCCAACTACCATAAACAATTTATTCAGCTGTTTTACTTAAATACCTGCCTTCCCGATTCTGGCTCACGCTTTGCGATACTAAGTTAGACTTTGTACTCCTGCAATTAAGAAACACTAATCAACCACTACTAGCATCACTTTTCCCCATGCCACCAAAAAGGAGGGTACATCTTAGTCTTCATTCTGCAAGAGCGTTCGCTATGAGGGCACGAAGGGCCCGCGATTCCCAGGAAGAGACTACAATGCAACTATCACAGGTCGCTCAACGCAGCGCCCTCACGGAGGCCTCGCAGTCACAAGAAGCTGCCTACAGGGCTGTGTTGCGATCAAGGCTCAAGAATGCACAACGGTAGAGAATGAACGCACAGGCTGCAGCAACCACCTCTGCATCTCGGGATTCCGAGACTCATCATCAAAGGCTTCTTCGTAACGTAAGAAACGCTGCTGCCTCTGCGAAATCAAGGGCAATAGCGACACTTGACCGCAGGCGCGGCCCTCAATCCAGGGACGCTGCTGCAACAGCGAGTGCTAGGGCTGCTGAGACACCGCTCCGTAAGGTTGTTCGAAATGCTAGGAATGCTACCACCACTGCCAAGTCGAGGGCAGCTGAAACATTTGACCGCAACAGCTAGGTCGAGGAAATCTGAAACAGAGCTGCAGCGGGCAACCCACAATGCCTGCAACGCTGCAGCGACTTCTGCTGCCAGAAATTCCAAGGGCCCACAAACTAGGGCAGACAGACTTTCAAGGGCTGCTACAAACATGACTGCTGTGCGCTTATCTCAAACTGCCCAAGCTCGCCGCATACGCCTTGACGGCGACATTCAGCGCCTTGCGAGTGCCCGTGGTGTTACCTGTCCCAGTAGCTCTTTTTGGTCTTTCTTGGCTTTCAATTACGACCCCGGCATTAACTTAACTACGTGTGGCGACATCAATGTAGGGTCTATGACCTGCGTTTGCCAATTCTGCAACGCCCGCAAATGGGCCGAGGAGCCTGCCGGTCTGTGCTGTTCCTCCGACAAAGTTCAATTGGCACCTCTGCATGAACCACCTACACCGGTGAGGGGACTAATAGCCAGCTCCCATCCCGACTCCAACCACTTCCTTAAAACAATAGGCAATACAACAACTCCTTTCAAATGACCTCATTTGCGGCTCAGATGGTTCGAGAAGCGGGTTGGATGCCCACTTTCAAAGTACAATAGCAGGTATACCACTGCATTGGGTCTCTGCTGCCTGAGGAGGCCTCTATGCCTAAATTCCTTCAACAGTACTTTATTGCAGACTACAACCTACAGGCCGAAACCCGGATATGTATTTTGCCGCCGTCGGGAAGAGTTCCTCGCAGGGACGTCATACTACTACTTCAGGCCATGCTTCACGAGGTTAACAGCTACATTCGCAGTTTCAAATATGCTTTGGAAATGCTCCCTTTCCTTCCTTCAGCATTGTAATTGACGCCAAACGGCCTCATGATGAACACGAACGCCGCTACAATGCTCCTACGTGCAACGAAGTGGCCGCTATTATACATGGGGAGTAAGATCGCACTCGTGATATTGTTCTCAAATCAAGAGGCGGCGCTCTTCGCAGGATTTCAGAGAGCCATTGATCATATGACGCATTGCAGTACCGTTTACTTTTCCCTTATGGTAACGATGACTACCACTTCGGCATTCCCTTTCATACTGCGGGTGGCCAACCTACAACGTCTTCCAAAGCCTTATCGTGCAAGGCCTTCTACTCATACCGTTTTATGGTTAGGGATAGAGACTTCATCCTGCTTCATAGATGCAGGGAGCTTTTCCACCAGTTTGCGGTTGACATGGCCGCTAAGATGGAATCAGAGAGGCTATGATTTATACGGAATCATCAGAAACAGCTGCGCTCAGACTCCTACGTACACTTACGCGACAGCCTTCGAAATGAAGTTACTCCCCTCGACCTAGGGAAGCTGTGCATTCTGCCCTCAACCTACACTGGGTGGGGGCGCGTTTCATGCATGAACACACGCAGGACGCTATGACATACGTTAGGCAATATGGGCGGCCAGACTTACTTATAACGTTTACCTGCAACTCCAAATGGATTGAGGTAACGCGTGAACTCCTACCCGGACAGGATTACATTCACAGACATGACATTACCGTCCGCGCATTCCGCTTAAAACTGGGAAAACTTATGGACTTAATAGTGAAGGGGTGGGTCCTACAGTGAAAACGTAACCACTATTTTACATTGCCAGAATTAAAAATCTTGACCGATTATGAAAGGGTGGCAGTCTCCGGGTAAGCACTGAGCAACAACACAGCAACCACCTATTGCCATCGATTGCTCTTAATCTCATTGATTTTGCTACCAGTGAGATTACCGTCCTATCAATGACCTCAACAACTGTGGATACGTGCGTAAGTTCAATAATTCAAACGCCAAAGCAATTTAACTACAAAAATTCCCGAGCAACGCTGGGCTTTACTGCTAGTATATAAATATAAGTGAACACTGAAGTCAACATTCAGAGGCGACAAGCTGCTTCATGCTGGACGCAATCATCATTCGTGGCCTGACGATTGCGTCTAGCCTGAAACAGCCTGTCGCCTCTAAATGTTGACATCAATGTTCACTTTTATATTTGTACTAGCAGCATGGCCCGGCGTTGCCCGTGCTTAATTCAAAAATCGTACGACTCATACAGCAATCGCTATCACTTGACTTAAAATATTTTTGCCCTTCCTTGCCTTTAAAGGAGTGCCCTTTGCCGTGCTGATGTTGCTACATGCCTTACTTCTTGCCTATCTCACATTGCAATTTTTTTTCTACGCTCTGTACTAAACATTAAATCTGTTACGAAAAAAGAACTAAACAAAATGAACACAAAACGATCAGCTTTAAAAAAGGACTCGTAACTGGAAAAACCGAATGAAAAAAGAATGTTAACAACAAATACTTTTTCACACCCAACCCAGTTCTGCGGAATCAGAATCAACGTTGAGTTTAAGCAAGCGAATGAGCCAATTGGAGTAAAGTGCCAGGCAGATTTAAATTTTTCCCACATGTGACGAATGCAGCTATCGATTTTTTTTGCATGCTAGCATGCTAGTTAACATTCGTGTCAGTCAGCTGTTGGCTCTCACGCTGGCCAATAGAATCTTCCTGCCTATTCGTGGCAGCCAGCTATAGGCTCTCACTGGACAATAGAAAATGGCCGCAAACTACATGAAAACTGCCGTAGAAGCATGAAAAAATCAATTATTTCCACTATCGATGGAAGTTGGGAAATGCAAAGTCGGTCTTGGCCTTCCCGCTAACTTGGAGCATGTGTATGTAAAATTTGATGCAAATCCGTCGAAAATTGCGGTCGTACATTCGTTACACACACACACACACACACACACACACACACACATCCTGCCTTTTTATAGATAGAGATTTACATACGCTCTATACGATCTTGAGCACTTTATCCCATAAATATAGAACATCTTAAAACAATATTTCTTCATATATATATATATATATATATATATATATATATATATATAATTATTTATTTAAAAATATGATTCCAACTCGCTACATAAGAGGTCTCATGTTTCAAAACAAGAGCCGAAAACTTCAAAATAATATTTGAATTAACTTGAGTTAACTTGAGTAGGCTCTGTTCCATCTTCAAGCGAAATTTTTTTGGGAATGACTTATTTCTGAAATTTACGAGTTTTAATAGTATAGTCAGAATTGAAATCAAAAATTTCCATGGTAACATCAAGGGCGGATTGTTTAGAATAGGCAGGGGTGGGGTGTTAATAATTTGTATCAGTATAGAGTTACTTTCATAGATGCCGGGTCAGGGTAAGGTGGGGGTGGCTAAATTTACGACGGAGGAAGTTTTCGCATAGTCAGGCTTGAGCGTCTTTGGAGATTTAATTATATATATATATATATATATATATATATATATATATATATATATATATAATATATATATAATGTATTTCTACCAAAATACAGTGTGCAAGTAAAGTAAATACCATACTGATGTAAATGTTATAGGGGAAAACTTAAACATCTTAAACAAAGATCTATCATTGAATCAGTCCACCTTCAAATTACTTGCGTGTCCTCAGTGTTTTAGGATGCAAAATTACGAAATCAATGACTTAGAAAGAGGAAACACTTATTTTTGCAGCAAGGTCACCTGATGTCAGACCTCCCGATATTTCTCTTTGGGGCCATATTAAGAATGCAGTTTGTAAAAGAAAATCCTAAACACTTCAGGATTTAAAGAATTTAACTGAAAAAGAAGCAGGTTCGATAACACCTGAAACATGTCAAAATTCAATTGTCTTCAAAGTCTTCATGAAAAATTGCAAATTTGCATTAGCAATACTGACTCACCTGTTGAAAATATCAATCTGAGATATTTGTTAATAAAAACACTTTTGCATTATATCACCTTTTCAAATATGGTCAATGATTTATTCACACCTTCTATAGCAACATTAAATTTCTAAGAAAATAAAAAGAAGATGACGCACGACCTAACGACTTTGAAGATAAAAACTAGAATCAACGCGATGTGTCTAATTTCTAGATGCGCCCTTTCGTGAACATACACTGTACAAGGCCCAAGAGCCACTCGAAGCAGAAAATTACAGATTAAGTGGCATAGCTTAATGGGATATGGGAGGAAGGTACCGGTTAATCCTAGACTTTAAAAAGTTAAGAATGTAGTGATTGTAGGAAGCATCCTCTTGGGAGTTAATTCCACAAAGCCGCGGTCTGTGGGAAGAAGCCGATCGAGTGGAATACGAAAAGAATTAAGGTAGTTCACTACAATGTGCGTAGATCTCTGATCAAATCTTCTTTTATGTGTCGTGTCATGGGTCTCCACAACTTCCTATCCTTTCTAGCTCTTAGTAAGGTTTGTCTTTCCATCATCCCTTTAACTCTCTCATCTCGCATCCATTTATACAAACCCGTTAGGTAAGTTACTCGCTGTTTTTCTCTGTCCATCTTTCCTTCGATATGTCGTGTGAGTGTCAAATTCTCTGAGTCCCTTTTCCTCGTCAAGTATTCTAGAAATTTCAACTGACTCTTCCTGATTCCACGTATAAGGATCTTTTTTTGTTTCCTTAAATCTTCCTCATTGCTTACATGCTCTATCTAAATTATTCTCAGCATATGGTTCTATAAAACCACATCTCTGTTACTTCAAGTCTCCTCATAAATTGTGAAGAAATTACAGGAGAACATCCACTCAAACAGCTTCTTTCCACGAACCATTGCTCTGTGCAACAGACTCTCAAGACGATCCTTCTCCGATCTTTGTGACGGGAATTCGATTCTCGCTGGATGCCACATCTACACTAAGTGTCCTACGCTCGTGTCTCTTGCAAAACTAAGTTTAGCTCAATAAATATTTGCTCTGTTTTATATAAGTAATTTGATGACCTTCTAACCAACTGACATTCATCAACACTTCTTGAACGTTTACGAAGACCAAACAGAGGATGTGATCACAGTTAGGCGCTGAGTAATGCCTTTCAGCAGTAGTGACGAGTATGTTTACGACAAGTCATGTTCCAGGAGGCCCTGACATAACCTTCTTGCTACCGAAAAACTCTCTTTTCAGATGTTTCTTTGAAAACAGGATTCATTGGTTTGAGAACACCTCCTATATATATATATATATATATATATATATATATATATATATATATATATATATATTACAATGAATTATTCACACAAAAAGATTAGTAAAGTTAATAATATTAGGTTGGTGCAAAAATAATGACGTAATAATGTCGTTTTTTGACGTTAAAAATACGTCAAAAACGACAATAATACGTCATTATTTTTGCACCAACCTAATATAAAATAGCGAAATCCCTTCGCAAACAAAATTTTAAAGGTGCATTAACCTACCAATCACTCAATGAATGTTATGATCCTTGTTTGTTTTGTTTGTTTTTTTTTTGTTTTTGTTTTTTTAATTATAAGCTGTATAAGTACTTTCAACTGTACATTCAGTCATCTTCAGGCATGGAAATTATTTTTAGTAAAATCCAGGTAGCATCAGAGACGAAAAAATTAAATGCTAATCGAAATATGTTTTTTTTTTTTTTTTTTTTTTAATGTGTTAACGGATACAAACTTTTGGAGCGTACAAGCGCAACGCTAAGGTTGAATTTTTTTTTTTAAATTTAAGAGGGTGCGTTTTTTTACTAATATGGCAATTTCAGAATATTTTTTTTTGTTGTAGGAGTTTATCAGACAATGTGGCATGAACTAAATAGTTCAATAAATAGAGTAATGTCTCAGTTGTTATTCCGAAAATTTGTACGTCGGATCAGTTCTTTTAATTCAAATATGGGGTGCAGTTCAATTTATATTACAATGAATCATTCATACAAAAAATAAGTATGTTATGAATAGTGTCCGGTAGGTTTCCATGAATATTTTAATGAGATCTAATTGAGCTATTGTCAGAAAGGTGTAGAGTGAGTCTTCGTGTCAAATATGTTGTAGTGTGGCCTATATAAATATAATAGCATCATCTACATGGAAAAAAGGGCCAAAAATAATGAAAGCCTTATTAATAAAACAAAAAAACAACACTTAATAATATCAACTACGAACATGGACACAATATCTTGACCGTGTTTTGAAAAATGAAAACATTATATAAATACATACATGCAACAAACTATTTCTTATTTAACAGTTAAAATATTTTATCCTTGAAAATGGCTAAATGTATAGCCGAAAGCGCTCGGATAAAAAGAACATTCGGACAGTTTTTATATAATTTATCATCCGAAAAGAAAAAAATTATTAGATCGCATGAGAAATTGCATAAAAAAACTAAATAAATGCACCTTGTCTGTCGTATTCAATGAAATGTGCATTAAAGAAGGATTGATGGCTAAATACACAATATATATATATATATATATATGTGTGTGTGTGTGTGTGTGTGTGTGTGTGTGTAGCACTGGTGTATACGGAATAAATTCCAATAACCAACAAATACTGTTCTTAAAAGAGAGTTCAATACAGAGTAGAGCAAATATAATTATTTATTCGAAAATTATAACATAAATATGTTATAAAATCACTACAAAAATAGCCATTTTGTTTCAACACTTCTGGTGTCTTATCAAGTGATGGTGTTGAATGTAGAATAATGAGTTTTAAAAGGTTCAAATCAATCAAACACCCCTCGCTAAGCGGAAACGCTGTTACATAAACTGGAATGAACAATCAAAATAAAAGTATACGAGAATTCAAAAAACTTGACAACGAACTAAGGTTATAATAATTATTTAATGCTTTAATGTTGAGGTTAGACTAAAATAGAATTTATTCTAACTAATTAATATTAAATTATACGATAAAATTTGAAATTACAAATGAAAATTTACCCATTTTAAATTTTAAATACGTCTGCGTGTTTATGTATTATAATCTGATAGTGTATGTATTGTTGTTTGCAAGATGTCATCCTCCCCTGCCTCTGTTTATGCTTCAAATGTATCCATGTTGTCATGAAGTTCAGAGCAACATTAGATCTTAACGTTTATTCCAACTTAATTTCAATAAAAACTAAATAAATAGAATAACATACGTATTTTTTATTTTTTCCTCAGTAATTTTATAATTTTAAACTTAATAGAGATTAAATTTAAATTTTGAAATGTCTGGTTATAACAATGTTGGCGTACTTATATGCTGGGATTACAATTGTTTTTTTTTTATTTCCAAAATTATATTTGGCAATTAAAATAAGTCGGGTTTATATATATATGTAAGAAAAAAATTAAAAATTAAAACATTTAACATTATATTAAACAAATATAATTCCAACAAAGACAACGTAGGTACTAAAAAATAAATGCAACTGCCGAAAAAATATGTTCTATCATTTAAACGATCAATAATATTGTATACCGAACAAGCATACATTCCGGTAACGGCATTAGGTTTTATTTTCGTACCACTGGAAATTCTTGGAAAGTTCGTTTTTACCATCATCGAATGACCTTAGGTAATATAAAATACAAAAACAGCACTGCTCCCTCCAAATATTTCTGGTAATTAAAGAATGGTAGCATCTCACCATCTATCAACTGAGGAATTATAACAAGGGATAAATCTTATAACGGAAAAGGGAATAAATGTAACTTATGTCTTGTTGAAAAATTGGTCATCTTAAAACACTTTAGATAACCCTAGCTTATTAAACAAGAAAAATGAATTGATGGTTACGTGTAGGCATAAAAAATATTTACTCAAATACGTTAAATGTATAATTTTCTGTATTTCGCTTCTATGTAAAAATTGTATATTACAATAGACTAGTTTCTTTTATTATACTTTCTTTGACGGGGGGGGGCGGTAAAAAAGCATTTATTAAAAGAAAGTTATTAACAGTCAGTTTGTTAAGTGCCATACGTAATACACGGTTGGGCGATCATCTCTCTTTCGATTTATGACTGACTAGGCAGATATCCGCGTAGTAGGTTGGCATTTCTTTCTGTGATAGCCCAATTGCCAATCAAGGCTATAGAACTCAGTCTACCATGCTATTCAACAGATAGCTTGGAGGAGAAGACATAGATTCATACCTTTCCCAAGGGTATTTGCACTTAAGTCAATGCAACGAACCGGACTCGAATTCGAACTCGTCTCTTCTATTTTCCATTCCGAGCCGATATCCATTAAACCACGTATTCCTTAAATAAAAAATGCTATAATGATGCCAGACGGTTAGAAAAAATGTCTTGCATAAAATTTGATGTGTAAAATTTTGTATATGTGAGGCTCAAATTGATGATGTAAAAATACTGCCAAGATGAAGCCTGGCGGTTTATAAAATAGATACATGTATAATATTTGTTTTTCAAAATTTTCAAAAAAAAAAATAAAAAAAGGAGGCCTTATGGTCTGAAAACCCGCTAAAATAATGTTTGCAAACGGGTGTGGTTTAAAGAGATACATTTTGTGATTTTTTAACCAATGTTGAAAGTAACTTACGACCACAAAGTATCAAATTTATGATTCAAATCGAGGTCGATTTGTGGCTATTTAAGAAGTTTGGTTTGTCTGACAGTCGTTAGCAGCTGTTAGGAACTGAACTTAGAAGAAGGAAAGGGGTTTCAGCATTAACAAGGAAACCGATGGCTAGTTTTGGGATCTGAACATAAGAAAAACTAAAAACCACCGACCACTATGACGACGACGAAAAGAAAGAAGCTGAAAGAAAAGGAAGAAGTAAAAGCAGAAAAGAGAGAATTCTACAAATTTAGGGAGATATACGATTATATTCTTATAGTTGTTTGTCACAAAATTAAAGGTATTAACCCTGATTTATCTCAGTTTGTAAAATTGAACTATTGTCTGAAAGAAACCTAGTGACGCCTGTGAATCAACAACCTTCTCAACTCCTTTCTACAGTCGAATGAATCGAAGGGAACATTTTTGATAACAATTATAATTGTTTTATGAGCTCAGCAGAATCGTAATTAGATCGTGTTATCTAGCCTGACAAAAGATGCACGTTGTCAGCGGCGGCGATTGGCTTTGAGATGCCCAAGATTTTTTTCGACCTCCGAGAGCGAAACGACGTTGCCGCCGCGTTCATCTTGCAATCAACGACTGCTCGCGGTCATAATGGAAGCGACTCCGCCGTCTGCAAGCGGGAGACGAAGGAATCTTATTTCATCCTGCGACGCCCCGGTTTCCGCCGCGTGAGAAAGGCAAAAGACGGTGAGATGCCTCTCGACTATCGAGTGACAAGACATGCAATTTTTCACCTCTGCTCCCAATAAAAATCATTTTATAATCCTCACCGGGTGTTCCGCAACATTTGTCTCGTGACAGATAAGCTTGATAAAACTTACACACTAACAAACAATCCCCGCTAACCAATTTCAGAAAACAGTTAGCCCGGTGCTAACTTGGTGACCCACTATTGTAGCCGTCTCATGAAACAATATCTTGAAAATTTACACTGCGTCCTGCAAAGCGAAGGTTGTTTTTAATTTATTTCATTTATTTATTTGCTGTTTTACTTAATTTTATGTTCTACTTTATTTTTATTCTTTCAAAGTGTTGCAAGTCAAAAGAAAGGTGCATTCTTGAAGCCGGCAAGTACTGTAAGCTTAATCAACACTGATAAACGTCTTCTACTGAGATAAAGATGTCCGTTTGAAATGTCAAGGCAAGGGTAAGTTTCTAAAATTTTCGAAAAGCAACACCTGTTCCATTTCGTCACATAGGAATGACACAATTCGAATCGAAACTTAATCTTTTACACTGAATTCCTTTCCGCTATCTACACCCGCGCGAGTATGTGCGTGTGTGTTTTATGCGTTTGAAGTGTCGTTATATATTTACCACGACACCTTGACAGAATGTAACAAATGGTCAATTTATAATGTGGCGAGGAAGGAATCCGTGACAGTACCCAATATGGTACATAATCCGTAACCGTACCCAATATGGTACATAATCCGTAACAGTACCCAATATGGTACATAATCCGTAACCGTACCCAATATGGTACATAATCCGTAACCGTACCCAATATGGTACATAATCCGTAACAGTACCCAATATGGTACATAATCCGTAACCGTACCCAATATGGTACATAATCCGTAACAGTACCCAATATAGTACATAATCCATAACCGTACCCAATATGGTACATAATCCATTTAATGATGAAATATATATATATATATAGAGAGAGAGAGAGACGACCCTTTCTCACACATTGTAAAGAAAAAGGTCGCACCATCACCACGCTAGTGCTGCTACTGTGATTTTCGTAGCGAATAGGCGTTTTACGAGTTGGAGTTGATAGCCACACACCAAACCGGTTTTTCATTCATAGTTATCCTTCTCCTAGACTAGTTGCCAGCAAAGACTACCTTGTTACTTAACCCTTAGCTGGAGGGGAAAGAGGAAATGGATTCATACCTTTCCCAAGAGTATTTCCGCGAAAGGGAACGCAACATCTCAAACGGAATTCGAACTCGGCACTCCGATCCTAATTTCCGCCCCGATAACCGCTACCCTACACGCACATACCCCAGCTATTGTTGCAGACATCAGAGTATACCCTGTCGTTACCCATCTTTGTACAATGGGCAAACAAAACCCTGGCCAACTCGCAAGAGATATACGCGGTACGCTCCGAAAATAATGCCTACATTTTATTTTTTTTTACCGAAACTACGACATATACAGCGATCACAATAACAGCGTTTGATAGAACAAGTTTTCCACTACAAAACTCTCTTCTCCCGCATTGTACAAGAGTTTGAATTCTGCACCTGTGGAAGTTGCTCACCTTTTCACTGAAACACGTTATCCACCGCCTGTGCTCATGTCCGTCTGGTCTCCGTAAGTGTTCAACAGGCATCGATAATTGCTAATGGCTATAATTCTTCCCCGTAGGTAAAAATTCACAAGTACATCCTTGATTCGTACGCACTTTCATGTCATACGCCATTTTACCAGAGTACCGCTCAGCTTCTACCTATAACAAAGCATAAAATAAATTTTGGTTTTATTGGTGAAAAGTTTCAATTATTCCTGCTATGTCATCAATAACCGCTTATGACCTACGAACTTTATAAAATAGGAGTCATTAGTTTCAGAGCGACCCTCTTATATTTCACTTTTTCTCGTCCCAGGACGGCTACAAACTGTTAGAGCTCTCTTCTTCTTCTTCTTCTTCTTCTTCTTCTTTGTGCCGTGTACCTTCAAGAAGTAGGAGATTATGGCTCTCCACAATTTCCTGTCCTTCGTAGCTCTTAATAAATATTTGTTTTTTGTTATTTCTCGTAAACCTTGTTCCGCCATCCATTTACTCAAGCTCGCTATGTTATGCGTTGTTTTCCTCTGACGATTTTGCCTTCGACCTGTCTAAAGTTATAAACAAAATTAGAAATTTATACACTTCTAGCACATTTTAAACACGATGAAGAGAAGTGAGTTTTTAAAAAATTGTCCGTTTTCAGTGAAACAGTTAATTCTAGGAGACCCTGTACAGTGAGACTACTTGCCGAGAAGAGTTATTTGTTGTAGAGTTTAATATATGGGATCGTCTCATAATGATGTTGCCCAGGATCATTTATTATACAGAATTATTAAATAGGATCATATATATATATATATATATATATATATATATATATATATATATATATATATATATATATATGTTATATAGGAATAAAGTGTCGCAGCCGACACTTCAGTTTGAACATAGATCGCCAGGGAGCAAACACAGGCGATCCCATTATCGAATTAAGTGGATCATGTGACCATAGAGGAAACGCATAAGTAGAAAGTATCGTGACTACAAACGATCGTCATTTCTATTCCATCCTCTATTACTATTCGGATATGCATTTCTATTCTATCCTCTATTACTATTCGGGTCTGCATTTCTATTCTATCCTCTATTACTATTCGGATCTGCACTTCTATTCTATCCTCTATTACTATACGAACCCCTATTCTGTACTCTATTCATTATACTATTTCTCTATTCAGATCACTATACGGGTTACTTGTCGAGCGAGTATTATCGAACAAGTACTATTACTGCGAGATTATTCGAAGGCGTCTGACACCAGTATTGTTCAACGGCGTTACTATAGTTGTATCTGCGATTACAAAGTCTCTACTACTAAGAGCATTACTAAAGTGACAACGAGTATTCGTTGACATTACAACAATAGCAACGAGTATTCGTTAACATTACGAAAGTGGCAACGAGTGTTCGTTGATATCACAAAATATATATTCATATAAGATTGTTATATAAGATTATTTCTGAGGAGTTAATGGATTTTATTTATAATCCGACTTCTACTTCGATGTGCCATGTCCCTTCAGAACATGGAAGATCATGGCTCTCCATAATTTCCTACCCTTTGTAGCTCTTAGTAAATTGTCTTTTTTGCTATCACTCCCAATCCCTGTTATACAAACTCGTTTGGTAAGTTATGCCCTGCTTTCCTCTGTCCCCTTGTCTTCAATGTGGTGATTTTCTAAGCGTAACTTAGATGTGGCACAAGGCTGATGTATAGAGCACCCAGTGAACTCAATACGCAGTCGTAACTGATCTAGCAAGATTGCTGATCATTACACCACATTGAAGTGTCTCTCTTGCCTTTTAATATGTCCTGTCAGTGTCAAAATTTCTAAGCCCCCTTTCCTCATTATGTGCAATGGAAATTTCAATAGTCTCTTTCTGGGTTTAAGTGTCGTTTTCGTTTCCATTTTTTTATAAAAGTTCGTTGTTGCTCATATGTTCGGTCCATGGTTTCTTCAGCATTCTTCTGGAGAGCCACGTTTCTGCCGCTTTAAGTCCTCTTCATCTGTGAGGCGATCGTTCAGCATTCACTGCCGTACAGGAGGACTGACAGTACGTAACAGTTCAGTACTCTTTTCTTTGTTTGGATTCTACTGTTTTAAGATCTGTCCTCTTTGCTTATTTTTCTTTCTTTTTTCTTTTTTTCCGGCCATATCTTTACCCGTGGCCTTGAGAATATGCCTCGTTTCTCAGTTCACTGATATCGAGTACTTCGCGTCTGTGAGCCTATAAATAAGCGACGGCCATCATTACGGCTAATCATTCGCATTTTGAGTCCGTTCTCATCGCGTCTTAAGAATGAAGCCAATTGAACTCTTAATTTTTCTGTTCGCGTCTGTCTTTGTCGTCGCCACTCAAGGTAAGTGTTTTATTACGTTCGACTTATTGGTTGTATCGAAAGTATTTTAGTTCATTTATTTATTTTAATTCCTTTTTGGCCATATTAAAAGTTGAATAAGGATAAAAAGATTTGTAAAAATGACTAATATGGTCAATGAAAGATTAATATGTGTGCTTAAAGGAAAAGGATTGATTTGTATTATAACTTATTAGGTTGGTGCAAAAATAATGTCGTTTTCTCACATATTAACATATGTGAGAAAACGACATTATTTTTGCACCAACCTACTATAACAGAAAAGCAAAATGTAGCGGAGATAATTGTCCGAGTTATCGAACTTTGTCGTATTTTTTCGCAACACCATGTCCCTTCAGTACATAGTCTTATCATGGCTCTTTACAGAATCGTTTTTTTTGTTTTTTTTACTGTAAGGTTCACCTTGTACAAGTCCCGGGAGCCACTCTAGGTAGAGGGTTACGTGAAGAAGCAGTTTATATATATCGTAGACGCCTGTCCGGGCTTATTTTTGTTTCTTTAATACCTACAGAGCCAACCTGTGTTTTATACAGCAACTATACTGAACGAACCTTAGTTACAGTTTCTGAGAGAGAACGCATAATCTGGCGTGATCACTAGTCAAAGAAGACTAGTAGTTTTGAACCCTCAGTCACAATGATTTATGATTTTGTGCCTTCCGAACAGTTTTGTCTAATCAGTTTTACCCACAATGCCACGGTCAATTCCTGGTATGTTTTTTAGACATTTCCCAAACAGCGCCGCTCAGTGAGGTCATCTTCCCGGTTCATTATTATCAAGAAGCAACTTTGACTAATCGACTATGGTTCTAACGCGAAAACGTTCTCACCACTCGGCCACGCGCCCATTTAAGTAGAAACCTATTCGTCTGAAGACTGAAGACATGGTCGTTAGCAAAAGAGACAGACTAACATGCAAATTGCAAAGTGGGGAGATCAAAATACAACAGGTACACCATTTTAAATATCTAGGAAGTGGTTTAAGTGCGAAAACCCGAAGACGTGCTGGAATAGCCAAAGAAGCCTTCCAAAAGCTAAGCAGAGTAATAAGAAACAGAGAAATTTCGTTAGAAACAAAGAAAAGACTACTGAACTGTTACGTGATATCTGCCCTCTTATATGGCAGTGAATGCTGGACTATCCCCTTAAAGATAATGAAACTTTAAGCAACATAAATGTGGTTCTGGATGCTGAGTTTTCCATGGACCAAACATGAGGTACGACGAGATTTTAGAGAAAATGGAAACAAAGAGGGAACTCATACTTAACATCTGGAAGATACAGTTGAAGTTTCTAGCGCACATAAATAGAAAGGAAAGAGGGTTTGGAAAATTTGATACTCACAGGACAGATTGAAGGCAAGAGGGACAAAGGAAAACAACGCATAACATACTGAGCTTAAGTAAATGGTTGGCAGAACACGTTTTAGGATAAATAACAGAAAAAGAAAATTTATTAAGAGCTATGAAGGTCAGGATATTGTGGAGAGCCATGGCCGTCAACGTCCTGAAGGGACACAGGACATAAAGAAGAAGAAGGGGTCAAATTGCCGTTATAGTTGTATTAGGTTAGTGCAAAAATAATGTCGTTTTCTTACATAGTAACATATGTGAGAAAACGACATTATTTTTGCACCAACCTAATCGATATTAATTTACGTACCTCCGGTCAATTTTTCGATACCTAAGGTTTAAAATGAATTTTTAAAAATATAAAAGCATTCTTAAAGATTTTATTTGAGCTTTAATTGAAAGCTAAAGGATTAAATTTATTATTTCCAGTAAGTAAAATATTCTGGTGTATTTCAGATAGAAATTATATAGATTGGAATATCAAACATATGCTCGATTTTTTTTTAAATTTTCTTAAAATTGGCCATTTTCTTAAATTTTAAGAAATTTGTAAACAAAAAAAAATTTGATTTTAAACTTCTTCCTAAAATAAATTATATATTCTTGACACGTTATCTGAGTAAAATTAGAAAAATTAAAGTTAAATTAATCTGATTTGAAACAAACATTACTTAAATAAAAAATTGTATCCAAACATTTCTTAACGATGTGTCTGAATTTTCTCATGACGTTATCGATGTTATTGGGCCTTTTTTCATCATGTTATGCTGCTTTTTTATGTGACCTAGTGGAGGTACCTATATTAATTTAAAGAAGCTTTCTTGTCAGTCGTAGAAAAACTGCCGCAATTTACCAAACGGAATTTCCTAGTTATTATTTATAATCAGACGAGTTCAGTATTGATACTTTCTGATCGAGGTCCAGAAATCAAGTCCTCTTTTCCCAACGCCGAATAGACACAATTTAGCTTACGATCAAGCATTTAGGAAAAGTTTGAATGCGCGGAGGGTGAGCTAGAAGAGGCGCAGATTGTGTAATAGTTATCAGAGCGGAAAGTGAATTAGGTATGTCGAGTTCAATTCCCGCTCGGTTCAGCTTCGTACACTTTTCATTAATGCCTTTGAAAAGGGGCAAAAATCCATCTGCCTCCAGCTATGGGTTAAATAGCAAAGCATACTTTTGCTAATAGAGCAGCCAGTCAAGGAGAACGAAAAACTGTGAATTCAAAAACAGCCTGAAG
Organism: Acanthosepion lycidas; assembly: GCA_963932145.1. Taxonomy (NCBI): domain Eukaryota; kingdom Metazoa; phylum Mollusca; class Cephalopoda; order Sepiida; family Sepiidae; genus Acanthosepion; species Acanthosepion lycidas. The sequence continues at coordinate 91,366,116 of OZ010596.1, forward strand.
AGGGTTGATCCCCGTCAGGCTATATGTTTTGTGTTTGTTTTTTGTATAAAATAACAAACCACTTACATGAAGTTCATTCTGAATAAAATTATTTATTACTCCTTGTATTAGGTTGGTGCAAAAATAATGACGTGATAATGTCGTTTTTTGACGTTAAAAAATACGTCAAAAAACGACATTATTACGTCATTATTTTTGCACCAACCTAATAAAATTATAATCAGTGTGCGTGTATTCAAAGTGTCCTTAAGTGCATGATGTTTCTTAGGGATGGTCACACCTTTTGTCTGTCGGTGCTATGGTACGAGAGACTGCATTTTTGGGGCGCCAGATTCTATCACAGAAACGGCTCCATTCCCATAAATTCTTTCCAACAGGAAAAAGAAAATCTTTTCTCACAGTTGTCGCATATATCAAAATTTCGCGCGCTTTCTCATAAGAATGGTGATTGGCTGACGATGAAATCATTAATTACCGTTAGAATGTTCTAATCTCTATTTTTAGCACTTATTTTCTCTCTTTCTTTCTTTCTTTCTTTCTTTCTTCTTCTTTTCTTATATTTATTTATTTATATTTATTTTATTATTCTTTTCTTTTTTAATTATTTTCCTTATCAAGAACCTTTACTGTTTTAACTTATTTTCTTTTATTATTATTATTATTATTATTATTATTATTATTATTATCTCCTTTTCTGCACGATTTTCCGTTGTCAACCTGAGATCTTACATTATGGGCGTTTTCTATCAAATCACATGACATCAAACATATAGCGCCTTTCGCAGAATATGTGCAGTATCAAGTAACGCAGACTTCTGACGCGATGGAACACTAACGCTTTATTCCGTTTTTGTCATTGTAAGTCTTTAGATTCGGTGGCATAGACTTCAACTCCCCCAATGATAACTGGGACAATAATGCCTGAACGTCCCATATTCTGGCGATCTCAATCCAGAGGTCAGTGTACTCTAATTTTTCAATTTCCTTGACCCTTTTCACCAGAAACAGACATATCGATGAGGGGGCATTTTCTTGTTTTTTTTTTTTTTTTTTTTTTTTTTTTTTTGTGTGTGTGTGTGTGTGTGTGTGTGTGTGTTTATTTTTTTTCAATGACGGTGACGTCTGGTTTGGTGACCTGTGATCAACAGTAATTAAGAGTTGGTTCCAGGCTTGGTCAAATAGTGACCCCCCCCCACCACCACAAACAAAAACAAAACAGTATGAAAGTATAAAATACATTTTTATAGTAAAAATACTAGCAATACATTCTTATATTAAAAAAATAACCAACAATACATTTTTAAAGCAAAATTACCAGCAATACATTTTATCTGTCGTTGAGGGTATACAATATTTAGTTGAAGCCATAAAATTGTGTTCAAATTATTTAGATTTCGGCACTAAGTAATCCATAGTGTTTGAGATGCCGCTAAACAAAATCGATCAACTTATGAATATATTTTCAGCAAAAAGTCAGTACAGTTTATTGTACATAAAAGAGGCTTGTATTAATTCCTGTCCTCTGATAACCCCACCTTTTTCTTGTTTTTGCCTAATTAGGTAAAATAACGCTGCATTTTTTTTTTAAAGTTCCCCATCTGTCTTGTTTGCTCACGTACGCAGAATGAGGGTCGGAGATTGGTGATAAAATAGTACAGAAATTAAAATGGGAGAAAATAGTACGTCAAAAACAGTCACTGTTTATGTTTGTTTTCTATTTCAGAATATAAGGTCAAGTAAAAATAAATTTATTCTTCCTTCTTTTTATTGCAGGTTCAGTGGACGAGTTCTCGTGTATTGGAAAGAAAAATGGCTACTACGAGATTTCGTGCAAAAGTTTCGTCAAGTGTAAAAATGGTCAAAAAACAGTTCACTACTGCAAGGACGATACCGTTTTGGACATAAATAAAATGAAATGCCGAAAGTAGGTGCTTTACAGAACACCAAACATTCGTTCACAAGTCAATTATTCATGTCTCTAGACACGAGTTCCTTCTCCTTCGGGGTCATATTTAAATCTATTTCCCCATTTTATGACATGAGTTTGTTGTTGTTTTCGTCTTTATTTTTTACTAAATTTTCACCTAATACATGGAACGAGAGCCACTCAAGATAAAGGCTTATAATCGAAATGGGTCGGTGATATAAAGCGAAGATTATGCATACAAGGAGGATAGAAAACAATAATGTCATTCTGAAAATGTCATATCTCACATCACTACTTAGTTGAGGAAGAAATTGTTTAAGTATAATTTAATCCATCGCCGGGTTAAGACGATAAACTGCATCCGCGTCCTGAGTGAAACGTTAAACTGCATCTGCGTCCTGAGTAAGACGATAAACTGCATCTGACAAGGCCTCTGATCAGGAGGTCTTGAGGAGCGTTGAACCACCTCTTAATTGCTGGTGTTCCCAGGTTCACCCTGACCCGTGGTCGTAGCACCTGTTAGGGTCCCAACTATGGACAAATAGTTAACCCCAAACCGGGGTCAAAAGTCTATGAAAGTGTAAAAATAGGTTTTAATATATTTTTGAAGAAAATAAATATTACCAGCAATACATTTTTAAAAAAATATTACCAGCAATAAAAATTTGGTCGGCATTAAATAACCCATTTAGGTGTTGATATGCCATAAAACAAAACTAACTAAACCAAACTAATCATACGCCGCTAATATTTCCTAAGGTCAGTAGATTTAATTATAAATACTAAAATCTTTATTTATTTAATAAATCTTGCATTAATTTCTAACCATCGCTAATCCATTGACTTATGACTTTAAATGCATTTCTATAGTAAAAAAATGATTTTATTGTATAGTGTTTCTATAATGCGACCCCAGCTTCTGAACAATATCAGTAGGTTTCGCAATGTCAACGAACACTCGCTGCCATTTTTTGATGTCAACGAATACTCGTTGTCACTTTCGTAATGTTCGTCGTAGTAGAGACTTTGTAATCGCAGATACAACTATAGTAACGCCTTTGAACAATACTGGTGTCAGACGCCTTCGAATATCACTCGCACTAATAGTACTTGCTCGATAATACTCGCTAGACAAGTAGCCCGTATAGTGATCCGAATAGAGAAATAGTATAGTGAATAGCGGTCCGTATAGTAATAGAGGATAGACTAGAAGTGCAGATCCGTAAAGTATAGAGGATAGACTAGAAATAACGATCGAATAGTAACAGAGGATAGACTAGAAATAGCGAACATTTAAACGTCACGCTACTTCCTACATATATGCGTTTCCTCTATGGTCATGTGGTCTACTTAATTCAATAATGGGATCGCCTGTGTTTGCTCACTTGCGATCTACGTTCAAACTCCAATGTCGGCAGCGACACTTTATTCCTATATAACAGTAGGCCTTATTCTTTGTGTGCCGTGTCCCTTCATTACGTAGACGATCGTGGCTCTCCACAATTTTCTGCCTTTTGTAGCTGTCCTTTGTAGTAGTCTTTTTGTTATTTCTCCTAAACTTTGTTCCGCCATCCATTTACTCAAGCTCCCTATGTTATGAGTTGTTTTCCTCTCTCCCTGTATCCTTCAATCTATCCTGTGAGTATTAAATTTTCCAAGCCCTCTTTCCTCATTACGTACCATAGAAATTTCAACTGCCTCTTCATGATATTACGTATAAGATTCCTTTTTGTTTCAATTTTCTCTGAAACTTTGTTGTTGCTCACATGTTCGGTCCATGGTTTCCCTCTCAACCTTCTGTACAACTACGTTTCTATTTTTTTCGAGTCTCTTCTTCATCTTTGAGGAGATTGTTCAGCATTCACTGCCATACAGGAGGAAAGATATCACGTAACAGTTCACTGCTCTTTTCTTTGTTTCTACTGAAGTTTTTCTGTTTCTTAATACTCTACTTAGTTTTTGCAAGGCTACTTTGGATATCCCAATACGCCTTTGGATTTCAGTGTAGCACTTCCCGCCTTCTGTTAAAACACTTCCCAGATATATAATTTGATTTTTTGATTTTGATATCTCCAATTTGTAATTTAAATTTTGGGCTTTCCCCTTTGCTCAATTCCATTAGAAACAAAATTTCATTAGAAACAAAGAAAGAGTAATGTCCTTTTGTTAAATTTCGTTAGAAACAAAGAAAGAGTAATGTCCTTTTGTTAAATTTCGCTAGAAACAAAGAAAGAGTAATGCCCTTTTGTTAAATTTCGTTAGAAACAAAGAAAGAGTAATGTCCTTTTGTTAAATTTCGTTAGAAACAAAGAAAGAGTAATGCCCTTTTGTTAAATTTCGTTAGAAACAAAGAAAGAGTAATGCCCTTTTGTTAAATTTCGTTAGAAACAAAGAAAGAGTAATGTCCTTTTGTTAAATTTCGTTAGAAATGTAAGCAAATATCTGACAGTATGAAGAAAAATATAGAAAAACAAAAATCCGAATATGCAAGTATGCTCTTTTAATGATGTTTCAATGTCGACATCAGACGTTTCGGTCTAGTAGACCTTCTTCAGGTCATAGTTATTAAAACGTATGTCTATCGTCTTTTCATGTTGACTTTAATATCGTCTAATTTTAATTATGTTTTAATAACTATGTCCTGAAGAAGGTCTACTAGACCCAAAACGCCTGATATCGACATTGAAACATTAAAACAGCATACTTGCATATCCGGATTTTTGTTTTTCCATATTTTTCTTCAAACAAAGAAATGTATACTGAATATCAGTCCTCCTATATGGCAGTGAATGTTGGACAGTCTCCTCAGAGATGAAGAAGAGACCAAACATGTGAGCAACAACATTTTACAGAAAATAGAAACAAAAAGGACACATATTTAACATCAGGAAAAGAGAGTTGACATTTCTGGGACACATATGAGGAAAGAGGCTTGGAAAATTTGATACTCACAGGACAGAATGAAGGAAGGGTGAACAGAGGAAAACAACGCATGACCTACTTAGCGAGCTTGAGTAAATGGACGGCGGAACAAGGTCTAGGAGAAATAACAAATAAAGTTTATTAAGAGCTACAAAAGACAGGAAACTGTGGAGAGCCATGATCGCCTACGTCGTGAAAAGGACAAGGCACATAGAAGAAAATCTAATATGTGTTATGGGATCTCACCCATAATAATCTCTTAGAGATACTGGTCGAGACTACATTGTTCTCTCTACTAAACCTGATTGTTCATACTGACCTTCTATTAGGTTGATGCAAAAATAATGTCGTTTTTTGACGTTCAACTTCAAAAGAAAAACGACATTTTTTTCATATTTTTGCATTAACCTAATACTTCTCTGTATATCTTCCTGTTTGTAATATATTTGTGTTATTCCATACCTGTGTTCGAGTTCTTCTTTATTGTTTCTACCTTGGACTATCACAGTGGTACAAGGAACCGGGCCATAACAATATGGTAATTTCTTTTTCTTTTTTCCATTCAGACCTGACAAAGTTCCCAAGCCGTGTGGAGAGTATAAAGACTGTTCCAACAAAAAAGATGGCCGCTATCCCGACTTGGATTACAAGTGCAAATCGTATTATACATGCTACGAACGAAGGTTCATGGGACACAACTTCTGCCCCAAAGGTAAGTCGTTCTTTTCGTCCTTCTGTAATCCTGAACAGAATATCTATTTATATATCTCAAGACCTTTTGCATGAACCCAACTTAGCCCGCTCATACCTCACTATGTTCTCGTCTAATTCAGTCTGTACGTATTTGCCCCATTCTGCATTTAAATCTGTTCCTATCTACCTCTCTTTGATCACTTATATCTCAGTCTGTTCCCATTTCAACTTATTCATATCTACCTCACTGTCTTTCAATCTGTTCATACCTCCATCTGCCCATACCTACCTCACTTTCTTCATACTACAATATATATACATATATTTTTACCCTACTTTCTGTACCACTCTCTTAATATGAATCCCAATATTTGTATCTACCTAATTTTCTTCGGTTACATTTTCATTTATACCCCACTCAGTTCATACTCATCTGAATCTCGTTATATATATATATATATATACATATACGCCATTCGGTTTATATCCCAATATGTTTAATCAACCTCACTTTCTTCATATCTATTTTAATATTTTCATGTCAACCTCTTTGCCTATCCCAATGTTTTATTTACCTCACTTTCTTCATGTCGACTTTAATATGTTCATGTCACCCTGGTTCTCTTTTTATATCTCCCAATGTTCTTATTGCCCTCCCTTTTTTCGTATCTACTTATTACGTTATTTTTACTAGATATTCGTATTTAAGTAGACGCTACGTTTATTTGTTAGACAATATATTTATTTTCTTCTACCGGCCTGAATATTCGAGAAATCATTTTAGGGAAAAATATGCGCTCTCCGGCTGGAATCGAACCTGCGCTTCCCTAACACGACAATTTTTATTACTTGAACGTTATTTTTAATGGATACTAAAATTGCTTTGTTTACGCTAGATGACGAAACTGAGCAGATATGTCTATTTTGAGAGTTTAAAGGCACGATTCAACTTTGGCCATCGACGCACTCCGATGTCGAGCGGTCTAAAAGCGTGTCAGATCTAATGACGGTTTTTCCCTTTAGGTGTGAATCCTGTCGGGGAGTGAATAGGATTTCTCAAATATTCAGGCCGATAAACGAAAATAAACATACTGTTTAATAAATAGCTGAAACATCTACTCAAATACGAGTATCCACTAAAAATAACGTTTAAATAATAAAATTTGTCGTCTTAAATATAAAATCCGTCTCTTTCCTTAGAAACTACCGTGTATTTCCGCATATAAGGCGACCTTTAGATAAGACGAGTTAAAAAATATAGTAAATTATCATGAATTTATCCTATACCTGTCGTATAAAACGACTGCTTATTGATTATATAAAGATGATGTGATTGGAAATGTTGTTATTTACTGTATCCTTAGAAATTCAAAATAAATGAAATAAAACCCGATTCTATATCTTGTTTTCCCTACACACGTCCCCTAAAAGCGAAACCATTTTTTGTTTACTTTTCATCACGCACGTGATCTCTGGCGAATACTGATTCTTCTTTTTCTTCGTCTTCTTTTTCTATACGTAATCAATTACAAGCAGCCTGGTGTACTAATGGCCATTTACTTATACTTCATTAAAGATGAGGACAATAGTCCGAATAATGTAAAAAGTGTACATAATACCTCATCTCAGAAATATAGACATATACTAAAGAGCCGAAACGTGATAAATATGGTGACAAAGATGAGGACAATAGTCCGAATAATGTAAATAGTAGACATAATAACTCATCTCAGAAATATAGACAGATACTAAAGGGCCGAAACGTTGCAATAAATATAGCGACAAAGATGAGGACAATAGTCCGAATAATGTAAATAGTGGACATAATACCTCATCTCAGAAATATAGACAGATGCCAGTAATATATAAGGTAGAAATGATTTTATGACTTTTATTTTCAGTTTATTTGATACTGTGAATCTTGTCATGTATATTATTGATTATCTCGCCGAGGGTGAGGCGAGCCCACCGACAAACATCATTTAATATTTCAGCTTTCTTTTTTAGAAGTTTAGTATAAGACGATCCTCAATTTTTAAGGGTGATTTAGGGGATTTAAAGGTTGTCTTATACTCGGAAATATACTGTACTTGTCACATCAACCTCATTCTCTTTATATCCTAATGTTATTCAAATCAGGTTCAATGTGTTTATAGTAACCTCATTATGTTCATATCAGCCAACCGATGTTGTTGCTTCAATTTTCAGAATATATTTATATGAACAATATGTCATCTGCAGTTCAGCATTTTATTACAAATATCAATATTAACGTATTTTGATGTAGTCAGGTTTTATCACGCAAACTAATAGATTATTTATTTTCATTTTTCATTCTTTTTTGTCTAGGTCTTGTGTTCAACGAGGCTATTGGAAACTGTGACTGGCCTTACAATGTGCCCCCTCCATGTGGAACGAAAACATTCTAAAGTTTCTGTAAAGTACAAGAAGAGTAGAGAATGCAATAAACTGTTTTGAAATGTTTTTGTTTTTGTTTTTTTTGGGGGGGGGGTTGGGGGGGGGTTTCCTCTCTTTTGCTTTTCATTTGAGAGAAAGTGAGAATATATAGACGAAGAGAAATTAGTTCACAATATTGAAGGGAAAAGACAGTAATTAATTTTAGACGAGTATTTATTTTATTTGAAATTCAATCACCTTCTATTACGATGACTCAAACCAATATAACATTAACATGATTTTTTTTGTGAAAAGATACATTATCATTTTAAGACATTTTTATGTTTATACGTTCTTTTTTTTATAGATACAAATATTTAAGTAAATGCTCTGTTTATAATAAACAGTATCAAAAACATTTACCGGCCTGAATGTCCGAGAAATTGTCATAGAAAATATGCGTCCTCCGACAGGAATCGAACCTGTATCCTATACGGATCCGTCATATAGCCTGACATGCTTTTATCGATTTCGCCACAGAGGAGCGTTTCTGTTAGAAAGGTCGATTTTACTGTTTTTAAACTACAATTTTCCATGTTTTTTTTCACGTACATTCATATCTGCTCGATGCGTATCAAAATGTAAAAAAATGACGTCACACATCATGAAATTAGGTTCAATTCCTGTCGGAGGACGCATATTTTCTATGACAATTTCTCAGATATTCAGGCTGGTAAATGTTGTTAATACTGTTTATTATAAATAGAGCATTTATTTAATTCTGCAGAACCACGTGTTTGTTGCTTCAATTGGTAATCTGCGTGCATCAGATTCGAATTGATCTCCTGCCTGTCCTAAAGCTTCCATAGTTCAAGCTATGGATTTTTTTTTTTTTTTTGAATGAAAGAGACGCCAGTTCGAGCACCGCTGAGAGCTTATCTGTTATTTTTTATCTGCGCTGTTTATTATCGGACAGAGTGACGGTCAGCCTTTCTCGACCGGTGCGCTCGGGTGCACTCTTCTGCCCTGAAAGGTAGTCAGGTGCGCCCTATATTAACAGTGATGTAATGAATATGCATACACCTGGGTTCCCCCTCACAGTAATATAATTGGCTGGTGTCAGCCATATATACAGATTGATGTGGAGGTACATGGACTACGCCAATTGTCTTCGCCTGTTGCCTTCGCGTATTGCCTACCACTACAACGAGGACTAGTCCATTACAGTTACCTGCTAGATTGTCCTACTCGGTTACAGTAGTCCAAAACCACTTTGCTACTTCGAACAAATAAATCCCTTTCCGGGACATATCAAACAGAAAAGTAATTATAGATTATTTCTATATTTAAAAATCTTTATTTTCAAAAGGCTAGAAAGACAGCACACATATGGCTTCCCTGTCTAAGTCAAGTCTTTGTCATTTGATATTTTAAACTGGATGATACACTATTTACATTGTTCGGACTGTTGTCCTTATCTTTATTGTCATATTGACGACGTTTCGTTCGAAGAAGGCCAGAGTGTACAACGGCTGAAACGTCGTGAATATAGCAATAAATATGAAGACAACAGTTTGAATGGTGTAAATAATGTAAATAGTTACTGTACTTCATCTCAGAAATATAGACAGATGGATGCTAAATCCCCTAATCTTTAAGAAGGAGTAGATAATCAATTTTCTTTTGTCTTTCTCAAGGGATTTAAATCAGTCATTATTGGCCTCTAAAAAAAAGCAGATTCTTAATAAAGTCCTTTAAATGAAAACTATACCGCTAATCTTATTTGGGAATGCGAAACCAAACATTAATATCTGTCTATATTTCTGAGATGAGGTATTATGTACACTATTTACATTATTCGAACTATTGTCCTAATCTTTGCTGCCATATTTATTGCAAAAATTATACAGATTGAAAGATCAGAAGGTGACGCACAAGGTCCATCACCCACCAATAAAAGCAGTAATCAACATCAGCCAATATCAGCTGAGTGCCTCTGAGGAGTCAGTATTGAATAAGGGTCTCAACTTCGCCACAACAATCAGGAGAGTACCATACTTGGACATCAGTGCCAGAGTCGAGGAGGTGCCCTTGAACTTCCCTAAGGCTCAAGCGGATGAACTGAGATGGAAGATGAGACAGACCCTGGAGAAACATCACGAAACTAGAAAGGCCGAAACGTTGTAATAAATATGGCGACAAAGATGAGGACACATAGTCCGAATAATGTAAATAGTGCAAACATCGACATTTTCAAATTGTTTTAGTTATTTTTCCTTCTTAAAGTTTAAAGAGCGCCCTGAGTTTTAGTTATCCTAAAGGTGCGCCCTGAAGTAAAAAATAGTTGAGAAACACCGATCTAAATAATTGTGGTGAAAAAGTAACACTGATAAAACAAATAAATAAACGTTAATAGTAAGGCAGTAGGCAGGTCTATTTTGGAACCATTGCATTACACTCGATTTGAAAGTTGGGGTTTGGCATGATAAATAATGACTCAAAATATTTTTTACACGTCGTGACCATTTTTTTTTTTTTTTTTTTTTTTTGAGGAAACGAGTTTAAAAGATTAAGTTTAGGTTAAAATTCGTAGCGTTGAAACGAAGATCCAAGTTTGCTGATCTTTTTAAAAATGCTCTTAAGGTTGTTTTTGAATCATTTGCGCGTCTTGCATTGAGGACGCTTGCCTTATGCTAGCTCACAAAACAGTAGGCCAGGTCGATTTTGGAACAGTGACATTGCACTCAATTTGAAAGTTGAAGTTTGTCATGATAAATAAAGACACAAAATTTTTTTTTTCAAAATTATTACCGTTTTTTGAGGAAACAAGATTAAAGATTATGTTTAGTTTCAAAATCGTAGCGTTGGAATTTCATTCCGGTGATCAGTGAAAGCCTTATAGCACGGCCTTACAAAATTTATAATTTACTGAATGCTATATTTCGTGCTAATAGGAATATGGAATGGACAAATAGGATGGATAAATAGTAACAGGTTTATTGTAGAAACCAGTATACAAAGCAAGGAAGTAATAATTATGTGTACGGTCGTCGTAATTCAGTACAGTTGTGTGCGTCCTGCTATCGGAAGGCCGCTAGTCTCGCAGATCCTAGCTCGACTCTGCTGCCCGCTATCCTAACGGATACTTAAAGGTGATTACCACCTATAGTGCCGCCACTCATGGGGGTGGCAAGTTATTCCATCACATCACTGAAGCTTTACATGTTTTATATGGACAAGATGCATGGCACTAGCAATTTATTACTAAATCATTGTTCTATCAAATAAGACCTTCAATTCAAAGGGAAATTATACTGAACAATTTAGAAATATTATGATGTAATATGTTCAGTAGTTTTCGTGTGATTTTCAATAAACAATGCAAATTTAAAACATTTTGTCTTATAATTTGTGCCGAAAAGTAGTATGGTGTTATATAAACTTTTATCTATTTTTTGCTTTTATTAATCTAATGTTCAAGAAATCCTTTTAAAGAAAAATTTACGCTCTCTGGAAGGATTCGAACCTGTGTCCCTCTGTGCAGAATGAGCTACCATTAGATTTAGTGGGCACAGGTTCGAATCCTTCCAGAGAGCGTAAATTTTTCTTTAAAAAGATTTCTTGAACATTCAGGCCGTTAGACATAAATAATTAAATAAATATACTGTTTAATAAATAAAAGGTGCATCTACTTAAATATGAGAATCCATTAAAATATATATATATGTAAAAGTTTTATATGTGCAGTACTTAGTGGAAAGCGCTCAATATCAGTAATAGAGCTAACATATTCAGTTGTATGGATATCAGTTTGTGACCCTTTGGTTTCATGCCTTTGTGATCATCAGACAAACTGTGATAATAGCAAAAGCGTGAAACCCAGGGTCACATCATAACTCATACGAGGGGGGACCCAAAAGTAACCGGAATCGTTTTCTGTGTGGCAAGCCCCCCGTAGTAGTTCTGGCTTCCACCGCTAGATGCCACTTGAGGCAGCCCTCAGGCATCGGTGTGCTAACTGGTGTCATCGTTGGAAGACGTACAGCTCCGTGGTTCACATTTGTTTTGAAGTGCTTCACGTCTTTTCGTCTATTTTTACCGTTGGCTGAATGGATGCCTGTCGTAAACTGAAAGAACAGTTGGAAGTTGATCCAGACCTTTTTTCGAAGGTCATCAATGGTGACGAAAGCTGGTGCTGTCTACGACTCGGAAACGAAGCAGCAATCAAGTCAGTGGAAGCATCCAACGTCATCATGACGCAAAAAAGAACGCGTCAAGTGAAGTCCAATGTCAAGACGTGTTTTTGATATGAAAGGAATTCTTCACAAAGAATTTATTCCTCTTGGTCAAACTGTTAACCAGGTTTTTTACTTGGAAGTCCTGAAGCGTTTGTGAGACAAGGTGAAACGAAAAACGCCTTGACCTGTGGCAAATTGGAGGGTGGTGGTTGCATCACGACAATGCACCAGCGCACACCTCCTTGAGTGTGAGACAGTTTCTGACCAAGAATGGCATGACCCCACTTCCCCACCCTCCCTATTCACCCGATCTTGCCCTCTGCGACTTTTTTTTTGTTCCTCCGAATGAAGAAAGTCCTCAAAGGAAAACGTTTTGCAGATGCGGAAGAGGTTAAGAAGAAAACGACAGATTCATTAAAAAAAAACATAACTTCACCAGAGGTCCAGGATTGATTTGAACTGGACCGGTGCATTGCTTCAAATGGAGAATACTTTGAAGGTGATAAGAATATAAATATGCAACAATAAATGAATAAAATTATATGACACAATTCCGGTTACTTTTCGGCCCTCCTTGTGTGTGTGTGTGTGTGTATATATATATATATGCTTCCATGTATCCGAACAAGAAATATGCATTTATTAAATAGGGTAATGGAACGTTGCTTGACGGTGAAAGTCTGCTGTGGCTGAGAAGTCTAAAAGCACAAAGGGCTTAACCGTGTTAGTCATAATTTTTTTTACACTGTTTAAAAAACGGGGATGTCTACTCAAACTTATAGCCACTAATATTATTTAAAGTAATAATAATATATATGTGAACTCAACGGCGGCACCTCGACGTGGTGTAATGGTTAGGAAGCTTATCTTGCTAGATCATTTATGACTGAGTAGTGATTTCGATCCTCACTGGATGACCCATACTTTCGGCTTTGTGCCACATCTAAGCTGCGATTAGAAAATCACTATACGTGGACTCAACGGTGAACACCTAGCTTGAACGCAATCTTCAGGTCTGAATATATACTATCAAACCCTCTGATGAAAAAGGGCTTGGAAAATTTGATACACACAAGACAGATTGAAGGTAAGAGGGTCAGAGGAAAATAACGCACCTCTGTTATGATTCATGATGATGATATTCCATCATTCTAGACATGAAGATCTGAAATGCTATCATTCTAAAAACAACCTTACCACCTCAAGCAAGAGTAGCTGTAGTAAAAATAACAATACAGACTGGTTAAGAAGACATATCTTCTTGTTCAGTCTGTGTTGTTCTTTTTACTAATGCTGTAGCGGACTTTTGGGTTGTGGTGAGTATGTAAAACACACGTGAGTTAATATTTCCTGCTAGCCGGTCCAACCACATGAGAATGTTAGACTTTAATTAAGTCCGAACAAAAACAAACAAGACCGATAAACATGTACCAACCTAATAATAATAATAACAAGTTACAAGCACATGGACAGTTACATTGAGTTTATGTGGTGAATATTATGCGTGTATGTTGTGGTGAGTGTTCATACGTACGTGTATTGTTCTTAGCGTGTTCCCAGAATTTGGGAAACGCTGTATCTGTGAGAGACGGCATAGAAGAAGCCTTCTTAGCCAATGATATAAAGACAGATTGCTTATGAAGGTCACTCTAACAAGTCATGAGTGAGAAAAGCCGATTAAGGCCTATTAATTTCATTGCTTTACAAGCTAGACATTAGATAAATCCATAGAACAAAGTTTTTGAAAGGAAAGTCTTTAGAATTCAGTTAAAACAGCACTGCGCCAACAAAAATCATTTCATTTTTTTAGATATTTTTTCTTTATATAAATTATTTTTATACTAGTAACTATTAAATTTTTTTTTTTTAAATTCTGTCTCGAGCAAAAAGGAATATTTAAAAACTTTCAGTAAATCATGAAAATTTCCTTGGAAATGAAAATTCGTTCAATGAAAACGATATAATTTCTAAAGCGGTTTTTTTTAAAACTTTTTATATAATAATTATTCAGAGTTAACTCCCCTAGATCAATAGTCTTTGTCACCCATTATATTGCTTACCTCCCTTTATTGACAAAGATGGATGTGCAAAATTTGAAGCGAAATTCGCAAGTAGTGTTCAAATTTCTTGTTAATCTCTCGTAAAAGGCTCTTGGAGAATGTATCAGTCCATCTCTTCTCTCCCAAAAATGAGTTAAATAGCAATGTGGCTGGAAGCCAGTCTAGAAGGAAAATATTGTATTGAAAACCATTCCACGATCTTCTCCAACTAATCATGATAATTCAAATAATGACGTAATAATGTCGTTTGTTGACGTATTTTTTAACGTCAAAAAACGACATTATTACGTCATTATTTTTGCACCGACATAATATTTCATAAAAAAATATTGTATCAAAATTTTATGCAAGTTCTTGAATTAATATTTGATAGTAAACATTTACAGGCACCTGGAAAATTTATGCCACAAATAATATTGGCATACTCAATGTGAGTCCAGGTAAATATGAGTAACACAAAACAAATATAAAACAAACAACAATGCATGTATTAACAAAAGGAATTGCATGTATACATGCAATAATAAATTGTAATGAAAAGGAAAAAACATTAAAATTAACACATTGACACTGCTATTACACTGTATACTTCCTCTGCATTTGTTATGGTTTTAAAAAAAAAAAAAAAAAAAAATAATTTTAGAATTTCAAAACCTGAACTGATGAAACTGGATTTATGTATTTGCATTTTTCTTGAGAATTAACAACAAAATTAATGCAAAATATTCATGCAATTAAACAGCTTAATTAATAAATAACGTTTAACATTTTTGTCATTTCTGGAGAAAAAAAAAAAAAAAAAAAAAAAAAAGAAAAAAAATGGAACATAAATCCCAAAAATTCAGAGGCCCTCAACATCTTTTAGTGAATTTATTTGACAAGAAATTCCCAGGAATTTTTTTTTTTTTTTTTTTTATATAAATTTTAATTAGTTAGAGTGTCTATATTTCTGAGATGAGGTATTATATACAGTATTTACATTAGTCGGACTATTGTCCTCATCTTTGTCGCCATATTTGTCACAACGTTTAATTGTAATTATGCATTTATTTAAATTTTGTTCTCTTCAGATGTTTTTATATATTTATGCAGAAAAAAAAAAAAAAAAAAAAAATTAATCTTTTCATAGTTGTTTCTTTATAATATAGTAAACAATAAAAATTGTAAACAGTTGGTTTGCATATTTTCATAAATTTGTAAATATAAAATTATTCTTGTAAATGAATCTAATAAAATAGTGTTTAATACTTATGATATCAATTCTCGAGAAAAAAAAGAGAATATATAAATCTAGTTTCATGTTTGGGTTTTATTAAAATTCTAAAGATAATTTTTATTGTCTTAAAAAAAACTATCAAAGACACATATAGTAGTTTGTGTCAAGGAAAAAAAAATTCATTTTGACATTTTTTTTTTTTTTGCACAAATGTTAAACTTTGCCACAGAATCTTAAGTTTTAGGCTTTCTTATCCAAGTCAATATATAGAACTTTTCATTGCAGATTATGCCTCTCTCAGAGGCCATTGTTTCATCACTGATTAAATTTCAATTTTGTTTATGACATAAGCACAAGAGAATGAATTGAACATTTTTCCGTCTTGCATTACTATTTCTTTAAAGAAACCACAAGAGAAAGCCAAAAAAAATGGATTTGATTAAATTTCTCCAAACTTCTATATCAACTGATGTTATTCCTTGGTTTATTCCATCAAAAATCACACCAATTTTGGTAAGTCTTTCCTGTTAGGTTTTCAAGTATGTGTGTATTTTAATAAGTGTATTAACCCATTAACTGCCAAATATTTTTAATTCGCATTTTTGGCCCAGACAGGTGTCTTAGGAGTTTATTTATTCCTTATGTTTAATTTCAGTAGTTACCAATGCCGTTTTTATAAAAACTAGAACATCAAATATATATGTTTATAAAACAACAAAAAATAATATTGATTAGAAATAATAAAAAATACTTTTCAAAATAGTCATTACTTTTTCACTTGTGAAATGTAAAATTACGACAGAAAGTGTCTCTTACGGCAAATAATAAAAACTTTAAAGGCTAAGTGTTGTAAAACATACTTCTGCAGATGCAATGTATGTAAGCAATTCAATGTAACTACAAGGAATAACATGTAGTGAGTTTAATTTCAACAGATCCCCAAATGGGGCACATGGCAGGTAATGGGTTAATGTGCTTGATCTTTTTCAATCAAGATTCTTTAAGAAAAATTCAAATTAAAAAAAAAGAAAAAAAAAAAAAAAGAAAAGGCTGAAAACTCAGTTAGAAAAATAAGAACATTTTATTTTTTACTATGAATTTTTTTTTTTTCCTAAATTGGTAATTCCATTTCATTTAATTCAGGCAACTGCAAATTCGGTGCATTGTTAGCACTTTCTCCATTTTTCACAATTTCTAAACATTGTGAAGCAAATTCACAAAATATTGGCTCCTGCATGGCTTGCTCAATGTCTCTGCTGATTTGACTTGAGCTGTTTACCTGAACCAACATGTCACGTAAATGTCTGTTTGTCAAAAGGTCCTTTAACTCACTGGATGATTCTGAAAAAAAAAAAAGAAAGACATTGTATTAGTACAGATGCAAAAGAGGCCCCAAGTCGCATGTAGACATGTCTGTTAAAGTCAGCCACATCTTGGCCCCTCTGTTAACAGCAGGACAGCTTGATATATCTAGACACAGGCTTATCTGTGACTTATCCAAATCTGGATCTCTGTTAACCGTCTCATGCCAATAAAAGTGATGAGAAAACCAGCAGTCCTGTTTTTGGCAGGACTTTGCTTTGCTATCATCGGAGATTAGTTGTTTTGTAAAGACATATCTTTGGAGCATTTTGTTCCGGGAGTTACATACTGTCCGCCATTTTCACTCATTCCTTTTTTTTTTTTTTTTTTTTTTTTTTTTTAAATTATATCTTCCCATCTTGCTCTCTAGCTTCTCTGCTTGTACACCCTTAATTATTAAGAGAACAACTTGTTAAATGTTTCTCCATTAACAGCAATAAACCTCACCTTATTTTTCTACAGATATTTTATTGATCATTGTGTTGTTTTTGTCTCTGTGATGCCAGTTATTTTTCATTCTGGTGCTTCACTACCGGTCAAAAGCATTAGGCTATCCTCTTTGAAGGTCACCATTTTTGTTTTGATATACCAAATAAAATAAATCAAACAATAACAACTACTCAAACACTCTTCAATTGTTGTCTCACTCAAATCTGATAAGATTTGGTGAATATACAACAGGAATGGTAGCTTGAATGTTTTTTGTTTTTTTTTTTAATCATTTCACACCAGGCAAGGCAATAAAACCACTAAGACACTGTTATTGTCCAATATCCTCACACCAGTTATGGTCCAAGGTTGGAACCAAGGAAGAACAACACGAACACAAGAGTAGAATAACAAAGATATATTACAACAGAAATATAGTACAAGAAGTTGAAGTTGTTAGTAATGACTGTGTCTGGTTTAGAGTGAACTAATATTGTCTCGACTCATTACACCATTCATTCCATTATACCTCTTGAGAGACGCAGTATTTATAGTGTCAGGAAGAGTCCATTATCGTTATAGGTAAGTTCCCATAACAGACACAAAGTGGGGTTACCAAGTATTAGAGAATATGAGAAAAATATATGATTATGGAGAGAGGACAATAAAAGAACAAGAATTAAGACAGAAGATAATTATTGACATTGCATTTAATTTTTGAAGATCAAAGTTGACGGTGAAGAGAGTTCCAGAAACAAGAATTGCGATAGAAGAAACTGTTAGCATAGGACTTATGGTTCCATCTAGCAACCATTTCAACTATAAAATGATGGGACCTTGCCACACTGATACTATACTTAAATTCATTAAGTCTAGGTATCATAGAGGAAAGTTCATCAGAACAATTACCATGAAAGTATTTATAGAAAAGACACAGAGAAACTAAGTTGTGGCAGTGAGGAAGTGGCCGTTTTAAATGAAGCATTGGCAGTTGTTAATTTCTTTCATCTTAATTTTAGGTGCTTAAGATGGGAGAAATATTACTCAAAAATTAATCAGGAACATATACTTTTATTGTTTCAAACTACTGTTCTCATCTTGGTTGATATGCTATTATAGACATTTCAGCCAGGTACCCTTTGGCTATCATCAGTAGTCCATTGTTTGGCTGATATGGAATATCTATAGATATTGTGTAGTTTTATGATGCAAGTTCCTGTTTGCTCCTTCAGAACCAGTGCCTAACCAAAACTATTGCTCACTTGATTCATTTGCTTTCTATGGCTTATCAACCCATTGCAGGTTGTTTAAAACCAGAAAATATTTTTACGTTGTAAGAATCGTTTTTGGAGATAATAATGGTTTTAGTGATACAAGTCTTACTAATTAACCCATAGTGGGAGGAGAGGTGGATTCATGCCTTTCCCAAGAATATCTGCACATAAGTGAATATAACAAACCCAAATTGAAATGAAACTCAGCTGATTTCCAATTCCAAATCATTATCTATTACACCCCTCCCACAAATCCAAGCTTGCTGCACCTAGTATCCCTAAGCAGTAACCCATCTTGTTACCAACCAAGTTAGATGTTGCTTAACTTTGATGATACGAAAACTGGTGTTTCAATGCATTATGGCCGTAAGCCCCTATGGAGCCCACTAAGTGATATAATTTATTTGCCTAATTAATGACAGTAAGTAAATGTTGATGCTAAATATTTATTATTTTATTTGGCTTGTATTATTTTAAATATTTAAAAGGTCTTCAGTTAACCCTTTGCATTTTTAAAAAATTTTATGGTCATGTATGTTGGCTAGGGAAAGAGGTAGTTCTTTTAAGAAAGAAGATATTTGAAAAATCCATAGTGTTAGTTAACATTTTGGCAAGAATTAATAATTACACTTTCAAGAAATTTTCATCTAAGTAAATTATCTTTTCCTTCAATAAATATAGCATTCTTGAGATTGAAGTTATGCTTGAAATTATTTTTGCATATAATTAATGCATTGGATAAATTATGTACATCCTTCTGAGGTTCATAAATATGTTTTTAAATTTCTGCAAGTTTTACCAATATATTGTAAGGAACAGCTGTGACAATTTATTTTATATATATCTGCTTCAGTAGTATAGTTTTAGATGTGGGTGTAATTATTTTGATATTGTTAAGATTGGATAAATTGTTTAGAACAGTACATGTTAAGGAGTTGCTAGGTAATGTTAGATGCCTGTTTTCAAGTTCATTTTTGTTAATGTCACCTTTTTTGTTGCTGTAGGTTTTATATATTGGAAATTTTTAAAAGTATTTTCAGTATATATTTATATTTTATGTAAATACTAGGGCTACAGATTCTTAGTGCTCAAATAAAATCCTGTAATTATTTCAGATTTTATTCTACTCCAGTGGTGAGAATAGTGGTTTATAAGGTCATTCTTGGTAGATTTTCTGTAAACTTTTAATTGAAGGTCATTATTGGTACTATTTAGCAGGATATCTAAAAAGGGTAATGTTTTATTAGTCTCAAAAGTAAAATCTGTTGTGAGTTCAACACTATTAAGTTTGTTTACAAGGTTGGATAAAATGGTGTCACGTGGATTTTTATCTCTGTATTTAAAATATGAATTTTGTGGTAAAATATTTTTGAAAGGACCACTCTATAGAAACTCTAAAAAGAGACAAGCTAAAATGCCACTAAGAGGGGAACCCATTGTTGAACCAAATTTTTGTTTATAAAAACTGTTATTCAAGGTGAAAAACATTAATAATTAATTGGTACATTTTTATGATTTTATGTGGGGGGGGGGAAGGTCATTTTATTTTTAGTAGATTTAGGCATTTCTTTACAGGAACATTTGTATATAAAGATTTTAGATTTTATATCTATTCTTTTTTTTAACCTATTAAGATCTCAAGAGTTTATTATATATGAGGAGATAACTGTGCCAAAGTGGTGGTTAAAATTTTGATTAGTATGCCGGTTAGTTTATGTAGGACTCAGGTGTCATCAGAATACCTAGTTTATGTACTTTTAGTAATATGTAGAATATAGGTGTTTTCAGGTGATGTTTGATTAGTTTTAATCAGGAAACATTTGCATTTTTTAATAATTTCCTGATTTCATGCTTAAATTTTTGTGAGCTTGCATTCATTTATCTTATATATTGTGTTGGCTTCAAGAAAGAGTTTCATATTTTGAAGATATGCATGTGTATCCATAATTATATTTCCACTGGCTTTGAAGGAAGCGGGTTATGTAAATGTTCTTGCTATTAGATATTTCTTTCAGGGAGTTCATATATCTGTGAAATCTACTAAAACATATTGCATTTACTTTTGTGTGTCTACATGGGGTGTCATGAATCCATCTCTCCTCCTCCTTTCATCTATATAGGGTTAAATAGCAAGGAAAACTGTGGCAACCAGAATGATTACGCTGAATTCAAAGGTATAGAGAAGGCAACAGGAAACCACTCTGTTACCTTTCTAAAAAAAAAAAAAAAAAAAAAAAAAAGCCATGTCAATTATTTGTAGATAATGAAGAGTAAAAGAATCTGTGCTCTGTGTAGTGTCAATATTGCTTATGTCCTAAAGGATATGTCATGTAAAAAAAAAAAAAAAAAAAAAAAAATTGTTTTCATAAATGTAGGTATATCAGAGTCTAGTCTAAGATGAATAAAAGAAGAAAAAATTATTTTGCACAACAAACCAACTTCCTTGTCAATGCACTTAATTCAATGATGATTATTAATTACATAGATCAAGCATTATATTACATTAACTTACACAAAAATAGGCTTGGGAAAGGCATGAATTTATTGAATTCTTCCAGTTATGGGTTAATAATTTTTTTCCATAGATGCAACCAGAGGTTGCTTACATTCACTTACATGCAAATACATTTGGTATGAATCCATCTACTCCCCTTGCTATGGGTTAAATATTAGGGCTTGTATCTGGAAAAACATTGTTATTCCCAAAAACTGTTAATTTTATATTTCACTTGCAAAAAAAGAATTATTCCTACAATCCAAAATATGTTTTGGCTTTAAATAACCCACAAACTTTTGATAAGCGATATAAAAAAAAAAAAAAAAAAAAAAAAAAAAAAAAAAAAAATCAATTAATCAGTGAAAATTTCAGTTCAAGAGTCAGCCAACTAGATTGTCTTATTGATCCCTAGCCATATACAAAATGTCATTGTAACTATGGATTAGAGAAAAGTATTAAGAAAGACTTACCTAATTTCTGAAGCTGACTTGGCAACACCTGGTCATCTGTCATTTCACTTTCTTCTAAATTATTTTCTGAAGGAAAAAAAAAATAAAATAATGATAAAAAATTCAAATGAGAATACATTCAATAAAACCAATCACCTGAATGCATAAATAAAATTGTTATATAAAAGGCACACATTTCATTCTTACACAAGAAGACAGCATTCAGGATTTGAAATGAAACAAGCTGTCACAAGTTCTGTCTAGAAAGTATCCAGCCATTTTGAACATCATAAGAACTAATTGCATGGTCTCTTCAGCCATGTTGACAACTAATCAATGAGAACAAACAAATTTTCTCTTATGAAGTTATTCAGTCAGAGTGAGACGCCATGGAGGGGAATGTTTGTGTACCATGTGTAACCGTCACATTCATCATGACAATGCATCTACCTATTCTTCAGGCCTTTTGCAGGTATTTTTAGCAAAGCACTTAAAATAACACGCCAGCCATTCTACAATTCTCATTTGGCACTCTGTGATTTCTGGTTTTTCCCAAAGCAGAACAAAAAAATAAATAAAATCACCATCGAAAGGGAGATTTTTAGACTATGATTGAGATTTAAGCGAACACGACAAGGCAGCTAACACTGATCCAAAAGAGGACTTCACAAACTGTTTTGAAAAACAGAAGGAATTCTGGGATAAGTAAGATCTCATGGAAAGTACTTTGTAGAGGTCTATGGTGTCATTGCCCTAGGTAGTATGCGTGTGTGTGTGTATATATATATATATATATATACAAAACTGTGTCAAAAAGATGGTTTTCTCATCGACACCACTATCATTTTAACTACCTTCACTCCTTGGCAATGTTTATTATTGGAAAATAAATTGCCAAGAAGAGTTGTATGGTGCACATTTCGAAAGATGAGAAAAGTTGTAGCTGACAGAAGGTACACAAGTCAAAATCAGCTGAGTCACCGTGGAGAGGTGGGTATTATGTTGAAAGACCCGAAACCCCTAATGAACCCTCGGCTAGAAACATCACTGATGATGTGTACTAAAGCATCCAATAGCTGTATTTACGAAAAAAGAAATGAAATGTCATAAAACCTGAAACATGAAAGTGAATTTATGTAGTTTTTGTTCTTGAGAATTTACAACAAAAATAATAAACACAATTTATTTATTGTTTATTGGAATGGTTGTCAAAAATATTGGCTAATTGACAATTGATTCAAACTTTATAAAATGTTAAATAAAGATTTCTTTATAGTCAGTTCACATGTAACAATTTAATAAATGCTTATAAATTTATGAATAAAAAATTGTTTTCATATTTATTTCTTTATAAATTGGTAAATGATAAATATGGCGTTGCATTGGTTTTAATACAATTGTATTAGATTTTAGAATGTTGTAAATATTAAATTATCCTTGTAAACAAATGATCTAATAAATAGTGTTTAATATTTTTGCTGTAAATTCTCAAAAATGTAACAAAAGCATAAGTTCACTTTCATCACGTTTAGGTTTTATTACAATTCTAATCATTGCTTTTTAAAACGACAAACATTTCTGGGAAGGTGGGAGTAGTTAAAATAATAGTAAATTGTCAATGGGAAAACCATCCTTATGATATTTTGATTTTTGCAGGTATAAAGATTCAAGTTTGTCAATAATTTATTCTAAATATGACATAACTTCAGAGTAAAATTACAATGCTGTGGTGGTTGAATATCACAAGTGGAGCCAAAAACGTTTTCAAACTAAAAAAAAAAAAAAAAAAAAAAAAAGTTTTTAGAAGTTTCTGTGAAATGACAAAATCATGTGTAGAATAACTGGAACAATACCTGATCAAACCTTATCAAGGGAGTAACACTTGCAACAGCCTGAACAGGTACGCTTGATAACTTTTTTCCAACCTGTCACTCACCAAATCTACTATGTTCTTTGTTAATTATTATATATAAGGAACAAAATATTAAGCAACAGGATAGGGCACAGGGAGAAATGGATTCATGCCTTTCTGAGAAATATCATTGCAAAATTCATATAAACAACCTCAGTTGGAGTATGAGAAAATAGCAAAAGGGAAGTTCAGATACAAAAATAAAAATCTGGCGGGTTGTAATCCCAAAGGTCATAAATCAGTTTCGCAAGACCAATGTAAAAAATGCAGGGGCCACGAATCAAAAGGAATCAAAAATCCGTATCTGCAACTCGCGACACAACTACATTCTTCAACCGCAAAGAGCATGGGGTTTCTGTCATTCAAAATAGTGTTCTTTTATGAAAGCAATAAAACCAGACATATCAAAAAATATATGGTTATAAATTGTTAATACCAAAATATAATGGTTAAAGAATGGTTAAACTAACTGGTTTATCAGTCCTTTCTGAACAGAGGAAAAAGACAAAAAAAAAAATTTGTATACAGTGACTAAAAAAAAAAAAAAAAAAAAAAAAAAAAAAAACATACAACCATATAACCAATGTTATATGCAAAAAAAAAAAAAAAAAAAAAAAAAAAAAATTATATATATATATATATATATATATATATATACACACACTATTAAAGGCTAATTACCTTTAAGCTCACAGGGAGATGGTTGGTAGGACTTAATGTATATAGATTCCAAAACTTTCACATTATAATGAGTATTAGCTTAACTCAGCACCGAGAACATGTTAGGGCGATAAAATCAAGCACACTGTTGGTTTTTAATCAAATGTTTATCTATCACTGAACCTGATACATTAACATAACTACATAAATTGTCCACCTTTCCCTTGCAAATACTGATTGGTACATTTTTTTTTATTATGGTAATAAAGGCTATGATTGGTCATAACTGGTAGGCAAGCACATAAAAAAAAAAAAAAAAAAAAAAAAAAAAAAACTCCATATTTCAAGACCTACTAAAGTTGACCCAATCTTGATTCTAATTTTCATTTTCAACAGACAACACAAAGAACACAAGTTCTTTTTTTGAGGAAAGACTTTTCTCCATCATTGCCACATGGAGTTTGAACTCATTTTGAGGAGTGTGCTTTCTCACTCAAGTACTACTACTACCACCATGAACCATCTAGAAACAAGTAACTGCTATGTTTAATGTGGCCAAGACAGGTTGAAATTAGCCAACAATGTATCCAAGCAGCTTCACAAAAGGCCAATTACAACAATTATTTTAAAAACATTGTTTGGATAATTCAGAATTGGTTCTATTTTCTTAAATTTTTAACTAAAAACAAAAAAAAAAATAAAAATAAAAATAAAATTCACAATATTTCAATTTAAAATCTCTAAACAAATGATTTCTTTACAAAAATTAAAAAGAAAAACATTAGTTAAAAAAAACTGTTCCAGTAAAAGAACTTGCATTAATTATCTGCTGTAGCTGTAGTGGCATCTCAAAATTTTCAATTAGTAAGAGAAAATTGCCTCTAGTGTGCTCTGGAGTATTAATTAGAGACAGGATTAAGAGAATAAGGCACTATTACATTTTCATTATTATCACTCATCCTAAAAAGTTGACAGTATAATACACACACACATCATAGAATAAGGAAAAATAGGAAATGTTTATAAATTGAATACGTTTCTCTTTCATTTAAGCTTCATCAAAAACTTTTGGAAACAAGTTGCAGAAGACAATGTTCTGATATTTTGGTTTGGTTTGGTTTGTTTTATGGCAAATCAACCTCAATTTATTTTTATTGCTGGTAATATTTCTTTTTTCCAAAAGAATGTATTGCTGGTAATGATTTTTTACAAAAACCTATTGCTGGTATTAAAACCTATGTTTACCCTTTCATAGTGTTTTGACCCCAGTTTGGTGGTTAACTATTTGTCCATAGCTGGGACCCCCAACAGGTGCTACCACCCGAGGTCAAGGTAGACATGGGAACACCAGCAATTAAGAGGTGGTTCCACACTCCTCAAAACCTTCTGATCAAAGGCCTTGCTGTTGGACAGTCTATCGTCATACCCAGGACGGTCATTGGTCAAGTAAATCTTCTTTGTGTGTTTATACATCTGGATTCTAGTGGTCATTTTTTTTTTTTTGTTTAGTGGCATATCAACTCCTTATGGGTCATTTAATGCCAAAATTTAATTTTCTTGGTAGCATTAGTAATTTCTTTTACAAAAAAAATGTATCGTTACAAAAATGTAGTGCTGTTAATTCTTTTTTGTTACAATGTATTGCTACTAAGAATTTTTTGTTATAGAAATATATTGCTGGTAATTTTTTTTTAACAAAAATGTATTGTCTGCTAATATTTGTTTTTCCTTACAGAAATGTATTGTGTATAATTTTTTTTTTTTTTTTTTACTATGAAAATGTATTGCTGGTATTTTTACCATAAAAATTTTATACTTTTATAGTGTTTTGACCCCAGTTTCGGTGTTAACTATTTGCCCATAGACAAGACCCTGACAGGTGCTAACACCCTGGGAATAACAAAAATCAGGAAGTGGTTCCACACTCATCAGAACCTCCCAATCAGGTCTTGCTGCCAGATGTAGCTTATTATCATGGGGGCATTTTTGTGTCTGTCTGTCAGTATCCATGTGTTTAATAACTGAAGATGATAGCGGAAGGCAGATGGGAAGTATGTGCCTGTATACATGTGTATCAAATTTCTAATTGATCTTGCAGGAGTTGGTGATGTCTGTTGGTTAGATTAATGTTATTAATGTTAGGGTAAATTCTATGACTGAGGAAAGAACCATGTGTATTGGAGGTATATGGGTAAATTTTCATAATCTTCATTCATCTTAAATGTTATATATATATATATATATATATATATATATATATATAAATAAAAGGAAGAGGTCATAGTGGTTCCAACGAGAGAAAAGTGTGTACATTAAAAAGAAGAGAGATACCGGAAATGTTTTTGGTTGTAATGTGGACTTTTTTTTTTAAAAATCCACATTACAACCAAAAACGTTTGCAGTATCTCTAATATATATATATATATATATATATATAGATGCATGTTTCATTAAATAATAGACAAGTTTTGTCTATTTATTTTATGTAAATTCTTTTCATATCGTCTAATAAGCTTAATAACATTATCATTAAAAGAAGAAAGAAAATCACAATATTGATACATATTTTTTTTTTAATCCTATCTAAGCTTTCGGCTTACATAAGCCATTATCAAAAGATGACAATTACATTACAATATATTAAACAATACACGGACAAAACAATAATGACAAGATTAAAAAAATATGTATCTTTCGTCTTTCAATGATAATGTTATTAAGCTTATCAGACGATATGAAAAGAATTTACATAAAATAAATAGACAAAACTCGTCTATATTATTTAATGAAACATGCATCAATGAAAAACTGCTGCCTATATATATATATATATATATATATATATATATATATATATAGATATGTGTGTATGTGTGTGTGTGTCAGTCAGGCTACTTGTTTCTGAGCAAACCAGTCTGTCAGGGCAGCTAGCTCATCACTATTACAGACACCTGTTCAACGCACAAAGCCAACTTGTAGTTTATACTGCAACTATGCTGACTACAATTTAGTGTCAAATTTTTCTATTTAACAAGTCGTCAATGATGACGATTTATGACTTCATGCTAGCACAACCATCAATGGATTCTGAACAGCTCAGTCTACCCAATTTCACTCAAGTCTTGGCTTAACCTGAGGTACAGTTCTCAAGCACTTTCTAAAGATGCCTCACATTGGCATTGCCTTCCCAGACCATGGCATGATTGCGAAATGAAGAGTTTTTTTTTTTTTTTTTTTTTTTTTAAATCTAAACCAAATCAAACCCCCTCAATAGGAGAAAGATTGTTACATAACCTATGATGACCAATCAGAATACAAATATATGAAAATTCAAAAAATGTAACAGTATATTCTAAATACAAACCATTAGTGTACTAAAGTTAATGTTAAACTAGAAATCAACATGAAATAATTAAGTTCTAATTTCACAGCAAAATTAAAGATTAAAAATAAACAAATTTCAAGTTTAACTGAGCATTAGGTTTAAAATATTAGAAAGTTATTCAAAAATGGAACAGAGGAAAAAAAAAAAATATATATATATATATATATATATATATATTATTACCATTCTTAGCTAAGTTCCAATTTATCCAGTAAATTTGACACTGATATAAGAAGTATCAATAAACACTACAAACATTAGATACAATGAAGTCAGATTATACAAATGACATGACAAACACATTCGCATCCTAGTACACAGACACATAAATATAACTAAGCATATATGCACGCAAATATAAGAATGACATATATATATATATATATATATATATAGGAAATGGATTAAAGATAACACATTGTTTTTATTTATATAAATATTAAATATTTTCATGACAATTGTTCTAATAATCTCTCCTCTTTGTCACCTTCATCGCATGAATTTAAGCATATTACTAGATTGGCAACTAGGTGTCGTTGTTTTACTGTAGAAATAGCTAGTCCATGATTTATGAGGTATTGGCAAGGCGTAACGGTCATGCAAAATAAGGAACTAACAAAGCACAATTATTATATTTGTAAGATTTAATGAGTGACAAAAAACATAGAAAGTTTCAAGAAAACATTAGTATTATATAATTCAACTCCTTCCTTTACATTTATGGGTGTAGCAACATCTGGAAATCGTCCTTACAGTTTTTGAGTGTAAATGATGGCAACCCTCTAGTAATTAGTATTATGAACAAGAAGCAATGAGTACTATTACCATTTTTAGCTGGATTTTCATCAGTTTTTGTTGGTTTAACATCTGAAGAATCTTTTCTTCGTAATTTGCAGGATTCTATAGGAGAGAAAAAAAAAAAAAAACAGACAGAAAATACATTAAACAGTACAAGAAAATTTTTGTTAATTCAAATATGGGCATCAACTAAAACTAACGTTTAAAGTGATAAAAATCTGTTGGATTGAAAGATAAAAAATCCATTACTTCTTTAGTAATTGCTTTGTTTATATTTGGATATGAAACTGAGTAGATATGAACTTTCAAGAATCTGATAAACAAACCTGAATAAGCACCAGATTTGTTTATCAATTTTATTCGTTTTTAATTTTTACAAACTGAATTGATTTTCTAATTTTGATTGAAGACGATTTTAGGTTTTAATAATGTACCAGTTTGTTCTCACATTTAGTTCCCTAAAAGTATATTTCATTGTTCTTATTGAAAAAAAAAAAAAAAAAAAAAAAAAAATTGTTTTTACCAATGATTGATCTCTGACAAAATGTTGGCCAAAAGGTTCCTTAGATATTTTTCCTTTTTTCTAGTATTAAAATGCATATATTAGTTTGGTTTGGTTTGTTTTACAGCATATCAATCTTAATGGATCATTTAATGCCAACTACTTTTTTTTTCCTGGTAATATTTTTGTTTTGTCAAAAATCTATTTCTGTTAATATTTTTCCACAAAAATGTATAGCTGGCAACATTATTTTTCAAAAACGTATTATCAGAGGCCTTGCTGTTGGACGTAGTTTATCGTCTTACCCAGGACGGCATATATTAGGGATATATATATATATATATATATATATATACACACACACACTATGTGAAGGATGTCAAAAGGAAAAAAATTTAGCTGACGTGTTTCATCCTGAGGGACTTTATCAAGGCAAATTTAAGGATTTTGTTTTGTAACAAGTATTTATATGCAAGAGAAAAAGTTTTTGCTCTTGTATATAAATGTTATAAAATAAAATCCTCACATTTGCCTTGATAATGTCCTTCAGAGGATGAAACACGTCAGCTAAGTTTCCCCTTTCGTCTTTATACATATTGTCTTTTTACAGATATACTCTATCTGAAATTTTTGCAACAAAGGAAAACTTTTCTTTGCTAACACATTTTGTCTTCACATGAACTTTATCAAAACAAGCAGAAGGATTTTATTTTGCAACAAGTATTTATAAATGGAAGTAAAAATGTTGTTAGTTTTTCAGAATTTTCAAATCTAAAATTCAGTTATTTATGAGTGTTCATTCATAAATATACTTAAGGCTAACTGAATAGTCAAGGTAAATTATGGAAGATGCTAAGTGATGTAATTTAATGTCTAAGAAACAAAAGTGAGTAAATGTTATTGTTGCTGAATATTTTTTTTATACTCTAATATTTTAGTTTAAGAAAATAAATATAAGATACATTCAATTTTATGTATGTAACATGGTCTTTTTATCAGTTTGTTTTTTTTTTTAACATAATGTCTTGAGATTTATGTATCACGTCAATGAAAAGATGTGAGAAAATTGTCTTACCTGGATTTGAAGAATGTGTTTTGTAACATGCCACTGAGCAACTGAAAAATAAATTAGTCAACAAATACAAAATTAGAAAGAATTACTTCAATGTTAATTAAACCCTTAAATTTACAAAAATAAATTTCCCCAGATTAATATTTTCAGATCTGGGATCATCAAAAAAGATAGTATTGGAAAAGCATTACTTAAGATTAAAAAAAATAAAAAATAAATAAAAAAAAAAATCTATTCATGAAAAAGAATGGATTCAAAAGGAAAATACTTTCAGTACATCAACGTTTGTATTCTGCAAGCAGATTCAGCAGGTTTAAGGCTTATTTGATATAAAGAAAATATTTGTTATAGTCATGCCCTCCTGCACTGGTGTCTTCCCTGACCAATATTGTTTGTTGATTTATTTGCTTCTAACATGTTTTCCCACAAGTCTCATTTCCCTTGTTGTCCCAGGGTCCCAACACAATATCTTAAATCCTGTTATAGCGAAATGAGTACAAAGGAAGCTAATAAAAAAAAAAAAAAAAAAAAAGTCAATACATTTTGTGCTGAATGTGAATGTAATCTTTTCCCTTTGCCTTGAATGTTTCAATAAGAGAAACATAAAATAAGAATTCCAGGCACCTCTAGGTGGTGTAATGGTTGGCAAGCTTCTCTCACTAGAACAATTATGACTGAGAAGTTCAATCCTCGTCTGGATGCTCCTTACTTTCGGCCTTGTACCACATCCGAGCTCCACTTGGAACATCACTATAAAATAAGAATCAATTCAACTTTTCCTAGTGTTGTAGCAATATGTGCTTTTTACATTTTTTCTTAATAAAAAATATTCCTAATGTCTGATTTCTTGAAAAGATATATCTTTTCAAGAAATCAGACATTAGGAATATTTTTTATTTATTTATAAAAAAAAAGAAACAAAAAGTCAATACATTTTGTGCTGAATGTGAATGTAATCTTTTCCTTTGCCTTGAATGTTTCAATAAGAGACATATATTAGGTTGGTGCAAAAATAATTTCGTTTTCTAACATATGTTACTATGTGAGAAAACGAAATTATTTTTGCACCAACCTAATAAAATAAGAATCAATTCAACTTTTCCCAGTGTTGTAGCAATATGCACTTTCGTATTTTTTCTTTAATTTCTTTTCAAGAAATCAGATATTCGGAATATGTTTTTTTTTTTTATTTATTAGGAATGTGATTTCTATTAGATCAGAATTCTTCTTAGGTTTATTTTATTGGTTGTAGGCATTTTTTTTGGTTTCCTAAACAAATAAAGTATACTTTTTTTAATTTCAGAATTTTTTGTTAATTAACTGTTGACTCAATCTTTTAGTTTACCTTAATGCATGGTACAGCTTAGTGTATATAAATATTAAAAAAAAAAAAAAAAAAAAAAAAAAATGACTCAAAAACCAACAGCACAAATTCCAAAAGGAAAACGAAATAAAAGACAAAAAAAAAATTTTTTTTTAAATTGAAAATATCTAAATTTTTTGGGGAAAAAATGTGGTTCTCATGTATCATGACCTCATAAGTAATCAATCATAGCATCCCACTCTCAATAATCCTCATGGAAAAGAAATTGGAAAACAATCCACTGGAGGGGGATGTGGGCCTTGTAGATATACCACCATGACACCCCGGTTGGTCATGTGGGCGCCAACATGTTAACACTACTACTTTTGAAGTTTTGCCACTCTGAAAAATTTGCATTGCTACTGTTTAATAGCAAGAGAAGTCAAAAACTAATTTCTAATTTTAGAAATTACAGTATACTATGCTACCAATATAAAAGTTTTTTTCATACTTTTAAAAGTTTGTAACTTGAAAACTTAGAAATAAGAAGAGCTTCTTTTTTTTTCTAAAAAATCTTTTTAAAAAAAAAAAAAAATGTCCCAAATTACACTATGTATAGACTAGAAGCAAGTATGCCTCAGACCGGCTAGTTAAGTTGACCATTAATACTGATTAATGAATTCAATCCTCACTGGGTGCCCTATACAGAATACAATGGATAAATTGTCATCTAAATTACACAAAAATGAAAATAACACTGACATCTCATTTTAACAGATATATTTACCAAAATTAAACAAAAATATCTTGAAATACTAAAGAGTAAATTTATTCAATAAAATCACCATTGGCTTCAACCACAGCCTCCAAACAACCTAGGAATCTCCTGCAACTCTTCTGGATGGTCTCTTTGTTTAAATTGGTGAATGCTGCTGTAATCCTTATCTTCAATTTATCTTTGGTTTTACATGGAGTTTTGTTGGTCTCTCACTCAACTGCACGCCACACATAATAATGAAGGGGGTCGCAGCCTGGGGAGTTAAGTGGCTAGCTGTAACGGGTGATGTGGTTGCAGAAATTGTCTGACAGCCATGACTGGCTTCTGCTTGTGTGGCATAGTACAAACTCCTGATGTCAGACATAGGGTCTTCTAATAGCCATCCTCTTGACCCAGGGCAGCACTACCTCCTCAAGGCATTTGATATAGGCCTCATGTTGTCTGGGGCCTTCACCAACAAATTTGCAAGTTCTTTTATCAGAATAATCAGAGCAAGTTTCCCAAGCTGCCATACCTTCCTAATCAACATTAGAATTATCCAACTGTTTCCAAATAGTCTGCACTCTTCTCAGATTGACACCCAAACACTCTGAAATGTTTGTATTGGAGCTTCTGGTGTGAATTCCAAGCAGTACAGCATGCCATTTCCAAATTTCTGGCAGAGTGAATTGCATCATGGTGCTCTTTTTATTACAGACAGTGGCCAACTGACCCTACTATACTGTGCAGTCAACAAAATCAAAAATAAACACACGTGTGCAAAATTAAAAACATAATATGGCGACAATTTACCTATTGCACACTGTAATGTGACCTTATGCCAAACTTAGCTAAGCATAGTAAACGAATAATATCACAAAAACATTTTCAAATCAGTTCATCTTAGCCGATAAATAAAAGTGGATAACTTACTATTTAATCAGACATTTTGGACATTTGTATTTGCTGAGTTCCACAGAGCATAATTCACATGTCACGGGTTCTTTCATCTCGAATTTAATCCAAAGAATTTTGCTGAAAAATAAAGAAATACAAACAAATTTCAAAAATCCTCATTCGACTAAGTCCAATTTGTTTGCTTTTAATTGAGGTCAGCTGATAATACAGAGAGAACAAAAACTTGGAGAGTTATCAAGGCAAATTAACTAAAAATGAGATATCTGAAGACATGATACATGAAATTACAATCTACCCCCTGTGGACTAAATAAAAGAATACAGTTCAAAATTCCAACAAATATCACCTGAAGACGGTCGGAGCATGCAACGGTCGAAATGTGAATGTGACAGTAAAGATAAGAACAACAGTCCGAACAATTTAAATAGTGTTAAATAGTTACAATATCTCATCTCGGAAATATAGACAAAATGTAAAATTATGATGACATCTATATTTTTTGGTAAAGGTCTAGAATCGGGGCCATAATTTGCAAGGGTAAAAATGAAAGTAATTTTGTCAATACACTTATCATACGAGTTAAAACTTAAGATATCCTGAGGACTGGTTGATATTTTTTAAGTGACTAAACTACAATTATTCAAAGAAAACACTAGTTGACTGGTCCAGATTTTTGTAGGAATGCTAGGAACCAACAAGTATCTCCACAAATGAAAATATATATCTGAATAGTGAATATGTATTTGGAAAATTTGACATTAAAAAAACAACTATATATATATATATATATATATATATATATATATATATATATATACACATACATACATACATAGTGTAAGCCGGATATAAGAGAGTTGCCGGGACCGGAGAAGAAGTCTCTTATATCTGGGTTTGGTCTATTTTGTTTAGGTAAGTATGGCTCTAATTTGGGACCAGAGAAAATCTCTTATATCCAGGTTACAATATATATATATATATATAAACTCTTGAATTGTGGCCCCAATTACCATTCTTTCTTTTTTTTTTCTTTTAGTTAGATTAACTGTGTAAATCAGTGGTTCTCAACCTTTTTTTTACCCATGGACCTCTTCTCCCTTATTTTTTTTTTTTTTTTTCTTGGTGTACCTCTTCTAAATTATTCTACAATTATAATAAAAGTAATAATAATCATAGCAATAATAATTTTTATTGACTAATATCTTGTATTACAATATTACAATGTTTCTTCCATAGTCAAGCCCAAGGGGGAGCAAAGCTCTTCAGGCAAAACTGAATTCACTGCAGCATTTATTTATGCAAACTGATTAAAAATTTTAATAAACCAATTTAAAGTGTGTGATTAGAAAAAAAAAAGAAAGGCATATTTATTCAATGTGGTTGATGCTGCTTGGCGAGTTTCTTTGTATCTGGTTCTATTGATGTTAATGATAGTCAAAGTAAAGATCACCTCTTTTCACGATGTCATGTCTATTGTGAACTTTTGATAACAGTTGAGAACCACAACTAAATCCCAATTTAATGTCAGAAAAGCAATAATGTGGAGCTGTGCTTTATCCCAGAGCAAAGGGTACTTTGCAGCAATATCATTTGTTTTCCATATATTGTACTTTCTATCTTGGAATTTTGCATTATTTCATCACTTTGTAAAACAATGAGGGACTCTTGCAAAGATATGTCTATATTGGCAACATTAACTTGGAAAGGAATTGAAACCCAAGTTGGTATATTCATTATGAGTAGATCACTAAACCGAGTTTGCATATCTTCATGCAGATTTTCCAAATATCCACCATATTATTCAAGATCTTTATCTTGCAAATCGCTGCTAATGGAGGCCAAACAAGGAAACTCTTCAAATGCACGACACCTGATATTTATACAACTGTATTTTCCTCAGAAAAGAAGCAATAGCACTATTACAACATATCAATCAGAATCTTTTCCTTGGAGCTGTTTATTAAGTGAATTCAATTTTTTTTTAATTAAGTAATAAAAGAAAACACAGCACATTTATTTACAAGCAGTTGTTCTCCAAGTTGCGTGTTAGATAACAAGAAAGGAAACAATAGAATCCCAAAGTACAATGCTTACATAATTCATGAAAAAGACGGTCTCGGAGAAAATTTCATTTAATACGGTTGACTACTTATATCACAATAAATGGCATATTAAAGATCAAAGAAAGACGGGTCCCATCATTAAGAAATTCTTGTATATTGTTTTTTTTTTTTTATAAGTAAGTATTTCTTTCAAATCAGATAACTTTAAATTTTAAATTTTCTAATTTTACTCAAATTATGTGTCAATTTAATTTTGGAAGATTTTAAAAATCGATAAATTTGTTTTGCTTACAAATTTCTTAAAATTAAAATAAAAAGAATGGCTGCTTTTGAGAAAAAAATTTAAAAAAAAATCGAGCATTTATTTGACATTCCAATCTATATAATTTCTAATTGAAATACACCAGAATATTTTATTGGAAATAATAAATTTTTTAATCATAACTTTCAATTAAAGTTAAAAAATGAAATCTTCAAAATCAAAAATGATTTTTTGTTTTTCATTTTCAAAAATTAATTTTAATTTTTTTTAGGTATCGAATATTCAGTGGAGGTACCTAAAAGAAATCAAAGAAAGAAAGAATTATATTTCAATAAATTATTATACTTGAAATTTAATTTTTAATAATAAAAAGTAAAAACCATTCTGAGTTGGCTTTCTTCGTGGACCACCAAAATATCATTGTGGACCACCAATTTGTTATTTTACCTATGGGGTCTAGGCGAGAACCCCTGGTAAATTATATGTACAGAAGAGCCGACAACAAAATGTATTTTGCGTTGCACCTTAAAGATAATTAAAATAACAACTGTAAAAAACAGAGTTGGTAACTACTTAAAAATTTAAATCTGTTGGACAACTCCGTCAACAAACGTGTGATTCTCTGTGTAGTGTAAAGAAAAGTTAAAATCACTTTACCTTGGTACAACCGATTGTTAGTGAATTATTTATAAATTTCGTTTATCAATAATGCGTTTTCTCATCAAAATATACCAAAAATCAGTAAATTTGCAGTTACAAATTAAAAAAATATTATTGCTGGTGTAAAATCGGCTCATTATTTCAAAAATAGCATTCAAAATTGATGAAAATATACAGATTTCTGCGAAAGTTCACTGGTCTCGATAATGTCACTGGGGCATTTTTACCTATAATCGGGGCCAGTAAACGTTCGCACAGTAATTGAGGGTAACCGGGGCCCAAACGAAATTGCCACTATCTCCTAAACGGTAGATTTTCACCAATTTTTAATGCTATTTTTATTTTTGGAATAATCAGGCGATTTTACACCAGGAATTATAATTTGTCACTTGGGGTGTATTATCTGTAAATTTACCCAAAAAAAACCTATAGACATTTAAAAATTTTATAAAGTAATAATTAGTTTCAAATAAAGACACTTGTAATACCTGACAATAGTCAAATTTACAAATGTAAAAGTTTTATAATCAAAACAAGAAAAATTCACTTACTAAAAATTAAGAAATATCACGTTGTTTTTCCATACACCGGAAGTAGAAACTCAGATATTGCAATGTGCGCTTCATTTTCGAAGCTTGATTTAAAAACAAAGAAAAGCATTTCTTAAATTTCACATTTTTATTTCATGAAAAGAAAATTCATTTGTTTTTTGCTATTGTTTTAGCATTGTAATGACAAATTATAATTTCGAAATGAAAATACGTATATTACTACTGGGAATCGTTGTTATAACTATGGAAGCACAAAAGAGAAACTTTTTAATTTTTCAGCGACAGATATCGTAGAACTTATTTTTCAATGGTTCTTGACAAATCAGCGGTAAAGGAATTGATGTTTAACTCTTTTGAAGTTTCCCACGAACACCGATTACATGCAAATCGTTACTTTCGACTAAATGTACCACACACATCGCCAATAATTCGTTCATTTTTGGTAAATTAAGACGAAAGTTGTAATGTAATAATTAAAATTTGTTTTTACAACTTTAAATTATCCTTTTAAAATTAATTCTAATGTATTTATAAATTCACACTAGAAGAATGAAACTTACTATATGGCAACTTGTGTTGTAATAATTTTTTATGAACTGAATTTATTTTTCAGTGGCTTGTGAAAGGGTGTGGGGGGGGGGTCTAGCGAAAATGAAAAACAGCATGCTACTACACTTATTTCCGTGGCCAAAAATAGACAATAAGAATCGCCCGCAAAAGGGAACAGGAATAGAGCCTTTATTTTATTTTTATTTTTTTTTTCCTCTCTCTCTCTCTCTCTCTCTCATATATGATATTCTGCCTTATAATTCATCAGTTCGCCGATGTAGAAAAACATCGCGTGGACGTCTCCCAAAACAGCCTTCTTAACCAGAACCTATTTCAATGATTTCATCGTCCGGAAAAGAAACTCATACAGTTGTACAGGTCGGTCTGAAAGTCTTGTCACCACCACCACTAAAATGTAATGAAAACAACAGAAGAACAAGTAATACAGTAAAAAAGCATGTAGATGGCCGTGTTGTATTAGAAATACGTTTGTAACTCCTGGTAGAATATTAAAAGGTCGAACTACAAGAAAATGGCCGGACTTGAATTAAGTCCAACTGAAGATGTAAAGAAGGCAAACAAGACCGATATATATATATATATATATATATATATATATATATATATATATATATATATATATATATATATATATATGTATGTATTAAACAAAACAATTTTACATTGGACATAGACAATAATATTTGCATGTGTGAACGTTTGTGCCTGTTCTTTGGTGAATGTTCGTACGTACGTGTATGTGTGTATAAAGTTCATGGCGTCTCCCACAAATGGGAAGACGCGGATCTTCTAAGAGAGCTTACATTGTAGTCGCTGAAATGGAGAAATGAAAAAAAGAACGAGGCGAGAAGTCGCCCAGTATTTATAGTATAGGGAGAGTGAAGAATTAGGGAATTAAGGAGGAGATAACTCCGACAAGCACATGTAATAAATAATAAAATATATGAATTCAGTTTATTCACTTTCATTGACGCTGTCACGCATCGAGAATGTCTATATATGAATACCATCGTTTTCGTGCCACAAAATAATGCAACGTCAAGTCCTGTGTGATATTTTACGAAGCTGTGCTTTGTTGATTGTTGCAAAGGTACTCCGAACGGTGTCTTTCAACTGATGGGCATTCTGGCATCGCTCATGTGAAAATCTCTGCTTGATAATACCTCCACAGAGCGTTGAAATAGAAAATTATATTATATAAGGGTGACAATTCTTTTGGAACACCCTGTACATTTCACATACGGACATTTCATACATCAACGACACCTATACATTTTTTATTGTAATTTGTTTGTTATAAAGTATTTTGTGTAACGCACGTTGAATGGTTCAGTTTTATTTATCTCTTTTCGCATAATTTGCCTTTCTCTCTCTTTCTCTTCAAATCTGCTTTCTACAACTACTAGGATTTGAGGGAGCAGCAAACAATAACATCACTTGATACTTTCAGGTAGCATGAGCATGTGTCTTTATTTGAATATAGTTTTAGGACTTACATTTAAAAGATTGTGACATCCCGCTACAAGGCTAAGTGCGTTACTACACAAACATTATGAAAAGAAAAATTTCAGACAATCTTTGCGACTTCGAATAAGTTAAAAAAATTGCAATTTTATATCTCCAGAAAACAAATGAAGGCTATGCAACATGTCATTGTCAGTTAACTAAAAAATGGTAGCGCTACACAAATCTACGGCAAGTCAGTCCCTCATCTGGAAAGTATTTAGAGATCAAACAACCAACAACCGAAACTATATAGCCTTGTAAGAACGGAAATGGCGATTATTTCCCTTTTGGCGATGTTAAGAAGAATGGAGTAAAACCATATGGTCTCAAAAAGGAACATAAAATCACCAATGGGCTGGCTGTTTTTCATTTTGGAAAATATTACAATATTACTTTCGCCTTTTCACACTGCTTGTATTTTCCATATGTGTTATAGTTTCTCTGTGTGAAACAAATAGTGACGTGGATATACATATATGTATATAATTTCTTGTATGACTTATCTCTCTATAAAATATCTGTGCCCAATGCATATTTGGCATTCATTTCGTTCAGCTATTCCAGTCCTTCCTTCTGTTGTGTTATGGTGCTAGTATATCACAGATGAAGGCACAATGGTGTCATAAATAGCGGCTCGGATTGAGGGCTAAGTTCGAATTCCAGTCGAGTTTATTACATTCGCTTACGTGCTAATGCTCTTTGGAAATGTATAAATTCATCTCTTGAATATCCTCATATTGGTAAATAGCAGGATAAGTTAGGCTATATAACCGTGGCCGTCCATGTTGTGGAAATACAGATTCGTTTGAAGTCGCCGACATATATCTCTTTCAGCACGCTCCGTGGGGAGAGGGTCGCATCTCTCTTCAGTTTGGAGAAAGCCGTTTCTCTGATTGGTCAAATATTTCACATAGTGAAACCAATAGACACTTAGATTTAAACAGTGTTTTATTGTGGAATCTTTTGGGCATGTTTTTCTGTTATTGGGTAGAAAATAAAGTTTGGGTGTGTTTTAATATGTTATATATATGTGTGTGTATGTAATTGTTTTCGAAATAGGGTTTATTTCCTATACGGTGATGCGAAATTAGTCTGCCGCAAGATAGACTTTGAGTCAGCCCGTGGTTTTATAGTAGAAGCAATGAAGTGATCTTCGCCAAGTTATGGACTGACAAATGAATAATGTCCCACACTGCAAGCAGATACTCTTGAGTTAAAATATAATTGGGCTCGTAGCATCGAGAGTGTGTTGGCATGTCTCTCACAACGTAGTAAGCAAAATTAAAAGCAAGAATTTTTATTGTTGTTGCCCTGTTACGGTAGAGACGTGGATGCTAAAAGTGCTGACTCAGAGTCCATTCCTGGTCTTCTCTCAAAGTTACTCTTTTGCGCTTATAGAAGAAAAAAGAAAACATCTTTCTTTTTACCTATGCTTTGGACTTTTGTTGCGTGTGTGTCTGTTATTCTAGACAACTAATCCCGCTTGATATTTGTTTGAAGTCCGACTAAGAATAGTCAGCGAGGCCATACAGTGGGATAATATAACAGTTAATAGCAAAAAATAAATAAATAAAACAGCAATTTTAATTATAACCAAAATAGTACAAAATGATTGTAGGTTATACTCCTGGCTAAGAATAAAATAGCTCCAGTCGAAAAGATAATTAATGTTGAGACGTGAGTTCAAAAAAGATCTTTAATTTGTACAAAGCCTTTAGCACAGATTAATTTGAATTTATTTATGTTGTTCTTGGAGATTAATAGTAATTGCCTCTCGGCATTTAAACAATGTCAGTTTATATATGTACTGGCAATGATATTTGTCGTTGTGCAGGTTTAGTCTCTTTATTGGAAATAAACCCTT
>OZ010596.1:91411362-91436362 GCA_963932145.1 Acanthosepion lycidas
TTGTACTAACGAAACAAGTAAACAAGTTCAAAACCGAAAAATTCAAAGCAACGACTGCGATGGCTAAATTGACCTATAGAAAGACAGTATTGATTTATTAGCCAATCGCAGACGAATAAAATGTGGGCGTGGAAAAGCATAGCAGTCGCTAAAATGTGATCAAATTTCAAATCTAAATTATCCATTTAAAAATCTACATTTATTGGAAAATATATCCAGTTTAAATACAGAAGAAGTCCTGAAAATGACTTCAAAGGGTCGGCTAATAATACTCTTTTCTTTTTTCCAAGTACAGATGTTCATTTCACTTTCATTCAAATTATGTGTATATGTTTTTGAGTGCGCATTCATATTTTAATTGAATAACAAACCTAATAATATATCTACATTTAAAGAAAAAAAAACACTTAATATATGTCGTATATACTTTTATTTTTATAAGGACCAAAAAATAGCCAAAATGCAAAAAGACGTATGCTAGTAGCAAAATACAGCATCCAAATTAGTTTTCCTGCCATTTCTAACTTTTAACATTTATAGGAATGTCAGTACTAGGGTTTGAAAATTTTTTCAATTTTTTTTAACATCCTTAAAATTGCCTATTTACATGACATCAGCAGATCAGCTAGGCAGTTTAAGAAAATACTCATTTTTACCTTATATTCTTACATGTTTGAAGACAAGTTGTTTTCTTATCGACAAAGTTCTCTAGCGGTTACTATGTTTTTCACACCCACATACAATCCAAGTCATTTTATTCCCCTGCGATTGGCTAATAAATTACTACTACCTTTGTATAGGACAATTTAGCCATCGCAGTCGTTCCTTTGAATCTTTTGGTTCTGAACATACTTACCTATTCTGTTTAGTACATATTATTAATGTAAGATCAAGTTTTCCCGCGGTTCTGTGGGAGCCTATCTCTTTATATAAATAGGGCGACTTTTTGCAAATCGCCAGTAAGATCCCAGCCGTCAATACAAATCCACGATCTTGCTCATCACACTCTAACGCACACACAGACACAGAATTTCGTAACTACAATCTTACATTTTCTTTCTGTAACTTTCGCCAAGCACAATCAACGAGAACTTTGTTGATTGAAACCAGTTTATTCACAACACATACCAAGCAATTGTATTCTTGGCGTCATTCATTCTTCTCATGCAAACTTTGCTCTAACAATTATTTCGGAACATTTATCTC
Organism: Acanthosepion lycidas; assembly: GCA_963932145.1. Classification (NCBI taxonomy): domain Eukaryota; kingdom Metazoa; phylum Mollusca; class Cephalopoda; order Sepiida; family Sepiidae; genus Acanthosepion; species Acanthosepion lycidas. The sequence continues at coordinate 91,412,569 of OZ010596.1, forward strand.
ACAAGAGAACTTTCTTCAAACGATTGATTACAATCAATCTATAGTCAAGGGGAAATAACTTCCTTTCTCTTTAATCTGCATTGTGAATACGATTTTATTTCATGCTTGTTGTATTTTATTTTATTCAATATATATTTGTTGGTTAACAAATTGGAGTTGTTGTTATTATTTCTTGAATCCTGTACGTGGAAGTATCATTAATATAAATAGTAGTAGTACCTATATATTTGGTGTTCCTGCTATATTTAGTGAATCGACCCGACGCTATATTTGGTACAAATGCTACAGTTCTGTCTCAAGTTTAAACACATTTTTCTAGAACATGTCATGCGGAAATCACGGTTTGCCGATTCTTTTGCACTTTATAAACTTGATACTTAAGAAAATGTGGAGCTGAAAGTTGGTGTCCATTGTAATTTTGTGAGTTATCTGTGGCCAGTTTTTAATTTACGTATATTGGTGATGTTTTAAAGTTAGATGTGCTATTTAAAACTTTTTTTTTTTTTAATGTTGTTTTTCTTCCTTTTTTCAAACTGCTAAATAAATCTTTGGGATAGTATATTTTTACACATCTGTATTTGTGAAAAAGTTGGAAAATTAATTTAAAAAGTGGCGACAGAAAACCCACAAGTACCCAATTTCTACTAAATGTGATTACAGTTTGTTTATTTTTTATTATTGAAGTAAGAAAAAAAAAGAAATTACGACCGTGTTTCTATTTCATGTCACGCAAAAAAAAATAAAAATAAAAAAATAAAAGAAATGTCCGCATAAGAATAATTAAAATGAATGAAAAAAAATATAGAAAGAGTAAGATTGAGTGACCAGCAGATATGGGACCATATTAGCGACAACAGACCACGATACGAACAATTGAATCAAAATGATCCTCCCTCCCCGGTTCTTTAAAGCGTAACTGTCTTCACAAGGTGCGCCCATTAAGAAAAGTGCATTGAAGAAAAAAGATGTCGAGTATGTACGATTTTGTCCGAAAACAGTCGATCTATAAAAAAAAAAAAAAAAAAATGAATTGACATACTAGCGACATCAGGTTTGTTGCGACAGCAATCGCCGATCGCCATGTGCCCCGCTCGACTGACAGAAAGTGCTGCAAGTTTTTTCTTTCTGTCTCTTTTCTGTTTGTCACTTTGAGCCGGAAGGACAAAAACGGGGGTCTCTGGTCTCGTCTCACAAATCTCTTTTTTTTCACACGTTTTTTATATTTATTTATTTATTTATTTATATATATATATATATATATATATATATATATATATATATATATATATATATATATATAATCATGAAGAACTGATTTCAGATTTCGTACGCACCGATCTGATCCGTTTTTCGTCATCCCGTTCATTATCGGTATAAGAAGCCGAAGCGTCACTCTCCCCGCGCACAGAGAGAGAGGGGGAGAGAGAGAGAGAGACGCATGTGTATGAACGAGTGTGTAGACATTCCAATTAACTCCACACGAAGACATGATGTGAAAAGTGGTCGGTATTTTAAGGTGATTGATACATTTAAAATGTGGACAGTAGCAATTAATTGCTCGGTTCTCCTGACTGTTGCTGCAGGCATTAAGATGTGCCTTCTGATCTCACCACTTCAGTTAGCGCAATGGGTAAATGCTACCAGGGAGGTGGGTCTCCAGGAACCAAATTTGTTTTGCATGTACAACCGTTACATTTTCCTACCCAGTACCAGTATGCAGGACCGGTGCAGACGTCCCCCCACCCACGAATCTATGATAGAAGCCCCCACCTTCACTCTATTACACCTCAATTTTCATAAGGTAGTATTCATATAAAATACAATTTTTGTAACCTAATTATGTACAATAATGGATCGTATGCAAGATAGTGATTTTCCAAGCCTAGCTCAGATGTGGCACAAGGCCGAAAGTAGATGGTACTCAGTGAGGATCAAACTCACTACTCCAGCAAGACAAGCTTGCTAACCATTACGCCACCTCGAGGTGCAATATAAGTAAACAATTCAACGAGAAATATCAATGCAATATAGTGATTTTCCAAGCTTAGCTGTGGCCGAAAGTAGTGGGTACCCAGTGAAGATCGAACTCACTACTCAGTCGTAATTGTTCTAGCGAGACAAGCTCGCTAACCATTATACCGCCTCGAGGAGCCCAAACATCAATGTATCTAAATACAAATAAGAGACATGTCATAATAGATTATTCCATCTGAAATAAATCAACAATATTTTGCGGCAATTTTTAGCACCGACTTGAGATTTTTAATCTTAAAAATTTGAAGAATTTTAACGCATTCAACATTATAGATAAAATGGTGAATTTTATATCGTGTTGTTTGTTTGTTTGTTTGTTTTTTTGTTTGTTTGTTTGTTTTTTTTAGACTTAGCGTGATCAAAATAAATTCAAGGATTTGAACGACGAAAAAAAAAAGACCCAGAATGATGTGTAAATGCGCGAAAATTTTTCATCTGTTAATAATAGTCATACGTGATGTGCGTTGTGATGTAATGGATATCGGTTCGAAGTGAGAACTCAGAGCGCAGGGATCGATTCCCAGTCAAGTTCGTAATATTCCCTTACACACAAATACCCTTGGGAAAGGTATGAATCCATCTCTTTCTCCCCAACTATGGGTTGAATAGCAGAACAGACTTGGTTCTACTGCAGAAAGAAATGGCAACCTACTTCAGGAAAAATCTGCCTCGTCAGTTATGTGTCGAAAGATACATGACCGCCCAGGCGTTTATCACGTATAACACTTAACTGACTGACTGTGCTTTATTTCTAACGCATATAAATTTAAGTAGAAAAAGAAAATGTTAATATAGCAAGGGTCACAAAGTACTGCCCGGGGACCTTCAATTTGCCCCATTACTACCACCCAATCGGGGTCAGTATGAACCCATTATGCAGTATCTGACAATCACTTCCGTTTTCTGGCTGAGAAACTTGCACAAATATTAAATGGAAAAGTGATGGAGAGGAGGAAAGAAAAGAGTGTAAGAAAGAGGAGAGATTGGAGGCAAGAAAGCTAAACACAACAAAAAAGAGATTAAAGGAACAAGTAAGCATAAATAAGCGTATATGGACGACCTCGGAAAGCCGAGTTCGAATTCCAGTCGGATCCATTACATTCACTTACGTGCAATTACCCTTGGGAAAGGTATGAATCCTCTTCATCTCCCGCACCCCAGTTATGGGTAAATAGCAGGACAGACAGAGTTCTATAGCCTTGAATGGCAACTGGTCTACCATAGAAAAAATAGCAACCTACTTGAAGAAAAATCTGCCTCGTCAGTCATGTATCGAAAGACACATGATCGCATAATCGTGTATCACGCATGGCACATAATACAACTAAGATTATTCATTACACTATTTACATTCGAACTATTGTCCTCATCTTGTCGCTATATTTATTACAACGTTTCAGCCGTTGTACGCTCCGGCCTTCTTCAGGTGGTTGGAATGTCGAACTGAACCCTTTATTTCTCTCACTGGGGTAGACTGTTCTAGTTCCACGTGCCATAACTGACTGATATGGACAACCAAACAAAAAATCTTTGGGAGAAAGGCATATTGGATTGTTATCATAAGACAATGATAGAAAATTTGAAAGGTGAGAAGAGATGGAAAAATGTTAAATTACGATACAGGAAAATTATTTCCGGAGATAGAATAAAAATTAAAAAAAGAAAATACAATAGAAAACAAGTGTTCGTTGAATAACGGTAAAATTACACGTTTACGAACAGGAAAAATTGGCATACATTAACCGAATATTTAGAGTTACCGACAGTTAAAATTCATAAAATCTTCTTATAATTATTTTTTCTTCGGGAAATTTGACTTCTCGGGTCCAATAAATTCTTTTCTTTTGCCTGTATCTTCTCATTCTCTTCCTTATCCATTCCAGTAAAACTAAGATTATCCATTATCTTCTACCAAATCTCCTCTCTTACCTGTATCTTCTCATTCTTTTCCTTATCCATTCCAATGCAACTGAGATTATCCATTATCTCCTACCTCTGCTCTTCTCTTACCTGTATCTTCTCATTGCCTTCCTTACCCCTCATAATACAACAATGATTATCCATTATCCCCTACCGCTGCCCCTCTCTTATCTGTATCTTCTCATTCTCTTCCTTATGCAAAAACGGTTTTATAACAACAAGATTTATATTTATTTTTTGTGTAATGATGTACATGCATAGACGTTACTCTTTGTTGATGTTATGTCCCTTTGACTGAATTAAAGTTTTACTGATGAAATTGCAATATTTTTATCTGAGCTCACAAAAGTTGAATGAATTATAAAGCTGAGAAATGCTGAATAAACTTTTAGCTTTAGAAAAGTATTTTAAAGAGAAAAGTTCTTGTTGCTGGTTTGGAAATGTTTCGTATGTTTGTAATGTTTCTAAATCTTTGATTGTTTTTCAATCATTCTGCCTCACCTGCTATCCTCTTCTACTGTACACATGAGGTGCACCGCGCCGTTTGGGAACCATTGGTCCAAGCTGTTTCTGTTTCCATTATAGCTGGCATGGTAATTTTGATGAAAATGAAAACAACGGGTTATAATATCAAGCAAAATTTCGCCAGAGAATCAACAAAGTTAACATAGGCTTTGAAATATAGCGAGAGCATTCAGGTTCATTCGACTGCCACGATGCACGCTAGGTGGCGCTGTTTCCGAACTATAAAAAGACGGGACAATAAAACCCGCTTCCTTTTTTGCTCCCGATTTTTCGGCCATGTGACAAAATTATTGTATTTTATACAGTAATATTTTGCTTTAGTAGCGGCGACAAGGCACTACTCCCCTCCTGGGAAATCTTGTGAGATGAACGTTATTCGCATCAGGATCTGGTTGTTTTCGTTAAGCATCAGCTTAGGGTAAAAATCAGATCTGATAGAAAGCGTTTGATTGCGACAGATTTCAGCGAAAGGTGGGATGACTGGGGCGAACCTGGTTCGTGTGTATGGGGCTAACCTTGATTTTCTCTTTTAAGTCACCTTGATGCGACGGGGCGGTTTCCTGTGAACCCTCCCTTGGTTAAGTTAGCACTATTTTGTTTTTCTAGTCAATGTGAATAAGTGTTTTTCCCGGCTCTCTCTTTTGTTATGATCCATGTCGAGATTCCCAACCTCCCCAGTTTGTTTTTGTCCCCTGTTTATATTTCGGCTAAGTTAGCCTTTTTTCCCATTATTTCATTTATTTTTACCCTCCCCATTCCATTAGTAAGTGTGCTGCTTGATTCTGTCTATCGGCAGAATACAGCGGCCTCTCTTATTATTTTGAGGGGTGGATGGGTCCTACTAACATTTGTTTTGTTTTTATCTGTGTTACATTTTAGTTTGTTTTCTGTTTTTTTGGGGGGGGGGTCCCTCCACATCATTTCATGAATCATGAAATTTTTATATATTTTTGGTAAAAAAAAAGAAAAAATTTGAATAAAAGGACATTTTGGACACTCATCAGATTTTTATCTCATGGGGTGTTTTGTAGGTCTCCCTGTGAATATGCGGTACCGAGAGGTGATGGATAAGTTTTTAATGAGCAAATTGTAATGAATGAATGGGTCGCGAATCTGATTAACTAGGACTAGGATAGTTAATGAAAACCAGCCTCCACTTTTTCTCCCCCGGCCTTGTGTCACAATTCTGTATGTTACAGAATAAATAAGTCTATTCCCCTCCTGGTAAAAATCTTAGTCACCCGGCAAACATCATTTCAAACAAACCACGAGAACATCACACGCATACATTTTTTTCTAACGGCAAAGCCTGTAATGTTTTTCTTCGTTTTTTTCAGCTACCTGTGCACACAAAAGTGAAGATAATGAGACGAAGTGGGAAAGTTTTTAGAGAACTGGGATTGCCTGCAACCCCACCCTTCTGTACCGAAGTATCTATGTAATTGTCGGCAACAAGATAATTCCTAAGTCGCTGGGACATAATGCCGAAAAAGATGTTCTCCGTGTCCAGCAAAGAAATTGTTCTGAATTGTTCAATTACTTTAAAATTTTCTTCTTTAGAAATTGATACAGCATTGGCAAACCTCCACTGCTTTGCAACTCTACCTTTTCTCCAAATTGTTCTTAATATCTTCGAGAGATGTGCCTGAATATTTGGACATTGCTCGAGTCTTAGCTGGTGAATGTGTAGGAATCCTTCTACTCGGTTTTTCGTTGAATGTTAAAATTTAGAGTATCGGGATTCGATACAATAACAAAATATCGTTACGGTGTCGCTCGTAATTTGACCGTCTAGAATAATCACACGAGTTTCATTAAAGGAATAAAATTCAGTAGAAAAGACAACGTAATTTCAACAAATAAACATTAATTTATTATAACGAGAAGAATACAATCAGTTGATAATAGATTGGAAAGTAATGTCTTTTTGTTTGGGTTAATAAAGTTCTGAAATAAAATATAAACTGCCTTTGTGTACGTTTGTGAGAAACAAAATGTTGTGATATGTGTGTTTGTATGAAAACGTCAACACGTATGTGCGTGACTCATAGTAAAGTTGATACAAGAGATAGAAATTGTTTCTTATTGTTGGCGGTGTTGCCATAGTCTGAAGTTTGTCAATGCTGTCGCTTTTAGCACGAGGTCGTGAATATCATAAGCGTGAGTTGCGTGGAATTTGGTGACAGCTGTGTGTATCCTGTTTGGGAACGGATTTCGTGTGTTTTTATATACTTTTTCGTAACAAAATCGGCTCCAGAATTAAATTTATTTATTTATTTCTAATTGGCCCTAAAAGGGCACGTGGTATGTCTTCTACTACGTCCACACAATATTTGGGCGGTATCTACCTAAGAATAATGATGACTAATTTCCTGATTTGTATTCTATGATTTTATTGGTGTGTTTTTTTAGATGTGTTTTCTTGAGTGTGATTGGTTTATAAATATTGTATTTGATATTTTAGTGGACACGACAAAAGTTCTTTTCCAAGTTTTTTTCTTATGCTCCTTTTGAATATAACCGAATCTTTCTGACGCATAACTGATGGTTGCTGTTAACGTCCCCTCTCGATATTGTTCGTAAAATATCACTCACATCCTGATCGAACTGCTGCCATTCATTCTTCTGCTGCGAGTCTAAATTAGAAGATTTTTACTTCTAAAAAAATGTTTTCTTATTGGCCTAAAATAATTGTTTATCAGAAATCCGTCAAACATGGCTCAGCATAATGGGACTTCAAGTAAATAGAGCTCTGCCAAATATGGCTTCTAGTCGCTACAAATATTAGGGTTGAACCAGACAATGCATAACTACAGATAACAGATAACGAACATTACAGATAACAAATGTGAGTGACCTAAAATAACGAAAAAAGGTTTTACTGAATCTACATTCGAAATTTCGTTAAAATCTCGTTCGGGCAACACTGCCAATTTCATCTTATTGATGTTTTTCTGGAATTTCTCGAATAATTCTTTCTTTTTAGTTTTGAATAGGCACCTCCACTTTTTGCGGGAAAACAGATAGCGTATTGAAAAAGGCCACAAACTTAAAGAAACAAAGTTTTATCACCAAAATATTTATGTTATTATTAAGATGAAAGACCAAAGTATTTTTTAATTATTTTTTGAAATTTTTTAATCCTTTCTAACACGTTCGAAAACTTGGTTAAAGTCTTCTTTTGTTTACGTCATCGCCGGGGGCATGAAAATAACATTGTTTTTTGGGGATTTTTGCACTTTTTTTCCGTTGAAAACATATTGATTTGGAAATTCTTGTAAAAATAAAGTAATTGCCCGATTTTAATGAAATTTTCAGGACTTATTCACAAATGAATGAAATTATTATAGAAATATTTATTTTTATAAAATTTTGGTAAAAAATATTTTTTTAAATATGTTAACCCCCCCACACCACCACCACTTTACTTAATTTCATGAAATTTCGCACAAAATCTTTCTATTTCCTGAAATTTTTTTTTGTTAAAAATAGGAGTCCTTGGAGATTGTTAATCGCCTACTTTTTTTTCGAATTTGAGCTATCTAATTGAAAATCTGCCAAAAAAAGTGGAGGTCCCTAGTTTTGAACAATGTTTGGGTAAGCCTCCAAACGTTTATGTTGACATTCTCTAACTGATATTTGCTTGTCATCGAATGTGAACAGTTTAGAGTTAAGTGGGGAAAAATACAGTCCGTATCAACAAGCCATTGTGGTTGGCACATAACAATCTTTCTTGAAAACTCTTAGGTTTTTGTGCTAATCTATTTTATTATTTCAAGGCGTGTGTGAGAAGGCTTGTTTTGTTTTACTACATATCGACCACAGTGGGTTATTTAATGCCGACAACATTTTTTTTCCTGGTAATATTTTTGTTTTGTTAAAAATCTATTTCTGTTAATATTTTTTTTCCTCAAAAATGTATTGCTGCTAATATTATTTTCAAAAACGTATTGCTGGTTATATTTTTTTCAAAAATGTGTTGCTGGTACAGTGTAACCCGGATATAAGAGACCCTGATATAAGATAAACTCTGATATAAGAGAGATTTTATCTGGTCCCAAATTAGCGCCATACTTACCTAAACAAAATAGACCAAACCCGGATATAAGAGACTCCTTCTCCGGTCCCGACAACTCTCTTATATCCGGGTTACACTGTAATAGTTTTTTGTCTTCAAAAATTTATTTCTGGTAATAATTTTTTACAAAGTATTTCTGGTATTGAAAACCTTTTTTTACACTTTTATGATGCTTTTTACCTCAGTTTCGGGGTTAACTATTTGCCCACAGCTGGGACCCTAACAGGTGGACCTGGGAACATCAGCAATTAAGAGTTGATTCCACGCTCCTCAAAACCTCCTGATAAGAGGCCTTGCTGCTGGACGTAGTTTATCGTCTTACTCAGGACGCGGATCTATTTTATCGTCATACCCAGGACAAGCGTGTGTGAGGAGGAGTAACTGGAATATATTAAATAATGTGGGGATGGAGTAGGGTGAGACAAATACCGTGGAGAGAAGCTTTGCTGGGGGATACCGAAGGGAGTTTTATTGATATTTATTGTATGCAAATATACAATTATGGCACAAGGCTGAAACCGAGGGGAGTCTTATTTGGGGTTTGTAATTAAATTTAGCGTAGAGTAGAAACGGAAGATCTCATTAGATAATGAAGGGACTTCCACGGGCAGGCATAAGTTACCTCGTCAAGTGTCATATAAACAGTTGAGTGGCCAGATGGATTTTTGTATTTGTATCACGTTGGTACAGGAATAAATTAATTGAGAATTACTACCACCATTGCCGATATGGTTATTTTACATGGCGCTGTGAACAGGATTTGGGGAATACGTGGAACTAGCATGGGGCACGTTTTTTAGGACCCCTTGAGAGGATGCGGTATTATGGCGTATGGAGGATTGTGTGGTAACAGACGAGTTTTTATGGTGAATGTGGAAATTGTAATGAGTGAATGTGTCGTGAATCAGATTAGCTAGGTATAAAATAGTGACGACTAGCCTCGACACCTCCCCATTTTGGCCCAGTGCCGTAATTGTATTTTATATACAATAAATCTCAATACGTGAAATTAGCTTAAGAAAATAAGACATGGCATTTGCATCAGGCAGAACCTTAGTTTTGAATGCTCAATTCCTGAAACAAGTGATAGACCCTACAAAGGGAAACTATCGCGCTTCGGAGGGACGTTACCCCTAACACGACGCAAACGTCCAACACATACACACGCAACAACAAAAAAATCCAGACCGTCCTGTCATTGAACCCAATGCAACGGACGACTGGTCATTATTCCTTGACGCTTGAACTCGATATAAGGAGATGTGTAAGGTTATCAACCTAGTCGAAATACGCAAGAAATTGAGAATGACATGTTCGCCCGAAGTCAACAGTCTCCTTTTCAACCTTATAGGGACTGAAACCTTAAATCCAGCTACGTAGGAAAGGCTTTCGTCACATATCCAATTCGTTGCGCGTCCAGGGTAAGACGATAAACTACGTCCAACAGCAAGGCCTCTGATCGGGAGGCTCTGAGGTGCGTGGAACCAACTCCTAATTGCTGGTGTTTCCAGGTCGACCCTGAGCCGAGGTGGTAGAACCTGTTAGGGTCCCAGCTATGGACAAATAGTTAACCCCGAAACTGAGGTAAAAAGCATTATAAAAGTGTAAAAATAGGTTTTAATACAATAAATACTTTGTAAAAAATTATTACCAGAAATAAATTTAAAAAAACTATTACCAGCGATACGTTTTTGAAAAAAAAACTATTACCAGCGATACGTTTTTGAAAATAATATTACCAGCTATACAATTTTAAGGAAAAAATATTTCCAGAAATAGATTTTTGACAAAACAAAAATATTACCAGGAAAAAAAAGTTGTCGGCATTAAATGACCCATTGAGGTTGATATGCGGTAAAACAAAACAAACCAATTCGTTGCGGTAAAGTTCACCGACAGACCTTTCATTCCACACTTCAGGCGGAAGGTGAGGGAATCATTCACTTTTTTTTTTTTTAACAAGGCTACGAGCTCATGCCAAATTTTGCTCGTTCACAATTGATTGTCCTAACACGGAAGGCTGCGGTCAGCAAGTCAACTACTCGTGCGATATGATAGCTGGGCAGATGATTGCGGGACTCGCCAACCAGGAACATCAGAGTCGAGTTTTGGCTGAGGCTACCAAACACACCACCCAAACAAAAGTTCGACCGACTCAGCTTGGAAACGACAGACAAGTCAGCTGCACGGTTACTAAGTGATGTTAGCCCGTCAACCTCGTCCTACCTTACAGATATCTGTCCACGAGCGCCGTGCGCTTTGACAACCCCGAAGACATAATGTACCCTCTTCGCCGAATAAGAATCCTTGTGCGGGTTGCGGCAAGACATTCCACAGAGGTGGTTCAATTAATAAGAAAGGTTGTCCAGTAGCTAAACTGGTATATTATAATTGCGGGATTAGGGGTCACATAAAAAGGCTATGCCAAAAATCTACTAAAATTGAAATTGGAATCACGAACAGATCAACAAGGTACGAGACAGGGTGTATATATTTATTTTGTAAAATTACAAGTTGTGGCATAAGACCAAAGGGGAAGTGGGGAAAGGCTGGTCTTTCACTCGCTATCCTATTCTTAGTTAACCATAATCATGACCCATTCATTCATTACAATTACGCATTCACCACAAGAACTCATCCATCACCTCACAATCCTGCACGTACCACAGTACCACATATTCACAAGGGACCTACAAAACACCCCATGAATTAAAAATGTGTAATGTTCGTATATATATATATATATATATATATATATATATATATATGTGTGTGTGTGTGTGTGTAAGGTACGAGACATGGTGTGATTCATTTACTTTCTCGATTACTAGTTTGAAAGTTAAACCCACCCACCCGCTATACTGGCAGATCAAAATGGAGACTTAAAACCAGTCTGATACCATCCGGCACTGTGCTTCATCTTGCGTGGAATGGAAAGCGATTTGAAAGCAGTGTCCCAGATCTACTGCCGCCACTGACAAAAAAGAAGTCATTATGGTGCATCAAACCCACGCTTCATTTGGACGCACCCAGACTGGTCCAATTATCCACAGTAGCCATCACATCCTCGCATTCGCCAATGCAGTGGGGCTCAAATATGTTCAAGTGGACCAGAAATATTAAAACTACTCCGGTCCCCAGGCGAGTACCTCGTGCCAACTAGTCATCGAATACGTGGCTTCATATATCTTATTGTTCATCCATAAAATAATTGGCTCGAAGCAGTCACGACAGGTGGTGTAGGTGTCAAACACTCCCTTAGCGAGAGAGCCTCTTGATTTTGTCCAATGGGCAGAATACAGCGGCCTCTCCTTTTTTGAGGGTTGGACGGGCCCTACTAACATCAGTTATGTTTAGTTTACTTTGTGTTGATATTTAGTTTGATTGTTGGTTTCATCCCCCTCCCCTCTCATATTTAATCATCCATAAATTTTTATATATGTATTTTATTATCGTGAAATTTTTAATAACATAGGGCGCATTTTTGTAGGTTCTCCTGAGAGGATGTGCCATTATGGTGTATGGAGGATTGATTGGTGACGGACGAATTTTTGTGTTGAATCTGCAAATTGTAATGAGTGAATGGGTCGTGAATCTGATTAGCTAGGTATAAGATAGTTAGTGAAGACCAGCCTCAATCCCTCCCCTTTTTCGGGCTTGTGACAGAATTGTATTTTTATGCAATAAGTATAGGTGTAAGAAATATTTCTGGTTTGTCAGAATCTGACCCGAAGGACGTATATCTGTTACCACCTCATTTCCCAGCCCAGACATCTCGTTGAAGGGAGCAAAGGAAAATGCCCTGTGCAGATGCCCACGCAGAAAACCCATTCCAGTGATGCCTAGTACCATCCCGTTCCTTCCGGCGGAAACCAGCAGGCACTTACTGGAACGATGGCTACGTGTCTATTTCAAGTCCAGCGCATTTAATACATGCCCGCACCAACCCTTACAGACTATGAGAGAAAAGTAATTGGACATTACATTCATCCCTACAGTAGTCCACACACCGATACCTGGAAGAAGAGTAAAACATAACCTCGATCGAAATGTCACATTGATCCGGTGTCAGTGGGCACTCCTACAACCTGGTGTTCAAGGATGGTAGTCGCACCCAAGAGAAAGACGACCCCCCCAGACAAACGCTGTTTCCATGAGGGAAAACCCATCACACCCCCTCCCCATTTAATCAGGTCGCCATCGTTTTGACTCAGAGAATGAAAATGCTTCTGAACGCATGGAACGGGTACCACAGCCTACCGCTTTCTCCAGCCGCACAAGATGCCACCCTATTTATCACTGAACGGGGCAGTACAGATATCTTCGTGCTCCCCGAGGATTTCACGCGTCTGGAGACTGATATACCCGTCGGTTCGACGATATTACAGTGACCATGGTTCTAAAAACCCGTTGCATAGACGATAGCCTCCTTTGGGACGATTCTATAGAGTTCTCGGTCTACCGCACAATGGAAATTATAACCCACTGTGAGAAGAATGAGATTGTGTTTAACCCTGACAAATTCCATTTTGCAAAGAATGAGGTGGACTTTACTGGGTTCTTAATAACGGCCAATTGTGTTAAACCAACGAAGAAAAATGACTGAGGCCCTCCTTCACTTTCCTACGCCCATAAATATCACGGGCGTCAGGTCCTGGTCCTTCGATATTTCACTGTCACATTTTCCATCCTCTTCCCAGATATTTAAACTTTTGTACTTGGTTGATTTTGACCTCTCCATTTTGTGGTATGTATATTGGGTTTTTTTTTCTCTTGCTGGCAACCAAACGTTGTCTTCTTACATTTGATGGTTAGGACGTCCTGTAGTTTTCTTTCTGTGCCAGACATCTCCGCATTGTCATCAGCGTGTTTTATATTATTAAGATTGCGCCCGCCAATAATAAATCTTGATAGGGTCTCCAGCTCTCCTCGCCATACAGGTTGAAATAACCCAGTGAGAAGACGCATCCTTGTCTCACGCCCCTTTTCTATTTTGGTGTGCCTACTCAGTCCATTTTCTATCTGCACACAGGCGGTTTGCTCCCAGAATAAGTTCTAGATTATTCTAACACCCTTCCCAAATAGGTCTTGTTTTCCTAACATAGAAAAAAAACATTTTTAATGTATAGTTGGATGGTATATCAGATGTTAATAGAACTGTAGTGTTAAAGTGCCAAATATTCTTAGTGTTTATTTACCGGTAACTTTGGGCATAATACGAACTGACCCAAGGGTATAAAATAAATAATATATATATATATATATATATATATATATATTTATTTATTTATTTAATCTGATTCCGTTGATATCCGGTGTAGCAAGAAGTTCGTTTATAAAGCGGCTATTGGTAGCAGTCTGAAAAAAGTCTGTTTCGGGTCGGTAGTTCCGGAAGTCAGACCTTACTAGTAATAGTAGTCATCTTAGAAATAGATCAGTGTCAATGTACTGTGTTTTATCCACCCTAAGAAGGGCAGAAATATCATTAGCGGATGACCTCTTAACTACTACACGCATCATATATGGCTGGTTTTTCTAGCGGTCGCGTCTCTTGTTCCGTGGTTTCTATTGCCGTTATCTTCCTGGTCTGCCAGCTTATATTCTTTTGATCAGACTCCCAGACTCTGGCGCGAACGTTGGTTTCGGCTAAAAACAAAATCCTCTTTGTGTTAATTCTTTTAATAGGTCAAAATTATTTTATTTTCCAGCATTCCTTTTTTTCTTTATAGCGGAAATTATGCGTGGAGCCTGTCTTATTTTGATAGATTTATTGTCATACATCTCTAGTTCCGTAAACTTCCGGCGTTTTTCGGCGGTGTTTAGAACATTCTTTTTTATTTGAGCGTTGCCTTCTCGTTAGTTGAGAGTTAAGTATATAGAGAAAATGAAAGGAAAAAAAATAAAGGTTTTAAAGGAAAGCGCAAATGCTTTATTTTAATTTGGATTCCTTCTTTTTTTTATTTTATATATATTATTTTTTATATTTTTTTATTGGGACTTTGTCTATGGTGTCTATTTTGCACAATTCAAAATAAGTTTCCTTTTGTGTATTTATAATAAATTTATGAAATACTTATATTTTTTTTACTTCGTAATCGGCAAGCATTTTCTATACAATGGTTGGGTATAAAATTAGTCTACGGAAGGGTTCAATGTTCAATATAAAACCCGCTTTTCTGTGCTTTTTTATGTAGGAGAGTGTGTCCTATATACCATCAAGCACGGTCTATTCAGCTGATTAAATTAGTTAATCGTAATTTGTATGGATCTATATCTCCTTTTTTGACATCGGCAATTAGTCTAACTCCTAAAAATGTTACTTGCTATCGTAGCATCGATAAAATTTACCAAGGCCTGCCTGAAGTTACTAAAATAAAAGTATACCTTTAAACAATCTGTTATTTTAAGCACAAACGCCAAATTAAAAAAAATAAAAATAAAAAAAATAAAATTCAACAAATCCTCTTACTTTCACTGTAACGCTGGTCGTTGTAAATCAGTGTCCTATTAGGATCGTTTGCCAAAGTTGAAAAGGTCAGCAGCTCAAATCTGGGTTTTTTTACTGGGTTAAATAATTATACAAAAAATGTATGGAATTTACTTGTAAAATGACTAGTTTTTTATGCAACGTTGCATAAAATGTTCTTCCTCGTGATATCAGTGAAAATTTTATGGTTTTGATATTTGAATTTTTTGATAAATCTTAATTTTTAAATTAATGATTGAATAAGTATATTGAGTGTTACACGACTATAAAACACAAATAAAAATTCCCATATTGCATCGTTAAATATTTCAGCTTAACAATTTTAACAAAACATCAAAATACAAAATCATAAATATGAACACAGGTCATTATTTAGTGAAATAAGATGAAAAGAATAAAAATTGACAAGATTTTTCATTTCACTGAAGCAGATGTTAAAAATACGATTGTTATCGTCTTCTCTATCTTCCATTTCTTTCTTTCCTTCTTTTCTTTTCCATTTCCCTACGATCAAACACCACCTTTACCCTCGTAGTCAAACAGAAATGGTCTATCGTTGATCTGAGGTATTGGCATTGTGTAACGTACGTGATAACGAACTATGGTTTGCAGTAAAGGTTTGTTCGAAAAGCGCCTTGCATTCATCAAGAGGATTTTTTCTTCTCTATGACAACGTAAAACCGCATACAGCCAGAATAACACAGGAAGACATTTTGGAACTCGGTTAGTCTGTTCTATCCCCCCCCCCACCCACCATTTTCACCTGACCTTGTGCCAACTGATCATTAACTTTTTCGATAGCTACAAAATGCTTTAATGGGAAAAACTTTCTTTCATGAAAATCAGATTCAAGAGTTCGTTGAAAGTTTTTTCGCATCGAAACCTGCATAATTCTATTCAAAAAGTATCGAAGAGCTTCCTGATATGTGGCAATGTCATTTCAATTAATGGTGAATATACAATTTAATAAAATGTAATAATACTTTTTTTTGTAAGAAAGTTTATAAATAAAAACGTAAATTATTTGACGTAACCTAATAGTTCAGAAAAAGAAAGAAAAACCTTTGTGATTAGTTGAAGTGTGTGCTTTTGTATGAAAGAGAGACGGGGGCACAGAGAGAGAGAGAGAGAGAGTATGTGTGTGTGTGTGTGTGTGTGTGTGTGTGTGTGTGTGTGCCACGTGGTTTGGTTAAAATTAAGAAGTCGGTTTGCCCGAAGAAATAAGTCTTGCCGGAGGGGACGAGTCCTGTCTTTTTCACTACAGGATCCTGCAAAAGAGAGGAACAGTGTGTGCGTCCTTTCCTTTTATACAGCTTATTTCCACGCCATCTATCGAGCGCCAAGGAAAGTTTCCTGTCAGACAAGATTGGGTAACCCCACAATAGAAAAACACATACATACAAAATGACTAAATAAAAAATTTCGACTAACAAATTGAAGGACAAAAGGATCTTTGGGAATTGATCTCCAGACATTGAAGAGTCTTAAAGAATATGTCCATCTACTGGATTCTGACCAACTGGAGCCTAAAACATTCTAACTATACCACCAATAACGTTTTCTGTCAAACGATACAGAAGACATGGAAATACAAAACAGGTCGAAATTTTATAAAAATATCTATTCCATAAAATAAGAATTAAATGATTGCAGTTTGACTGTAGAAAAAGTACACCTTTCATTAGCAGCGGGATCCACGTTTCGGTGGTTACGTTTCTCGACCGGAGAGGAGCGATTCTAGTTAGGGCTGTGTCCCTACTTATAAGTCAAGAAATAAAAAAAAAGTTTCTTTTTTGTATGCAAGTGTTTTTAAAATCGCCGCCAGCTGCTTTACGTATATCCTCTACAGTCACTCGTCATTACTTTTTCCTCGGGAATCTAATGTTCATAAAAAAAAAAAAATAAAAATAGCGCCGTCTGATCAGAGAAAAGTGATGAGAAATTTATGTGATGCTTAATTTTATCTTCTTCCAGCTGCAACGCTCAACCGAAAAACAAACAAAAAGCGTTACTAATGCAAAGGAGAGGGTGAGTTCAAGTCTCACTGGGAGATGACTCTTTATTTACGATCCACATTGTTTCTTAATGTATGGGAAAACATTTAAAAAAAAAAAAGATCTAAAATTAAAATTAAAAAATACTAATTAATATGGTTGGAAATGCTTTTATCTCATAATAAAAATTGTAAAGATTCACGTTTATTTAATTCATATATTAGCACCGAATAAAAAATTTCTTTCCAAATGATGAAAATTTCCTATTAACTTTCTTTAAGAAGCAATTGAACAACGTTCACTATGCAAATTTTTTGAATGAAGAGTTTTGTTGAGGTTGGAGCAGAATGTTGGTTTTTACATTCAAAATGAATGAACAATGAGCTAACGTTGTTTTTGAAAGCTTCTTTTATTTTTTTATGAATGAAAATTGTAACTTGCTTGTGCGGCAGAGTTTCTAGCTCGTGGTATGTTGGAGCAGAGAGAGAAATTTTTATTTGTAATTGTCCTGGTTAGTTCTTCCACGATTAGAGGACTGAACCAGCCTGTCCAGCATTCTGGTGAAAGGGGAGAGAAAACTGACCTCAAAATCCTTTTTCCTGGGCTTATATTGATGTCAGTAAGTGGTCAGGGAGTTTAGCGAGTGCGAGTAGGATTGTTCTTCGATTTGGTAGTAGGTCTTATATATTTTATTTGGCTTATCTAAGTATCTGGTTTCAGAAACGAAGTCCGCTGATTAAGAATGCCAGTTAGTATTAATAACGTGTTAGTTAAGGAGATGAAAAGTAGATGATGCTTTTCAGGGGATTTAAGTAATATTTTATTTTATTTATTAAACTTAGCCTACTACAACATTTTCATTTCCATGTGTTATTATAAAGTGCCGATTTGGTGATACACCTTACAAACAAAAAAAAAAAACGTTTCCAAATGAGCAGTTATTTCAATATTTGTAAAATTTCTAATATCATTTTTCTCTTTTGTCTAAATAAACTTACCTGTAAACTACTAAGTGGTTTTCGTAACATAAATACTTAATGGTATGTCTCCTTACCACGAACACACTTAAAATTTTTATCAATATTTAAAAAAAAAATTTACTGCCGATTTAAAAAATAAAAAAAAAAACAGGAAAAAAAAAAACAAATACATCGATCTTGACTCTTTCCAGTATGTAATCTATAAATTCTACCCAAAGCCTATATTCCTGTTCATCAGTTTAAATTTGAATCAGTCTTCTTAATGATAGAAAGATTAGTTCCTTTACCAGATGAGTCACGCCAGCCACACGATCACGTTGACAGCAGGAAACACACCGAGTTATCCCACTTGGCATAAACCCTGAAATTTAAACATTTATTAATTATTTATCTTCATTTCGACCATCCGTATGTTCCGGTTGAACAAACGTTAGACGACTTTATCTATTAGTTATGTATTAATACTGCTTTTACTTGAATTTATGAGTGCATTTATTTATACGTATGAGTTTAACGTGTAAGAGTTTCTTGTTGCAGCGGCTTCAGGCAAGCGCATGCTCTTTGCGCAGAAAGGAAGTAGCGTGGCCCGCACGAAGAAAGAACACGACTGCACCTGGTATGAAGGAACCTCGTAAATATTATGTGAATGTTCGGTCAAGTTCTGTTTATTTTACAGCCAACATCTTTTCTTCTTAGCTAGATCTTTGTGATCCGTCATTATTGACAACGCATGTATTTCCCTCTGTTTTATAATAGAGTCCCCATTTTTAAAAACTTAACTGGCAAGGGGAAGACGAAAAAGGGGAGAATAATTATTCTTTGACTGACTACAAAAGCCGGGCATCTAACAAGAGATTCAAAGAACGAACACCCACACTAAATGTGTGTGGTAGGCTTGAGAGAAGAGAAGAGGTGAAATATTTTCCTTCTCTTTAAAAATCCAAAGCAGGGAACACAGGATAATTGATTTGTCCCGGGCTGGCATATTAAAAAAAAGAAAAATAAAGAAGTGGGCTTAATCTTCATGAGAAGAAATAAGAGAGAAATTGTGAAAGATATTAAAAATGTACTACTACTCTATCTACTGACTGAGTGTGTCAAAAAGAAGGGCGAATATTTTTAGGACCTCTTTAAAATTATTCTGTAAAAGAAAAGATTTAATTTTTGTTTTAGATTAATTTTTTTTTTTTTTTTAACAACTTGCTGCATGAACAATCTATAATGCAAGTAACAGTGACCACTTTATCAGACGAGGTCTTTACGATTGAAGTAAGTGAAGACCTCGAATTGGAAAACTTTAAGGCACTATGTGAATTTGAAACCGGAATCCCGGCTCGGGAAATTGCAATTTTATGGAACGGGAGACCTTTACATGATGGAAAAACGAGTCTTAAAGCCTATGGGATTCGTCACAATGATATTTTGCTTCTGCAACACATGCGAGGGGTAACAGGCCTAGCCAACCCGCCTGGGTGCCGTTCCCCGAATACAAATTCTGCACAGCGAATATCTGGTAGCGGAACAGGTAAGAAGAATCTTTTCCCTAATTTTAAGACGTTTAAAAAAAATAAAAATAAATAACCAAAAGTGGGAACAAATTCATTTTTTCTTTTGAAATATTGATTTTTGTCTAACAGGAGAAAATGTATTCGCGTCAGTACAAAAGTACCTGTTTGTTTAGTTTTGCGGATTAGAAAATAGGTTTCCAACCCAACGGAATAAATAAGACGAGTGGCTGATTTTAATTTAATTTTTAATTAATACGTAATAATTACTTATTTTGTTGTTAACAAAAAATATTTATGGTTTTTACTAATATTTTTCTAATACAGCAAATTTAACAAAAACATTTTTTAAAGTAATAAAAAAATGAAATTTTTTTTTTTTTTTTTTTTTTTTTTAAAGAAAAAAAATTAGAATTTTTAAGAAATGTTCACTAGTTTACTTTATATTTAAATTTGTTGTATAATTTTATTTTTACAAAATTATTTAAAACTGAAAAAAAATTGTTGATTTGTTTCCATCGCTAAAAAAAATTAAAAATATTGAAAAATATTTTTTTTTATTGTTTTATAGAAACATTCTGTTTTTAGTTCTGATCGTATTTTTAAACATTTAAAAAAAAATATTGAAAAATAGAAGTAAAAAGTAAAAAAATCATGTGTTTACATTTTTTAAATATATTTTAACTCCCAATATCGACCAGACCAGTCGAACTTACAAAAGAAAACAGACAAAATTTTATATATTAATTGGTTTAAAAAGCTGTAACAAAGAAAATCTTTTGTTGGTTATTGTTTTCTTATCTTATATATCCTTGCATTTTAAATGCAAGGATAAGAAAAATAAATGATTATCATTTAATTTTTACAGTGAGTAACACATTTTACTCTCAGTTCACACATGATCAGCAAGTATAAATACAATTAAATCTCATTTAAAAGAAAATATTTATTAAAACACGTGTGCTCTCTAAGTGATTTTTCTTTTACCTTTTAACTTTTGTCACATAATTCTTCAAAAGTTGGTTGAATTAATAATAATTGTCATACAGTAGTGAGGTTATTTGTTATAAATTTACTTACTAGAAATAGCATTTTTAAAAAGTAAGTTTTTTTTTTTTTTTTTTTTTTTTTTTTTACTCACTGTGACCCTTGGCCAAGTTTCTCGAATTTCACAAGAAAATAAAAAAAAAATATCTATTTTTATCTGTTATCATTTAAAAATGGAGTAATTTGTGTTTTCATTCAGTTTAGTTTTTCGAGAGCAATTTCACAGATAAAAAAAAAATAATTCATAATTCTGTTTATTTGGTTTCATTCATTTGTGTATGTAATTTAAGCCCCCGAATGAAAATAAGGTTTCATTTCTGTGAAAAGAAAACTGATTTAAAAAAAAAGATTTACACATACACGTGTTGTTCATTTTATATTCGATTGATTAAGGTATCTCGAGTTGGTTTGTGAACAAATCTTATTTTTTAAACATATGCTTGTGCAGCTTGGTGCACTTGAAGTATTTATTTATCACAGAAAGACCGAAGTCGCCTTACTAAAAATAAAATTGATGTCAACTGTCACTTTTTTATTTATTTATTTTTTCAGTTTTGTTTAAATGTCGTATGAATCCACAGTTAAAAATAACTTGACTAGATTTTATTATTCTTTTTTTTTTCTTTTCATTAATTTATTTCTTAGTGTTGATAAAAAAAAAATAGATGGAAATGTGAGAAAAAAAAAAAGGGTTGAACAGAATCACTAGTGTCGGTCATGTGTTAGGAGTTGGGAATTATCAAATTTATTATCCCTAATTTATGTAAAAATCAAAACTTTTATTTTTAATTATAGTATTTTTATTTATTTCAGAGATACAAGTCTAAAAAAACAAAAAAAATAACGTTTTAGTAAAACAAAAACAAAAAAAGAAACAGGCTTTTGGAGGTCTATTAATTTTTTTCTTTTATCTTCAAATAAACAACCTTAATTATTTTCAGAAGTGACTATAAATAAAAGGGGCATTTAAAGTCTTCTCCTAATAATACTATTATAATTATTCTATTAGCAGCGGCATAAGCAAAAAAGAAAAAAAAAAAGAAGGAATCTTGCCAATAATTACTAACTTCAGCAAAGAATTTATTCAACCATGTGAGTCACAATATGGACAATTAATTTGATAAACACGCAGGAAAAGAAAAACAACAACAACCGCCTTTTGTTCATTAATAATCGTTACGTTGGTTATTGTTTTTTTCCTTTTTTTTTTTTTTTTTTCTTTTCCTTCTCTAGACTGTAGTGTACGGTTTTCAAGTTTTAACTTTTATTACTAAGTGAAGCAGACCGATAAACTTAAAGTACAAAATATATTTTGGTACTGTACAAAGAAAGAATTGGGGTGTTTAACTTGATTGATCACATGACGAAATATTAATTTATTTTTTTTCTTTTAATAATCTTGAGGTGGGTGGAAAAGGATTTTTTAAAACATCAGGCCAAAATTTAAAAAGCATATTGTTTGTTTTTTTTTGTTTTTGTTTGTTGTTGTTTTGTTTTTTGTTGTTGTTTTGTTTTTTGTTGTTGTTTTTGTTTTTTGTTGTTGTTTTTGTTTTTTGTTGTTGTTTTGTTTTTGTTTTTTGTTTTTGTTTTGTTTTTGTTTTTTGTTGTTGTTTTGTTTTTGTTTTTTTTAAATTTCGAAAACAAATTAAATGACAGGGCACCGTCCGTATCTTTCTGAATAAAAAAAAAAAAAAAGAAAAAAAAAAGTTAACCTAAGAAATTAGGGGAAAGTCGAAAAATTTATTAGTTTTTGTTTTTGTTTATTCTTCTATCTCACCTCATTTTTAAGTTTTAAAAGAAATTAAAAATAATCAGTCAGCGACAATAAAATTCAACTAAAAAGGCAAATCATTCAGCAGACTCTTCTTTTTTTTTTTTTTTTTTTTTTTTTACGTTTCAGTTGATCCATCTATCTTCAGGTGTGCAACCATGCTTTTCATTTTTTTTTTATGAGGTCCTCGCATCCCAATTTCTTTTAAATTCGCATATTGCCAGATAGGACAGCTAATAAAAAATATGTTACACTCCTCTTTTGTGACGGTGACACTTACGTGTGTGCTTTCTGTGTAACAAAACAAAAAAAAAAATCATAAACACCTGCACGCATGATGATTCTAAAAAGGATTTACTCAAGTTCTGTTAGCCCTTGAAGATTTAGAAATATGGTTTAAGTCTAACCAACGTGCCAATTCATTTAAATAAAAACAAAAAGAAAAGAACAAATAGAGAATGATGTCTGTTTTAAGAAAGCAGACCAGAACAAAACATATGGTAATCAGAAAAGGGAAAAAAATTTTTTTTTTTTTTTTTTTTTTTTTTTTTTCAAAAGGAACTGTACAAGTAAAATTATATAATCTTGTTAGAATTCTCTAGGATTACTACTTCGAGTCTGAAATAATTAAAAAAAAAAAAAAAAAAAAAAAAAAAACTTCCAAAATTTAGTTCCTTTCTCATGATTGGTTGATTTGTACCCTAAAAATTCATTTAGGGCACAATGATCTTTATTTTGTTTGAAAATTCTGACTAAGATCCAACCATTAAAAAAATATAATTTCAATCTCTGACAATAGTTTGTTTTTTGTTTTTTGTTTTTTTTTTTTTTTTTAAATTTTTATAAAGACCATAGCCTGAATTTTTTTTTTTTTTTTTTTTTAAATAGCTTCATTAAGTTGATTTGTATCTTGGCACATTTACATCAGTTGCTTTACCAAAAGGGGTTTCATAGATTTACTGATTTGCATGTATTACATCCACACACTCATGCTGGGGTACTAAAAAAACAGATTTACGCTAAAATTATGTTTTGTTAGCTTTTGGGAAGTGGGTTGTCTAGAACTTTTCAGTAGTTACATGCTAACATTCCAACCAGGAGTTCTAAGTTGAGGTCTCACCATGGTCAGTTTGTCAAGAAGGTAACAGTTAATATCAGCCTGGAGTAACAATCCAAGTCCATGTATATTTTCATCCTTGATACCCCAACTACATGAATTTAAGCAAAGGAGATAGGCTAGATATAACTATAAATTCTATTCTAATAGTTTCTTTTCTCACTTGTGGAACTCGCTTTTGGTTTCTTACTTTCCTACAATCTTCAAAAATTTAAATGCAACATTCATTGCCATCTTCTGTTTTCCTGTATCCTCTTCTTTTATTTTACCTTTCTCCTCACTAAAGCTTTTGCATTCTTTTTTCACTCCCTGTAACTATTTGCGTCTTAGTAGCAT